>CM032628.1:31203649-31571149 GCA_019097785.1 Fraxinus excelsior | reverse complement strand
CTTAAAAAAAAAAAAAAAAACATAAAAAAAAAAAAAAAAAAAGAAAAAAAAATAAAAAAAAACAAAAAAAACAACAAAAAAAACAACAAAAAAAAAAAACAACAAAAAAATACAAAAAATAAAAAAAATTTCACTACAATAAAAAAAAAATAAAAATTTTTCTTCAGTGAATTATCTGTTTGAAGGGAGAAAAAAATGGCTGAGGTTTCTGCTAAGAGTTTCATACCTGAATCATTACCGGGGGCGTCGGCCAACATTGCTGGGCAAATTGGGCTGCTGTGGGAGCTAATCAGAGCACCGTTGATAGTTCCATTGCTGAGAATTGCTGTATACATATGCTTAGCCATGTCAATCATGGTGTTCATTGAGAGGCTTTATATGGGGATTGTTATCATTCTTGTTAAGCTCTTCTGGAAAAAGCCCCAAAAGAGGTACAAATGGGAAGCAATGGAAGATGATCTAGAGAGTGGCAGTGCAGCATTCCCCATGGTCCTTGTTCAGATCCCCATGTTCAATGAAAAAGAGGTCCGTTTATTTGAGTTTATTCTAATTTCATCTTAAAAGGTTAATCTCGTTGAGTGCTTCTCCACAATGTGGAGTTTTACTAGAGACGGATCAAATTAATCAGTCGTCGTTCGAATTCTAAGCACACAAACTCCAACAGGCAATCTAACAAACATTTGGTGGTCACCTAGTTGCATTACGATGTACACAAACTCAGACAGTCATTCTAACAAACACTTTGTGGTGAATGGCTTGCATTTTGAAATTTCTTGATGATTTGGAATTTGGGTCTGTGAGAAAGAAAGCTGAGATTTGTTGTTTTTGGACAGGTTTATAAGATCTCCATTGGTGCAGCATGTAATCTTTCATGGCCAGCTGATCGTATGGTGATTCAAGTACTTGATGATTCCACTGATATTATGATCAAGGTAATCCAGAAATCCCTAAACACAGATCCATTTTGACCATCAAACGGTTACTTATTTTGATATAATTTTTGTATTATTGTCAAATTAAGTAACTTATTTAAAAAATCCAACAACATATTTCTTGAATTTCTTTGTTGAGTTTGATATCAATGACATTTCACTGATGTATTAGGATATGGTTGAGAAAGAATGCATTAGGTGGGCGAGTAAAGGATTGAACATTAGATATCAAATTAGGGAAACAAGAGGAGGCTACAAGGCTGGAGCTCTTAAAGAAGGATTGAAACGTGACTATGTAAAAGAATGTGAATATGTAGTCATTTTCGACGCAGATTTCCGGCCCGAACCAGATTTTCTTCAGCGGTCAATCCCTTTTCTAGTCCACAATCCCGACATTGCTCTCGTCCAAGGTCGCTGGAGATTTGGTAAGCCTTGCAATCTTGGTTTAAATTAGACTTGATCGTTTTTTCTTCACGTTATCTCAACGGAGTCGAGTAGAGAAGAACTCGACCAGTCTAGAACCTGGGCAGATAATTGAATAGCAATGTTAAAATGGGCAGATAATTGAATGTATTGATAGATTCGTTTGATATTATTTTAAATTAAAAAAATTGAAAAAGTTACAATATATTAAAATAAAGGAAAATTGCACACACGATAACAAACATTTCACTTTCATGCAAACTTGACCCAAACTTTTATTTTGTTTCTCCCACGGTATTAAATCTTTCAAAAACTTGCGTCTAAAGTCCAAATGAATGGAAATTGTTAATTTGACCATTAGTTGAAGAATGAAATTTCGAGCCTCTTTTCAAAATCTTCAAACCCAATTGCAGATGCAGGCATAGTCATTTTTAGGGACAAGATTTTCTTGCAACACCAAGATAGCAAAGAAGAAGACAATAGAAGAACAAAGAGAATGAGAACGGAAATTAAAAAGAAAAACTAATCAATCAATCCAGAGACAAAGTTAGGGATTTCAAGATGGTCTGTGAGCACACTACAATACATTTAGAAATTTAAATGTCTGGCAAGTAAAGTTAAAAAATGAAAAAAGAGTAAATCAAAATACTCATCAAAAAACAAATTATCCATAGTTATTACTCAGAAGAAGTTGGATCTAGCTGATAGTGGTGGTGGTGGTTTTGGGGTGGGGGCGGGTATGTGTGGGGTGGATGGAGAAGCAGGAGTTATTTGGTTTTTTATTTTACTTATTTGATTTTCGTTATTTTATTATAGAAAATGCAAACTTACCATTTTAACCTTTTAAATTAGTCAGAATTATAGTCAATGTCAATTATTTGATCAATTAACGGTCAAATTAATAGTTTTCATTTATTTGGTCTTTAGATGCGAATTTTTGAAAGATTTGATAATGTGGGTGCAACAAAATAAATATTTGGATCAAGTTTACATAAAAGTAAAATATTTGGTATCGTGACTGTAATTTTCCCTAAAATAAATACAAACCTGCCAGTGAACCTCAATTTCTTTTGCCATTTTAAAACTTTTTACAGTTGGTTCAAAACTTTAACCACCCTATGATCAGTTCAAAAGGTCTTTTCTCTTACGTTCATATTTCGGATTGAGTCCATTGCTATAGTAATCAGATGAACTGAATTGTAATTGTACTTGCTCGAATTGATTTTAAAAACATGGTTGACGTAAGTAATGTTTTCTTGGAATTCCATAACACGTGGAAGTGTCGGTGGTCTTGCCATACTGTCACCGTATTAATTAAATAATTACTACATATGTCTACGTGTATGTTGTAACACAATAAAGTCAAAATTTGCATGTGCACTTGTAAGGATTTTTTGCAGATCGCATTGTGTCGTGGGGTCCATGGCTATCTTCTTCTTTAAATATTTTGACTTCCTAATTAACCCTTTTACAATAGGACTAGTTGTCGCCTCGTGCTATGCACGAGTTTTGTACTTATTATATGTTTATTAGCGTGCTATTTAATGATAATAATAACGTAAAACGAAAACCTTAAATCCTTAAATATTATATTAATTGATTAAAATAAAATACAGGATTAGGAGATATGAAAATATATACAATGATTTAATAGTAAAGTGCAGTTGACATTTTTGGATCAAATCCAATTATGCTACCTTCCTGAATACTTCCAATATTTAGCAGCACCTCCAACACTTTTTTGAGCAGCAGGAAGGAATCTCCACTTGAAATACTTCTTAGAGCAGGATCAAAAAAATCATATGAGAGCACTTTTTGAATTGGGTACCCACAATAATAATAGTACTTGCAACAATCTTCGGTAGAGGGGTACCTAGGTTAGGTATTGAGGTTTTAGGCAAAAGCGGCTATTGCATTTTCAGTTATATCCACACATATTTCATGGGATGTACAACTTTTTAACCACATATTTCATCACCTTTTTTCCAAAATGTATTAAAAATCTAATTTGTATCTAAAGCAAACATGGGACTAAATGATGTAGGAGCATTTA
Source organism: Fraxinus excelsior (assembly GCA_019097785.1). Taxonomy (NCBI): domain Eukaryota; kingdom Viridiplantae; phylum Streptophyta; class Magnoliopsida; order Lamiales; family Oleaceae; genus Fraxinus; species Fraxinus excelsior. The sequence goes on along the minus strand of CM032628.1, from coordinate 31,567,741 downwards.
TGAGTAGAGCTACATTATATATGAGATTAAGTTACAAGTAGCAATACCTGTGTTCTCCTATCACGCTTCCTTTCACTTCATGGAACGTATCTGCAGAAGCACATGGAAACAAATTTGTTACCTTGTAACCAACAACTGCAACTGGTATCCTGATCTAAGCAGACATACACCATTTGACGTAATTTATAAATTTTGGATAGTGAAATATACCGAACATATATATTTTACCTGACATTTAAGAAGGGCGAAGGAAATATTCATCGAAAGCTACATCGATTGCAATTTTTCGCCTGTATATATTGATCTTGTCCAATGAAATTGATTCAATTGGTTGTCCAAAAAGAAAGCATTCAATGTGTTTGAGCACAAATACTCCACAATTAGGCCTGAAATAATACAATATAGTATTAGAATATTAGTAATGGTAATATGAAAGTAAATTTAAGAGTAAATTTAATTTTAAGTAATGTTAATGCGCACCCACTGTTTTTGGAAGCAGGACATGGTATAATATGTATGTCCATTTTTTTGTTTTCGTATTTTCTTAACCCCTGTCTGTCAGAGGGCATTAATAACCCTTGAATTAACAATAATACCGCTTTTGCATGCAGCTTGATTTCGTCTGGGTAGCGAATGGTGTGGCTACAATTATATATCTGAAATTTCCATTCGCGTATATCCACAAGATAAAGATACCAATTATTGCCCGGCGTCGTACATGGAATTAGTAGATAATTGCACTTTTTCCATGGAATTCCATAAATCGGTAAGATGCCAGATACATATTGCTGGAATACAATAGAGCTTGGTGAAGTTCCCTTCTCAAGGCCTTGTCTGACATTGTTTTGCCATATCATATAACGAGTACATTCATCTTCAAATGAGAAATCTAATAGTGCATATTCTTTAGAGACGCGAGGAGATTTATCACGAATCAATCGTCTCAATAGTGTTAACTCTGTGTTAAGAATCTATTGAAAGAAATAAATTGAATGAGAGACATTATTTATGCATTGCAAATATTGCAGTTATTATTTCTATATTATACTAACCGAAACATGTAGATCTTCAGATGTATGTTGTATAGTCAAGAGCATATCTCGACTATATTTGTGCCCGCTTCCATTATCCCAGTAATGACTACAAAAAAAAAATTATATCAGTTTCAATACAATATAACGAAAATTATAATATATGAAATAATAAAGTATAAGTAGATTTCTTACTCTGGCGGATTTCTGTCAATCCAATCTGTTATGGTTGTGTATTTATCCACAGAAAAGTCTTCCAAAGGAGATATAAATGATGATGTAGATTCATCATTTGTTCGACCTTTATTTAGAGGAATGTTTTGTAGTAGAGAATTTACAATAGTGTCCATATTGGATTTCCAAGTAGACAAATGGAACTGCATATTCTCATTCCTTTCAGCATCTGAAGATTTTAGTGAACTTATATTGGTATCTATGAAGGATTTCATGGATTGGATGTCTTGTTGTGATTGTTTCTGTTGTTCAAATAGCTGTGTTTGGTTGTCAAGAATGGTTTGGTATCTAGCTTCATGATTTTTTGATTCTTGAAACATATCCGCCTTTAAATTATCGTATAAATTAGACACTTCTGATACCAAATGTTGCTTGTAGATGCCAAAAAGTTCTTCCATCTGTTCTTTTGTTACATAATTATGGCGAGAAGAGGAAGAACCTGGCTCAAATTGAAATGTAGTGGCCGGCACATCTGTATCATGTATTGGCTCAAATTGAAATGTAGTGGCCGGCACATCTGTATCATGTATGTCAGCAAGCGGTATTTCAAATTCAAATGAAGTACCTGGATCAGGATTATTCATTTGATGTTCTTGTGTGGTAGTATGCGGAATTTCTTCTGTTACGTTAGCGAATGTTCCATTTACGATAGCATCTAATATATGTTGTTCATTATCTGGTGTCAATGACAGCGTTGTGCACCACACTGTTTCTGATTCTTCTTCCGTGGGTATCAGAACTGGAATGACTTCAATCTATAACAATGGAAGAAGATTGTGTTAATTTTTAAAACGAATAATTTAATAGTAGAATATTATTGAATGATTATAATGAATTTTAGAATACCTCTTCAGCAGTTATAGAGGTCAAAAAATCTCTGATTACTTTTTCAGTTAGAAATTTGTTTGGTCTCCATTTATGTATTCTGGGAAACTGTAAGGTTCTACGTTTGCGACGACCGAATTGTTGCCCAAATTGTGGAAAGGCTTCGTATATCCAACACTGCAAAATTATAAGAAGTTAATATTGTACGGCAAAAATTGACTCGGTAAGTAAATGAAAATTTATTAAAAATATAAATTACATACCTGAAATGCAAGTGGAAATCCATGTATGGAATATTTTCGATCTGTCTGTTGGTTGTTTCGCAGTTTTTGTGCGCGTTGTTGCAATGAATTCAACAGAACGAAATACGATATACGACCCCATGGATAAATAAGAAATTCGTCTAGATTTTCAACCATGGCCAATGTCTGGTAATTAATATATCTTCCAACAGGTTTTAAAACACACTCCACTAACATGACTAATCCCAATTTGAATTTATCCTCCATATTTTCACATTGATGAAATGTTTCGAAAAGCATTACCATAGTGATTCTTTTACTTCCGTGAAAATAAATATTTCTAAGTCGATCATCACTGGAGTCGAGTTCTGCTGTTACTTCGTGACAAGGTAATCCAGTAATCAGACAGTACTCTTGAATACCAAATCTGGCAAAATGATTATTTAATTTGAACCATATTTCATTTGTTTTGCCTGAATCAACGATCCTCAATATAAACTCGTGTATTAATCTGCTACAAAATTGTTGCTCTTCTGTTCTATAAAGATATCCACAAATAAACCCACACAAACTGCTGCTAAATATTAAAGACTGTTTGTCTTCGTCAATAAGTTGGATGAAATCTTTAACGTACCGAAGCAATGGAAATTGGGTGATGGTGGCAGAGAACCATTGATCTGGGTCAACGATATAATCAAGAGACATCTGCAATCTGCAAGAATAAATAACCTTCAATTAAAAAAAAAAAAAATTGTATGGAACAATCATAGGGAACTCCGCGTGCGGAGGTTTTGTCCTCCGCGTGCGGAGGTTTTGTCCTCCGCACGCGGAGGCTCAGAACCTCCGCTGGCGGAGGTTCTGACCTCCGCTTGCGGAGGTCCTGAACCTCCGCAGGAGGTCTGAACCTCCGCAAGCGGAGGTTCAGATCCTCCTGTGGAGGACAGATCCGCCCACCCCGCTTGCGGAGCTATTTCACCGATTACCTGTAGTGCAAAACCTTGCTTGAGAGAGATGGACTACAAAACCTTGCTTGAGAGAGATGGAGTAGAGGTATGGAGGGTGAATGAAGTGAGAGAAATTGATTTGTGAGAAATGATAATTTAGGGATTTTTGGGGGGAGATGGAAGAAGATAGGGTAATTTTTAAAACGGGTGATTATATGTTTTCATTTAGTTATTTATTTAGTTATTGTAATTATTTATTTCTAAATTTATTTATTTAGTTATTGTAATGATGTATTTCTATTTAGTTATTTATTTATTTCTAAATTTATTTATTTAGTTATTGTAATTATTTCTATTTAGTTATTTATTTAGTCAGTAATTATTTATTTCGTTATTGGATTTATTTAGTTATTGTAATTATTTATTTGTTTTAACTATTTAGTTATTTATTTAGTTATTTTGATTATTTATTTAGTTATTGGATTTATTTAGTTATTTATTTAGTTATTGTAAATATTTAGTTATTGTAGGGATTTATACAGTTGGATTTATTCAATTATCGAAAATATTAACTGTTTTGTAATAATTTTTTTGATTTAAATAGTATGATGGATATAAATAAAAATTTTATATTAAGGGAAAAAAAAAAGGGAAAAGAAATTTTCAAAAAATATTTTTATGAATATATATAATGTTAAAACCTCCGCTAGGATAATTTTTAAAAGGGGTGATTATATGTTTTCTTAACTATTTAGTTATTTATTTAGTTATTGTAATTATTTATTTCTAAATTTATTTATTTAGTTATTATAATTATTTATTTAGTTATTGTAATTATTTATTTCTAAATTTATTTATTTAGTTATTGTAATTATTTCTATTTAGTTATTTATTTAGTTATTGTAATTATTTACTTCCTTATTGGATTTATTTAGTTATTGTAATTATTTATTTCTTTTAACTATTTAGTTATTTATTTAGTTATTGTGATTATTTATTTAGTTATTGGATTTATTTAGTTATTTATTTAGTTATTGTAAATATTTAGTTATTGTAGGGATTTATACAGTTGGATTTATTCAATTATCTAAAATATTAACTGTTTTGTAATAATTTTTTTGATTTAAATAATATGATGGATATAATATAAAATGATACATAAAATTTTTATATTAAGGAAAAAAAAAAGTTATTTATTTAGTTATTGTGATTATTTATTTAGTTATTGGATTTATTTAGTTATTTATTTAGTTATTGTAAATATTTAGTTATTGTAGGGATTTATACAGTTGGATTTATTCAATTATCTAAAACATTAACTGTTTTGTAATAATTTTTTTGATTTAAATAATATGATGGATATAATATAAAATGATACATAAAATTTTTATATTAAGGAAAAAAAAAAGGGAAAAGAAATTTTAAAAAAATATTTTTATGAATATACACTCTCCGCGTGCGGAGGTTCTATTCTCCGTGCGCGGAGATCACAGCCTCCGTAAGCGGAGGCTGTAACCTCCGCGTGCGGAGGTACAATACCTCCGCGTGCGGAGGTTACAGCCTTCGCTTGCGGAGGCTGTAATCTCCCCGCGCGGAGCTGGATTCTCCGCGTGCGGAGGTACGAGTGTCCCGTGCGGAGCTCGCCGTCGTGCGTGGACGTTGATATCCCTGCGGAGGTTGATATCCCTGCGGAGGTTCCAGTTCAGGGCATGGATTCTTCGCAAATGCTCCGGCCTGTTCTAAAAATTATGTAATACAAATATTTAAATATTTAAAAGTAGAAACAAATTTGTAATGAAGAAGAAATGAAAATATATTCACGTAAATTTTCCTTTGTTCATGTTTCTTGGGGGTAAATGGGGAGATGGAAAGTTGTGGCATGTTTCTTTGTATTTTTTTTTATATCAATTCAATATATAAATATTAATTCATAACGAAAGAGGGTTATTTTATATAGTTGTTATTTATATTTACAAACAGCGAGACGAAAGACTAAACAAGCATCTTCCAAAACCTATTCATCTGTTTTAGAAAATAACAAAAACCCAAAACCTCTTCATATTGCCTTCAAAAGTTATATGTTACGTATGGAGGAGGTGTCTTCACTGCGTCTTGACTGGTTCAAAAAAGAAAAGTTAAAGTTACTCATGTGTTACTGAGTACTCAACTTTTGCGAGCCTTCTTCTCTAGATTGGAATTTGGTTGAAGAGAATCATCTGATCGAAAGAGAGACTTTTTTGCAGCAGTTGTTGTTTGAGTATTTCCGGATTGATCACTATTTGAGGATTGTGCCTTAGCTTTCCCTTTATTTTTCTTGCTGTCTTTGTTGTCTCCTGCAGCTGAATTTTTATCTGAGTTTGTCTCATTGATTGCAGCAAGTGAAGGTTCATTTGTTTCTGAAGAATTGAAGGTGAAGATAATTTCAAAATGGCACTCCGAAGGATTTTGCCGTTTTTGTGTCGCTTTGAGATAAAATATTGAATCTATTTCGTTTTCACTTTCAGTTTTCATAAAACTGTTTATGTCCACATCTGGTTCCTGCAATAGTAAATTGGAAATATTGAAATGTAAAGAAAACAATATTTAAGAATAAGAAAACAATTTTGAAGAATGTAAACTGTGATTTGACCTTTTCAAAATGAGTCCTTATTGCGTTACCAGTACACTGTAACAATGTTTCTGCAGCGCTTCCTATGATGCTTGCGTCTATCATTCCAGATTCGTCTTGTAGATGCACGAAAGCATTTGCTCTGGAGGAGATATATGACGTGATTTTTTAACTCTGTTGATGTATTAAATAAAATCTGAACAATATAAATTACCTTGGTACAGCTTTTGCATATTCACATTTACAGAATCGGCACTTGTGAATTTCTCCAAGATCTGCGTTCGACAATTTTTTGCAGTTATCGCATGACATATACCAGAACTTTTGCTTTTTTGAAATGATCTTCCAACGTGCTTGGACCCAATAGAATTTTTTCTACACAATAAAAATATTAACAGTTAGAAAATGTTGAAATTTGAATGAATATATTTATATTAATGAATATATATATTTGATACCTCAGGATGAATTCCTAGTAACTCAGCAATTGGCGTAAATTTGTCGTCGGAGGAAGGTATTATTTTCGGTGGTGTGAGAGGAATAGAACCATGATCTTGCGTGAGTTGGTCAAGTTTTTCTTTGTTAACTTGCAGCCTGTAGAAGAAAGTCAGTGTATATTGATTTATAAAAATGTAAAATGTATTTGTTATATTATATTTAAAGTACCAATCTTTGTACTCTGCCACAGCCAGTATGTCGCTGTTGATGAAGAAAGTGCTGTTAGTTTTGGTTGATAAAGTAATACCTGCAAAGTAAATAATAATAAATGTTGGTATATTTGTCGGAAGTAGATGTATTTAAATAAATAAAAATGAAATTAATATTTATACCGTTAAACGAAGAAACCTTAAGATTTATAGCCCATATGATTGGTCTGTCGTTCAGATTGGCTATAATCGTAAGACATTCTCGTTCCAGAAAACTGTCCCACAACGTTAATATCATTGTTTGAAATTCTTTATCTATCAAAATGATATCCTGAAGAACCGCCTCTGTGCCAAAATGAGTTTGGATAGTTCTCTTTGGTTTAACGTTCACAACTATTCCTATTACACCTGAGAAAAAAATTGTTATAATTTTTTCGATACCCAGAATCATACATATAATTATAAATGTATAATATTTGATAGAAATTTTACTAATATTGCTGTTTTGATCCATGTGGTGTTCTAGTTGATGAAATGGAGTAAGTTGATATTGTGAGAAGACGAAGTTTAAATTGTTTTCATCTATTTCTTCAATCTTTGTTCTTCCTGTTATGGTCCATATTTTTTGGTCAGAGGAGCTTGTTCTTCTAAACGGACTTTTGTTTTCTTTCACCGTTGCATTTGAGATCACATAGGTTTTTCCCAGTTCCAGTTGATCGTTAAGTGCAGTAATATTTGTATCGTAGAGAGTTGCTGTAACTTCATTACCCTGTTTAAACAGAACTTGTACTTGTTAAGTGCTTATAGAATATATAGGTAAAATAAAATCAAAAATTTATTCAGTTACTGTACCTCTAAATCCATCAGCAGCATAGTTTGGTATCTGGTGTTAGAATTACGAGCAATTTTGGGTATTTGCTTTCCGATGATAACCACTTTTGAGGACCAATTAGTTTCTGAAATGACAATTTGTGGGATAAGTTTATATGGTGTAGACATGACTGTGTTTCGTCTGTGATTTGTAAGTAAGAAAAAGTGTGAAGACGAAGCTATTTATAGGACGAAGTGGATGAATAGTGGTAATAAATAAATAATTTATTTTAATACGTTATTGCAAAGATAAACCTGGATGAATAGTGTTGAGAAATAAATAATTTCTTTTATTATGTTATTGGAAAGATAAACGTTGAAATTCAAGTTTCAATGTAGGTACGTGTCTTTACCTATCGAATGTGGTGTATCCACGTGTTATGTACAAATATCTTTATTTTTACTATAATTGTCGGCGAAAAAATTTGTCGATATGTGTATATATTATATAAAAAGCATACTGACGACTTTGATTATACTTCTGTTTAGTATTTGTGTTAATTTGTAAATTTTATTGTGTTCTGTTTTTGCAGTAATATTTTGTAGCAATATTTTTAAAGTGAATAAAAGTTAAATTCAAGTGTATAGAATATATATAGAATGTATTTTATTAATGGCTATTTGAAAGTAATTGTTGGTGCATATGACAAAATATTCACCCTCTGTAGATTTTTTGAATAGAAAAAAAAAATTGTAATTAGAGACATGTATTGAAAATTATAATAGCAAAATAAATTATACATTTAGTTATAAAATAACTCATAGCACAATGTTATATCTTCGGGCAAACATGTGTCACGCACAGCTAGCATAGTTTTGCGACCAGAAGCAAATAGTTAAGCCAGGTTGAGTGAAAGCTATCCATATATATTCGGATCAAGTTTCGCACTATCAACTATAAGTATAAGAAGATAGTGTGAAATATACCTGCATATGAAAATAAAGACAATTATCAGTAATTAAGTTCACCGTATAAAAATAAGAAACACATACATTTAAAATATTGAAAATGAAATTAGTTATGAAGCAAATAAATAAACAAATACTTACTTATACTTCTATGAATGAATAAATGAAAGAATTTCTTTATAAACAACATTCTTTGTACACATATTGTGTAAATTGTCATTGTTTGATGGTTTCAACAAAACTTTTAAAGATTTACTTGTTTTAGCTCTTGATAATGCTACGTAAAGTTGACCATGACAAAAGACTGGTTCAGGGAGATATAAACCAACATAATCAAGTGTTTGACCTTGTGCTTTATTTATCGTCATTGCAAAACATGGTCTGATTGGAAATTGAGTTCGTTTAAAATGAATTGATGTTTGATCATTTTTTAGAGGTACAAAAGGAATTCTTGGTAAAAATACATGTTTCCACGATATTCGCCAGTTGCAATTTCAGCAAGAATTACATTCTTATTAAATTTCTTACAGGTAAGGCGTGTTCCATTACATAATCCTTCAGAAGGGTTGATATTTCGTAACAACATAACAGGACAGTTTATCTTAAGCTTCAATTCATGCGGTGGAATACCATTTGGAGTTAAAGTATTCAAGAAATCTTCCTGAAGGTTTTGTTCTGATTTGTCAATCATCTCATCAAAGCTGTAATACGTGAAAATTTCACCAGGAATCTGATCAAGTAAAATTCTGTTAATATAATCAACACATTCATTTCTAGGCGTAAGAATTACACGATTTCCCATCGTATGTAAAGTATCAACATATGTTTCTATATTTGGGAAAACATGATTTATTAAAATTTGCAAAGACGTAACTTCATCATCAAATGGTATAATTATGCTAGCCGGAAGTTGAATGTAATTACAATTATGTTTTTCCTCTGTTCCATTTCCAACTCGAAGCAAATATTCAGAAAATGCAGGATCTAATTTTGCACGCATGTTCTCAACTAAGGGTAAATGTAAATACAAAGGCCACAAGTCTGAGAAGACTAAGCTAGCCTTCATTATATCTTCTTTTGTTCCTCTCGGTATTACTGGTAAAACTTGTCTGAAATCTCCTCCTAAAACAACCACCTTGCCACCGAAAGGCAAATTACAATCATTAATATCTCTGAGCATTTTATCAACGGCTTCAACGGTACAACGATTAACCATAGGTGCTTCATCCCAAAGTATTAATGTAGACATTTTTAATAAAGTTCCTAAAGCTGATTGTTTACTAACGGAACAAATAATTTCACCAACTGTTTCAAGAGGAATTTTAAATCTTGAATGAGCTGTTCGACCTCCAGGTAAAAGAGATGCAGATACTCCAGAAGATGCTGTAGCTAAAGCAATTAAATTTTGAGATCGTACACCTGTTAAGAGAGCTTTGTACAAAAAAGTTTTGCCCGTTCCTCCTGGACCGTCGATGAAAAAAATTCCGCTAGATTTTGAATTGACTTTTTCCATAATTGTATCATATGCAAATTGTTGTTCATTATTTAAAAATGATGTACAATTATAGCCTTCTTTTAAGTTCCAGTTTGTTGTCTCCTCTTCAATCATCCTTCTTAATCTTTCACTTTCATTTATATGTATCCTGAATGGTATTATTTCGTAATCATTTATGTTTTTACCTGATGATTCTAAAATGGAATTGATATCTTCTAAAGATTGTAATTCAGCATCCTTTGAAGATTTATTTTGATGTACATAATCATCGATCATATAAATTTTGAATTTTTCCCACAGTAATTTTGGATGAGTGGGATTGCAAAGGATGAGAAGTGTAGCAAAAAGACGTCTTAAAGAAGCAGGCATTTTGTAAATGATAGCTTCAGATATACATTCTTCGCAATGATTATCTCCGCTTAACAAACCATGTAAAAGCGCTCCTTCTCGATATGTATTAACAGTTACTTTGTTTAAAGTTCGTAGATCTTGAAATGATATTGGACCTCGAATATGATTTAAAAGAACACGTAAGAAATATCGTTCTCCTTCAGATGGATTCGCTGTAACAACTCGTCCTATAACAACATGTTTTTTTCTAGGACTCCAAATCTTCTTAGTTGAGTTCCAAACAAAATGTGTTGGAAAATCTCGATACAACAATGTACGAGCAAATTTATTTACTTTATTTACCTCAAAAAATTCTGTCAACATTGTTCTTTTCGTATTTTCATTATTAATAATAACAGATAAATTATCTCCATCATCATACCTTATTTGTTGATGATTTTCAATATGAAGCTGTAAAGAATAAACAGCTGGATAAATTTCCGCTAAATTGAACGAGAAAATTCTCCACATAGCTTCAGGTGGAGATATCCATCTAGCAGATTGGTATGCTGAGATTTCATCGATTTCTTTTCCCGTTTCATTTGCAGAAAATGAAAAATGAATACGATCATGCCCTTTATACACATATTTGTACAAATATTTTACAGCTTTAATAGAAGAACAAACTTCAACATTAATATGACAGTCAAATTTTGCGCTCAAATAAGGATTATATGGTACAACCCATCGATTGTCTAACATATGACTTCTAACTTTGATAGAAATACCAGTATTACGACGTTTATACAATGGGTATGAGTTATGACCAAAAATAGTGGTATTACAGTAATCTCTAGGGTATTTATTTTTGCAAGTTTTGTTTGCTTCCATACATATGTTTTTTGGATTAAGATGTCCACAAGGGCCGTGCATATTATGTTTTACAATAACAGAATGAAGATAGGAATGTTTTTTTTGATCAGGAATTTCACAACAAACTATCTTATCAACATCTACAGCAGAACAGATTTTATGGCCGTGATTAAATATTAACAATAGATGTGCATGAGGAAGCCCTCTTTTCTGAAATTCAATAACATATATATGCGCAATAACTGGGCCTAAAACATTTTTTTGGTATAAATCATTTTTCAACTCTTCTAATTTTGCTCTAAATATACGCACAATTAAATCAGGCCGATTTTGAATCTCATCATTGTGTTTTAGTTCTTGTTTAATTTCTGGCCAATTTGGATTGCATGTTATAGTTAAGAAAATATCCGGTTTTCCATAACGCTGTACAATGGACATCGCATCCATATACCGCCTTAACATATCTCTAGGTCCACATGTAAAAGATTGAGGCAAAACAATTTTTCGTCCAATTTTCGATCCTCTTGTTTCTCCATTTTGAATGCTATCTACAATACCCTGATAAAGTTCAGCTCGAATTTGATTTTGATTGTTACGGAAATAGTCTAAACGTGCAGTTTCAATCTTCACATACATATCTACAACATATTGTTGGAGTAATCTACCACTGTGAAGTAATACAGACTTACTGAAAGGTCTGATTTGCAATTTGTATGAATAGTATTCTCGACAAGAAACCTGTGATCGGCTCTTCATTCCTTTAAGCACTGTAAAAAAGAAGGTATTATATGAAAATAGTGAGAATGCAAAACGGAAGTAAATATACAAGAATAAAGGTTTGCGTACTTTTATTTTCTTCTTTTTCAATAAATTCAGATGCTGAAGTAATCGTGTCAGGAAATTGAACAGATTCGGACAAATGTTCAGTCCGTCTACATCTTCTAATACCTTCATGCCAACCTGATTCTCCATATGGAAAAAGTAAAGGATATTGTAAAGGATCATAGCAACCGTAGTAATAATGAACTCTATGTAAATCACCAGAATGAGCATATATAATAATATCACGTGAACGATTGGTAGCATTTTCGTCATGATCAACCCACACAGCAGCTACTTCAGATGAAGTTGGAGTATTAAACACTCTCTGATCAAGTCCTGGATCACATCTTATATGTATCTGATAATTATGTAAGTTAGACATATTACTTAAAGATCGAAAAAATCTGCTATATGGATTTACCTTTAGGATTTCAAGTAGAATAATTAAAGTGAATTCATTAAAGTTGTTTGAAATTTTCATACGATTTTCAACTTCATTATCTGCATCATAAAAATATAACTGCATATAAGAAGGCTTGTTATTCTTTGGAATAAGTTCATTTAGGTAATGATATACTTGTCCTTGAACTCTAAATGTGTAAATACCTCGATATGTTTTGAAGAGCTCTTTGTCGTATTTGACACCAAAAGAAGTAAAAGCAAAGTGGTTATTATATCCTCGTACAATTTTCTTAAATTCCATACATTTAAATTCTGTAGAAGTAAATAAGTTATATAATTCGGTTGGTGAATCAGGTATGGAAATATGGACCTTTCCATCGGAACAACAAAAACCTTTACTTTCTCTATAAATTTTTCTTGCACCACAATATGTACAGCTATTACATGTCGGTAATACGTATGCATTCGTTGGTATATTTAGTACACTAAAACTAATTGGTAATATAGAATCGGAAGTATGGAGTACCATTTGGTCTGAAGTAGATGCCTCATGATATGTTACAGATTGTTGAATTTGTATATCATTCGAAATGTCATCACCATTTGATGTAAAATTACATATTCTTTTACGATGATCATTGCAGCTATGTTGAACTCTTTTTCGTCGACATCTTTTTCTTTGATTTTCTTGTTGACGATAAGACATTGTTTCAAAACTACCATCCGAAGTATTCATATCGAACAGTTGAAACGTAACCTGATGAATATAGGAACTGGAAAAAATTAATTAAAGAGATTATCAAAATGTGCAGAGTAAAATAAAAATATTGAATAGCTGTACACTTTTCATTTTGTGTTATTAAAAAAAAAGTTGTTAGATAGATAAATTCTAAGTTTAGAAATTAATAGTTTTGTTTTGTTTCTATCAAATATTAATATTAATGAGGAACGAAATAGCATAAACAAAAATAATGGCGAAAAGAAATAATAAATTGTATGTATAATTTATATTTGTCGGGAATAAATTGTACGTAGAATTGTATGTATAATTTGAATGTAAATATAAAAGTATTGAATGTTTTGAAATTCTTGGTAAATGAAATTCCAAAACATATATTATAATATATAATATTATACTGGGAGTTGTTTAGGGATAAAAATATTATTATTATATTGGGAGTTTTGGATGTACCTCCGCGTGCGGAGGTCTATATCTCCGCGCGCGGAGGTAAGCACATCCGCGCGCGGAGGTGTGAACCTCCGCGAGCGGAGGTTAACAGTTCCGCGCGCGGAGGTACGTGCCTCCGCCAGCGGAGGTTCACACCTCCGCGCGCGGAGGTACTTAACTCCGCGCGCGGAGGCGTTCAACTCCGTCCGCGGAGGTACTCAACACATTCGGATTACATGCAATTTGTCTGTCTAATTCAGCCAACTCGGTAAAATTTTTTTTTTTACGATTTCTATTCTATTTAAATATTGAAGATGTAGAATAATACTGAATTGAAAAAAGTATTGAAACAAATAAACAGCATTTAATAACAAGCAATAAAAATTTCTTCTTATTCCTATATATTCCTGTATTCCTAAACATAATCACTAACATTTTATTTATTCCTGTATTCCTAAACATAATCACTAACATTTTATTTAAACGATGAATATATAAAAGTAACATAAACATTTTTTTACACAAGTACTCGCCGCTGAACAGTATGAAAATGATGAATTATTTTCTTATTTAAACGATGAATATATAAAACTAACATAAGTACTCACCGCTATGAAAATTTCGAATTCCAGTGGAAATCAGTTGTTTAGTTGCTTCAAGAACAGTTGTTTACTTCCTTCTTCACCAGACAGAATGAAATGGAATAAATATGCGTCAAATTTCTTGGCAGGAAAAAGAGTACGATGAAATGGAATAGTTTTTTTCTTATTTGCAGATTGCAAAGTAATTAAATGAAATGCATTTGTCTCCTTTATATAAGGAAAATACAGTACTGTTATGACACGCTAAACAGCACCGCCTTCGAACAAGAACAAACACATTAAAAATCGGCCACCGCCTTCGAACAAGAACAAACACAGTAAAAATCGGCTACCGACTGAAGAAAGCAGATACAGTGAATTTAGGCGTCTACATTTTCATTGGTAACAACAAATTCGCAGATACAGTGAATTTCGATCTACATTTTCATTGGTAACAACCAAATCATTTTCATTGGTAAGGGCAAATTCTCAAACGCCTATAATTTATAATTTTTCGCGGCGCCGACCTTGTTTTCCCTCCAAAATCGCTATTTTATATTTATATAATTGATAGACATAATTGATATTTGGTAACAAACTGGGGACAGAAAGGGAAAACGAAAATAGGACATAAATGAACAGTGAACTGCGGGTTCACTCTTTTAATAGAGGAGTTGATATATTATCCAATGTTTCCATCCACTAAGAAGCCTCACCAATTTTTTGAAGATCAGTCTTCTATGGAGAAAGTAAATGTCACTACTCATTTGGCTCTATGAATCTATTCCTGCACATATATATATATATACACTTCATCGAAGTGGGATTAAAATTCTATGGATGTATTCGAGCAAAAATAGGTGATTATTCATGTACAGGACATTTAAATTGAAAAAATAAATAAATTATTGTCGTATAACTGATGTTAATTGCTGTGAACCCCTTTTTTTCTTCTCTCTCTTTTGGACATACTTTGTGGTAATAAATTGGTCTGTATTTTCATCTTTATTTGATGTAGGATTCTATTCCTTAACATGCCCTCCCGCAAGATGGTGGCTCGTTTGAGCAAACCAATTTTGAAATTCGCATGCTCATTTTTTTGAGTTTTAATCGAATCGAATTGCTCATTGAAACTCAATGGACTCTGATACCATGTTAAAATTTGGAGTTCCATCTTAAAAATGTCGAACTTATTAAGAAGAGTAACACAATCATTTATAAGTTGGTCAATGCTTTCATCTTTATTCGATGTAAGATTCTATTTCTTAATGATTCAAATATAAGCCATTTCCCCCTTCCTATAAGAGAAAAATGGCCAAATTTTAACTTGTGAGAGCAGGCATTCATAAACTGCTTTATTATGCTTGAAAAAGAAGGGATGATAATGCATGGACCCATATCTTCTAGAGTTTCAAATGATTAAACATTACGAGTAATCAAATTCAAGATCAACTTGGAGAAATATAAACAGTATTCTGGTCAGTTGAGCATCCATTTGATGTTCATTCGATTATTTATTTATTTATTTTTACATGAAAATGAAGTGATGCACTAAATTTTCTTAAAAAAGCTGTAGCTGAAAAGAGGTACTAACCAAATCTATTCTACTTAGGATTAAGCCCAATAATCCACCATTTTAGGGCTAACCCTCCATACAATAGGCACAACCCCATATTCAACGATGCTCCGTATCATTCTCTCCTCTTTCTTGATTGGAACACGGGATCTCTAGCTCTACTAACTAATTCAGGAGATGCAATCATTTCTTAAAAAGCTATAATCAAGCCCTACATCACGCAGTATTAAACCCAAAAAATACCCCCATGTTCAGTGATGCTCCGCATCATTCTCTCCGCCTTCGTGAATGAACATGGGACCTCTAGCTCGACTAACTGATTCAGGATGATGCAGGAAAACTAACATGCACGTCTTTCAATATTTTTATCATAACTTTTGCTCCTAATGTCCGATTGAGGCGACTCAAGATGCTCCGAAAAGATAACTCAAAGAGCTACAATGTTGCTTCAGATATCATTTTCTGATTCAACATTTGCTATGTCAAAAATGAATCTCAATATGAGACTATGAATCTGGAGCATAACTTTCTCGGTTGGAAATTGATGTATGATCATACTTTGATTATATTTGATCTTTTTAACTTATTTCTTCATACAATTGACTCCTAGAAGTCTTGGATCTTTATTTTGAGGTCCGACACAATTTTTGAGTATTTGCACTTTAGTCCTCGAACTTTGGATCTCTTACAATTTAACCCATGTCTCATTTTTTTCAACTTTTGCTTATTTCCTTCAATTTCATTAATCTATATCACAACATCAAAACGCACATTAAAACGCCCATAAATGCTCAAGAACATGCCAAAAACTACGATTTAAATGTATTTATTAATGAGTCAATTACATCCATCAAACACCTCCAAACTTAGTTATTTGCTCGTCCTCGAGCAAACATAAAACTCTAGAAAATAATTAATGAACCTTCAAACGAAAATTAATCAAACAAAATCACTTTAAACAAATTCCGCTAGATATCTTGCTTTCATAATGCAGGATTGAAAACATAACATCAATTTCATGAATCACTTCAAAGTTATAATGCCCAAGCTAAATTTTCACATATTCACTGCAAAACGGGTATGTGTGGAGAGTTAAGTGCAATGTTGTATAATAATAAGTTGATCCAATTCCCGACCTTAAAAGTCAAATATTTCCTTACTTCGCTCATGAGATTCATACACCTTCAAACTTGTTTTCTTTTCACTCCCTGAACTGTATTCTACAGTTGATATTCAATACTACTTCTTACACTACTCAAGTTTGGTCGAATTTCACTAATTGCAGTTCAACATATCAACAAATATGAATTCTCCTTTTTTTACTGCTTCAACCTCCAAGACTCGACCAAGTTGCTGACATTTTATTAAAAGTCTAATCCTCTAAAATAGGTGTTCGAAACTTAATTACGATATGTGGCGTGTCTTCTATTTCATGCACCTGTTTTTTCAGATTTTCTTTATATATATCTTATGTGGGAACATTCTCCATTGAGCTTTCTAAATGACTCATGTAGCGAGTTTTAGGCCGATGACTCCCAAATCAGATGACTATAGGGCACCAGGTTTTAAACTCTTGTAAGTTTATTCACTTGAGTCATAAAGGCTATGAAGAGACGTCTTACAATAAGATTATTATGATTGTCCTCATTAAGATTTTTTTAGGATAGCTTCCCTTTTATGCAGTGATTATTGCAATTCCCTTTATTAAACACTTATTCTCGAAAATTGACCTATAATTTAAAGTTTTTCACCCAATTTTTATCACATTGGTCTCAGACAATCCACACAACATTTTGCACACACGGAATCCATATCTATCTCCATATCTACCTACAACAGTTTAACCAACCAAACATCCTAGATTTGGGTTAGGGATGTGAATCTTGTTTAATGATTGTCCGTGTTTAGCATATAAGTTCTCTATGTCAACCTATAAACGTGAATCAACCTACTTATATACAATGTTACAATCAACTCACGTCCATAAATATTTTCCGTTTCACATGAATAAGCTAAAATATTAACTAAAACACATAACTTATCCACAATTCATAAACCAACACATGTTCTCAATTACATACACCAATGCTGACAAGGATATTTAACTCACACAAACATGCAAAAATGTGTAATAAAAAATAATTTTTTTTCATGCACATAAATCACACAAAATATAAAAAAAATAAAACCAAGGCAATTAGACACAATTTATAATACATCCCAAACTTAAATTAAATATTGTCCTCAATGTAAAATTAAAGAAAAATGAGGAGACTTCCCTGAATTGTCTGTATTGCCCGTGATGTTGTAGTGTTGATGATGCTGGTGTTGGTGGATGTTTCTTCTATCTTTCCTCCCCAAACTTGAGACGCATCCCGTTTTCTCCTTGTCAATATTGGTTTGGATGTTTCGCGACATCATATTCCTGAAAAATTAAATTTCAGATATTAATTACATGGAATAGGTGTTACTTAGTTCAAACATCTAACAATCAATTTAATTACTCAATGACCTAAGGGGAATGAGATATGGCTGAAGAATTCTTAACTAAACTATAAAATAAACTAAACTATCTTATAATTCAAAAGCAAAATAAATGAAATGGGAAGAAAGCTTGGGTTGCCTCCCAAGAAGCGCTCATTTATAGTCATTTAAGGGTGGCAATCGAGTCGAGCGGCTCGTCGACTCAACTGCTCGGCTCGTACTCAGCCCACGAGCGCTCGTTAAAAAAATAAAATAAAATTTAAAATTCAGTGACAGTTTGGTCCTCAATTTTTTTTTTCAATTTCATTATTTTCCTCTATAAATACCCACCCTAATCAACCAATTTTCCTACCAATATCAACCTCTCATTATTTAATATACTATACTCTCTACAATTTACATTCTCCAATTTCCAATCTCCATTTATCAATTATCAACAATATTATTCATTCATTCTATAACCATCTTCTACATTTTTTTTATATTATTTCTTGCTATTTTACAATTCATTTCATACACTACTACATAATCTTCATTCACTTCTCAATTCTACATTTCTACATTCAATTTCTATTATTCATAGCAAATGGATTCACGATCATTTGTTGAAAACTTGTTCGGTATGGAGAACGGAACACAAACACATGCCCAAAATCAATTTAGGAATGAATTCTTCGGTCTCAATGAATTACCAATTCCCGAAAATATTGAAGATTTCGACGTTCGTGATAGTCATCCATTTGGATGACGTTGATGTTGAAGCTAGTGTTCCAATTGATTTGGACCAAGATAAAGAATCTACATTAAATATTCCCGATGTAAGAGGGAAGAGAAAGGGGGAAGAAGCAGGCAAAATGTTGGGACAATTTCAAATTGGTTCACACTGGTCGTGTGGTCGATGGACTTCCAGAAACCAAAGTAGTATGTAAATACTGCCAATAACGACTGGTATGACGAAAAGGCACTGGAACCACCCACCTCAACTGTCACTATAAATCATGTGCAGCCAAACATGAGCTTCTTCCAGCTAGTCAAACGCAACTACAATTTGGTACTCCAGAAGCCGGTGCTACTACTACTACGCCACTTTCTACATGGATGTATTCGGAGGAGGAAGCTCGAACGAGAATGGTGAAGTTCGTTGTCGCTGTGGAGTTGCCACTAGTAATAGCGGACAACCAACATTTCATTAACTACATCAAAAGATATCTTCAACCGAGGTACTAATGAGTAAGTCAAAATACTCTTCATTTTGATACAATTGCATATTTTCTTTAATGTAAAACAACTATTGATTTCGGATTTGGAAAAATATGGGGGTGTGATATCTTTAACTTCAGATATGTGGGAAGAGATTAATAAGAGAGATTATATGGCTGCAACTGCACACTATATAGATCCACTTTAGGTCATGCATAAAAAAATTATTGCTTTTAAAATTGTTGAGTATCCGCACAATACTCAAAATATATTTAATGTTATTATGTTAATAATTAGATAATATAAATGTAAGAGTAAAATTCGTTCTTTTACGTTTGACAAATGCTACTGTAAATAAGGTTGTTATCGATAAATTGCATAGAGTACTTCAACCTGATTTCGGTGGCTATTTATTTCATATTCGATGTGTATGTCATATTTTTAATTTAATAGTACAAGACGGTTTAAAACAAGTTAAAGATGAAATTAACCGAATTGGGAATGCACTTATGTATATCACGGTTACACCTAGTAGAAAATAAAGATTTGAGGATTTTTGTGTAGAATCTGGGATGACGGATACTAAAACCTTTATTACCGACGTAGGCCATAGATGGTACTCAACGTACTTATTACTAAAATCATGTGAAGGTTATGAAGCGTTAATTACTGAATTTTATAACAATAGGCATGTTAGAGACGAAGATGATACTATCTTGAGTGAATCCGATTAGAATATAGTTTTTTTTATAAAATATTGACAAGTTTTTATGAGTTTACAAATATATTGTCTGGTGTTTATTATCCCACCAGTTGTATGATTTTTGAACGTCTTTATATAACTACTAGAGTTTTTGCGAGATTTCAAAATGATCTCGATTTTCATGCTGTTATATATTCCATGGAATTGAAATTTAGAAAATATTGAGAAGAATTACCTATGTTATTTCCTTTAACATATGTCATGGACCCTCGATATAATTTATCGGGTACTAAATTTAGAATTGATCAAATGTCAAATGCTTTAACTTTTAATATACATGTTACTTATAGGAATTTGGAAACGACATTCCGTAAAATGTATGAATTATATGCTTCACGAATGGGTACACATATTAATCGTGTACCTATACATACTCATCTTACTAAAATAACAGATGACGATGTTGAAATTTTGAATTTATTTGAAAGCATGCACTCATATAGATTTGATGCAATTGCATATATATGTGGTTCCTCTAGTAGGAGTAGTTTGACTTCCACTGTATGTACTCAAACTTCCATTCGTAGGCCAAGTCCAAATGCGTTGCCATATGAATTAATTGATTACTTTAGTCAACATTTGCCTAGTAACAAAGCAGTCAGTAAAAGTTCAGAATATGTCCTTAAATTTTGGCGAAATAACGAACACCGATGGGCAGTAGTTTCTGTAATGGCAAAAGATCTACTAACACCTCAGGTTAGCACTGTAGTTTTGGAGTCTGCTTTTAGTGTAGAGAAGAGGGTTCTCTCTGAGGTCAAGAGTCGATTAAAAGAAGATATTTTGGAAGCGTTAATGTGCATGAAGGACTGGGAAAACGCTAATTATCGAATTTAAGATAAATATGCCGAAATTGCATGTAACCAAGCAAGTGATATTTAATTTCACCACATTCATCACAATATTTTATTTTAATACCTTTTTAATTTTTTTTAAAAAAAATTGTAGACGTAACAAGTTGTTCGTGTACAATTTTTAACTCCACCTACTCGAAATTGAAGTAGCCGATCCCAAGCCCGGATAAATGAGGATAGTTTATCTTTTTTTTCTTAATTGTAAAACAAAATGTTTTGAAAATGTATATTTAAAAAATTGTTTATATATATTTTTCTTTAGGTTCTTATTTCTCAACAAATAAAATTTTGTTCTTGTTATTTTAAAATTAAAATTGTTTTGAAAAATGTATATTTTAAAAAAAATAGATAATGTTTGTGTGTATATATATATTTTAAAGTTTAGTAATTTAGTAGTTTATAAATTATAGTTATTATATAAAAAAATTAAATTTTAGATGAGTCGAGCTCGTCCAAGTATGGGCCGGCTCGGCTCGGCTCGGCCCATTGCCACTGCTATAGTCATTAGCTTGACTTTGGCAATTGCATCATGGAACTTTGAAAAAAAAGCTTTTGATGTATTGCTCATTTTGCTTCTTTTGCCTTTGCTCTACTTTTCGTTGATTTTCCAAATTTTTACATTGCCTCCTCCAATGTGATATGGCTTGTTTATTCTATCTGATTCGAATTCAACTATGTAGACTTCTTGTTCCTCCTCAAGCTTAATCACAAATTCAATTGTTGGACAATCAATGAAATCGAATGAACTTGTGTTCAATTAATCTTCATTAATTGCCACTTCTTCGTTTGGTTCATTTGTGATTAATTTGTCCTCATATTTCTGTCCTTCTTCAATAGTTGATATTTCTTCAGGTTGAACAATCGGCTCACAGTCTAAGTCCACGGGCAACGAGAAGTCTCTATTTTCAAACTCTTCAAGTGGATTTCATTTCCACATTCTCAATTCATTCTAGTGACTCCAATCTCCAATACATATGTTGCACTCTTCCAACTTGACAAGTTTGTTATAGTACTTTGTAATTACCCTCTCGTTAAACAGAGGATGACCATTTTCCTTAAATGTCGTGTCCTCATCCCAATCGATATGTACATAATCTCCCAAAGCCATGTAGTCTTCATTATATTTGTCAATCGCTTCTTTTCGACATATTAAATATTCTACAAACCCTAGAAGCTTTACCGTACGAGTGTTAGTACATCTATTCAAACATTGCTCAGTGTAATGCATCTCATAACAAAGCTGGCTAAAAATGTCTTCTACAAACCTGTAATTTGTATCCATGTCGAGATTACTTATTTAAATTATCTGCTTTCTTGCCAACGTTAGAATCATGCACATATTATTGAATAATACTTGGAAAATATAAAAAAGATCGGGGTGGGTGACTAAAATTAACAAAATAAAAGAAAATCTAAATTAAAAAAAGCTACGTGGTAATATTATTAGTAAAAATCAAATAAAATAATCCCCGGCAATGGCGCCAAAAGCTTGTCACGCGTTTTATGCAACGTGAATTTTACCACAAGTGTACGGTGTCAAGTTCTATAATATAGTAGTAGAGTTAAGTGTCGAATCCACATGGACTGTAATTTAATTCCACTAAATACTATAATTATGTAACTTTTTATTTTATTTAGACAATGAGTATTTGAATGAATGATTTTAAATTAATCTAATGAGATTTGTTAACAAATACGATGAATGCAAATAATCAAATTCAGAAAGCCTATGAAATGATTTCACCTAACCTTCAATTATGATTCAATGATATCCAATTATGCCAATTGATTTTCCCATATTCAAAAGCAAGAATCTTAAACTATTTCCCTCAACTCTCTCGAGTGCCGGCTAGAAATTAACCCTAGAATTTAATCATAATATCTCTATTCCGAATTAAAATCTAAAATTTTTCAAGTCACAATTCTTTTGTAAAGTAAGCTTCATAAATTTTACACTTTCTCTCGAAATACATAAAACTTATGTTGTGTCAATCCTATGATCGCACCTAAATTCCCCTCTCACGAGTGCTAAAATTAACTAGTATATATTCATTCAATTATTAATCAGGTAATTGAAAGCATTAAAATCATGACACAATTAAATATAAGCGGAAAATTTCAAAAAATAATAATTCATATATTCATCAAACCATAATCTCAAGTGGCTACATCAAACTCTAACTAAATTATTTAGCTCATGAAGAAATTCATAAAATCTAAACGACAATGGAAAACATAAAGGAGATGGTAAGAAAAACTCTTTTCGGAGTGTTGCTCGAAGTCCCCTTTGATATTTTCATGCTTTTTTCAATTGATTTCTTCCATTCTTTGCATTTAATGTCCTTTGTCTTCAGTCGTTTTTCCCATTTTCTCCCACAAGAGCCACCTTCCCCCACCCCACCCCCACAAATTAGGTCTTCTAACTTGTATTTATAGTATTTTAGAGTTTAAGGATGAATTAGGGTTGAATTGGGCCAATAAAAGATTCCAAAAATATAAAAATAGGTTTCTCGCACAGGCGACGCCTTTATTTTCAGCAATGGCGGTGCCTGGCACCCATCGTCGGTTGGAAAACGGCCATGCGTATCTTTCAATATGTTTAACATAACTTTTGCTCCTGATATCCCGATTGAGACTATTCAAGATGCTCTGGAAAGATAACTCAAAGAGCTACAACTTTGCTTCAGATATTATTTTCCAATTTAAACGTTTGTTATGTCAAAAATGAATCTCAATATGAGACTACGAATTTAGAGAATAACTTTCTCGGTTGGAAATTGATGTATGATCATACTTTAATTATATTTGATCCATTTGACATCTTTCTTCATCCAATTGACTCCTAGAATGCTTGAATCTTCATTTTGAGGTCTGAGACAACTTTTGAGTATTTGCACTTTAGTCCTCAAATTTAGATCTCTTACAATTTAGTCCATGTCTCATTTTTCCAACTTTTGCTTATTTCCTTCAACCTTCAATTTCATCAATCTATATCACAACATCAAAACACACATTAAAACATCCGTAAATGCTCAAAAAATGCCAAAAACTACGATTTAAAGATATTTATTTAATGAGTTAATTACACTCATCAAAATTACACAAAATTAGAACTTTAAATATTCAATTTCAGATATAAACTTTATTTAGATAAAAATTAGATATTAATTCATCTCTACATATGAGTTTTTGGAAAACTTCATAGATAAGAGGTTAAGTTTCACGGTCACAATTCCGAAATTTTATATGCACAATTTGTTCATCGATCACAAATAAAAAACTGAAACATCACAAATTATTTTATGATCAGAAATCAAAAATATTATAGGTCACAAATGATTTAACGGTCATAATTCAAAGAATTTATAAGTTACGAAATTTTATAAGTCACAATTTGTTCAAAGTTCACAAATAAAAAAAATATAGGTCACAATTTATTTATCGGTCACAAATCACAAATATTATAAGTTACAATTTAATAGACAATCACAATTTATCCAATTATCGGTCGTAAATTAACAATTTTTTAGTTCACACATTATTGTTTGTAACAATTTATCTTTTTCATTGGTTAAATATTGTTTATCGGTCACAAATTAATAAATTTAATTGTCACAAACAATCAATTAATGTATGACCATCTACAACACTTGTGACCATCACCTCACCACTGCCACTAACAGCAAGGCAACCAAAACCCCCGTCCCTGGAACCACCATCATCTCTCGACAGTAAACAATCATCTTAAAATACTGATATCACCATGACCACCACTACCTACCCACAACCACCACGTCCACCACCCTCCATCCTACAACCCAGAATAAATCCCCAACCCTACCATCATCGTCGCCGCCGTCACTGACCACCACACCACAAACCAACCACCATTAAGACCATAGATCCACCACCACGCTCAAGACATACCACCACGCTCTACAACAGTGCTAACAACACGCCCACAATGCCCACCATCGCCGTCTGCACCACACCACTGACAAAAATCATCATCGCCACCGCACAATGCCTGCACCACGCCACCAAAAAAAACCACCAATGCCAACAACTAGAAAAAAACCTACAGATCGGAAACCACCGCACACCTCATTACACAAAAAAAAAGACGAAGACAGACCGCGACGCTATCGTTTACAGCAATGTCGGCCGATGATTGCAGGGAGCACCGCTCGCTACTCACATGGATGGATAGCTTACGAGAGAGAGAGAGAGAAAGAGAGAGGTGGCTACAACGACGCTAACAACACCGCTGCACCGATGCAAACGATGAATGCCGTTCGCCGTTTTGTCGTGCCGGTGCTTGGAGGAGAGAGAGAGAGAATGGAGATGTGATAAATGATTTGGGATTTTTAGGGTTTTGTAATTATAATTTAGACATAGATGAATTAATATCTGATTTTTATATAAATAAAGTTTATATTTGAAATTTGAAATTGATTTTTAAAGTTCTGATTTTATGTAATTTCCACAAAATCAAATTTGGGGTTGGGTTGGGTTGGGTTGAGTCGGGTCGTGTTATGAATTAAAACCCAATCCAACATAATCCAACTAGATAAATTTTAAAAATTAATATTTAAAATTTAAAAAAATTAAATAGACACAATAGTGAAATTAAGAGGACTTGTAATTTATAAACGCCCATTTTTTGTTTTTACATAAATTGATAGACATGAATACTATGCACTTATTTAACAATAAAATAAAAATTAAGGACATGATGATGAAATTAATGAATACCAAAAAATTGTAAAAAAGAAAATATTCATAATTTTAAACTCATTTATACATTACTTTTTCAGAAATAATTCCTTGCATAGGTGTTAAAAATAAATGAAGGTTTTCAAGTAATTTCAAATTTTGAGAAATTGTCTAAATTCACCAAAAAGTAATCGAATTCAACTTTTATTGGACCGAAGCCCAAACTGACCTTTGGGTTAGGTTTAAACCAATAATTAGGTTGTGTTGGTTTGATTTTAGATCAGACCGTGAGTTTGGGTTTGGAAAAAAACCAGCTCAATTTAACCCATGCCCAACCCATATCTGGCAGAATGGATAACAAGAACAAGAGAAAATTATATTCACTAAAAAATGGCAAGTCATCATTCATTTCACAAAAGGTGTTTCTGACTATCAGCTTCTTTTTTCCTTCAAGCATATTTATTCATAGCAGAGCAAATGACAGCAATGGATGGCAAAACTACAAAAATTGGATGTAAACTTTGTTACAAAGGAATAGAGAGTAAATGGTTTTACAACACAATCAACAAATATTTGCTATTACATTTTCCAAAGTGGGTAATTGTACGACAAAACCACATAGGCAGAATCCTCCAAGAAAGGTCTCTTCTTGATCTTAAATAAAAATGCAACACAATTCCAAAACCAACCTGTTTCACTACTTATAAATTAACCCCGAACAATTTGATCAAGGAGAAATGACCACATTTTTGAAAGTGCTCTGTATCTATGGAGTGTATCAATTCAATTCCACAAGAACTAGCAGAAACACGAATAGGCAAAATGATTCTTTCTTGAGACATAATGAGAGATGAAATCTCCAGAAGATGCGGACGAACCATGAATGCTTGCTGGAACAAGTATCTGAGTCTTGCCTGTAGAAATTCTCTTACCAGCAACATTGGCATAAAACAGGCCAGAAATGGCTGGTACAAAAACATCGCTCTCAGAACAAATGTAGTAGTCGATAACTTTCTCGTATTCAGAAGTTTCTGAGGCAAGGAACTTATCTTTTTTATCCATGGGCATTATACTTTCCTGCAAGGGTACAAAGGTAAACATAATACTCAACTCTTGGTGTTTGAAAAGCTAATTTAGATTTCATCTATGAAAATTGCTAGAAAGATATTTCTGTTTAGGGAGGTCTTTTGTTAAATAAACATGAAATAAATAACAAACTTAAAAGGGTTTGGCCTACTCCTCTTAAACAAGTTCGAACTTTTAGTTGAACCTTACAAGTCTTAATATGATATCAGCCCATTAAGCTCAAACGAGCAATTATATCCAACTAAGCATAATGATCATACAACTTCCAATTTGGTGTTCTCAAATGTAAATAAATAACCAACACACAAGGGCTTGAACTACATTTAAAAATGTACTTTTTGAGATGAAATCTAAAGTCTTAATAATTTTAAGGTGAGATACTGAATGAAATTCACCTTTGTATAAGTTTTTGGGAAGAAGTCCTTTAAACTGTCGAGGCTACTGTCCCATTTTGATTCAGTCACGTATACTATTGTGCCTTTGTCATAGCCAATCTTCCTCAAAAATTGTGCGATGTCTTCAGGACCATAACAGCTTTTTGATCCACTATTTTTATGGCAGCCCTTTTTCTCCAAGATATCAAGCCTAAGGTCAACTGCCACGAACTGTCCATTTGACTTCCGACTTAAGGTCCTTAGGCGATTAACCAACGAGTCAACAACTTCACGAACTTCTGTCTGTGGCTCAAGGGCTCCAAACATTGCCAAACATCCAATAGAGTCAGTCTTACTTTTTTCCTTTTTCTTTTTCATGTTTACTGAAGGGAAGTAAGTTGCTAGCCTAATGTTTCCCTTGCTTCTGAAGACTGGTTCAATATTTTCTGCAATGTACTCTTCAGTAACCCGATTGGGGACCTTCACAACTGCGAGATTGCGTGCTGATAATTTAGCAAGCTGAGATTTAACGACTTTCACTACACCATCAAGGCTTGTTATGAACTTTTCAACATCATAAACATCTTCAAAGTTCCTGAAAGTTACAAAAAAACTACATCATTAATATGATTTCTGGCTAGTGATTATCCCCTGATATCTATTACCCTGTGCTTGTTTGGCAGTGTTTTGAAGTGCTTATATGATATGGGTCTCACGGAATGAGTGGATAATAAATGGGTGATAGATATTGAGTTTACACTCGATTCTCATCGCTGAAAAATTACCCAAAAGGGACTATGCGTGAATGAAGGCGATGAGTCTATTTTACAATTTCCTCTCCTTTTGTCCCAAAAAAATGCATAATACATCATCACCACAAAAATCCGTCATATTTTCCATGTACTATAACAAGACCAATAGCTGCATCACTAAAAAATAGACCGTCCAAAAATTACCTCTTATCACCGGGCTTGCTTCCCCTAATGTCTGGGAGTACAAGAGTTGCACGTAGATATCTAGCCACCACCACTGCATCGGAAATCTGAACAAAAAAATTACCAGGGATACTAGTTTGGTAAGAAAAAATTTCGATGAATAAGTATATTACTAAAGCCTACTAATATATACATTGAAATAACTGTATGAATAAAAAGCAGGGTGGCAACTCAAAATACCTGTGAGACGTGATACTCGGGGCCATTAGTTAATGAGAAGGTGACATACCCTTGAGATTCCTCTGCATCCTCTGTTGACAAAACACAAAATAAGACAAACATACAAGAAAAATTGGAAAACATAACCGTAAAGAAAGATAAGATAAAGTATAACTGATTTCTCAAGAACTTCATTTGACTCACCCAAAACTGGCTTATCCCAGCATGGCTTTAGTGCTAAGCCTTCGTGCTTCCAAAGCCCATCAGCCTGTTTTGAAATACTAAAATGGCCATTCTCAGAAGCCTTGGTGGTCTCGTGAACAGCTGTCTGTATCGAGAGGAAAACCAACAAGAAAATGGAAAATGAGAAAGAGAAAACACATTTAAGTCAACAATGAAAAACTATTCCAATGTTCTAGTCTTCATTCTTTCTAAACTTAAAAGATGAAATGGTAGAAGCTAATAGATGATGCAATTTATTTAATTGCAGTTTATAGAATTCTTCATCCCTCTTTGTCATTGTACGCATTGCACCTGAATGATAAGTCGAATTAGATATATATAACCAATCTTATCTTTGTCACGAATCATGGAACAGAGGTACACAATTTGGACCAACAGATATGCATACATCATCAGATACACAAACTAAAAGACAAATGATGTCATGAACACTAAAGGATATTCAATTTGAAAAAATCAGTGTAATTGTTTGAAGCCAAACTGCATAAGACAGAAGAAATCAATGAAATCAAAGTCAATGCAAATTAATCCAACCTTCACAATTTGTACATTATCACGAACTAATCTACACAAACTAAAAGACAAATGACGTCAATGAACATTAACAGACATTCAATTTGAAAAAAAAAAAATTGCAGTTGATCGAAGCCATATCTCACCAGAGGCGAAATCAATGTAAAATCAAAGTCAATGCAAATCAACCCAAGCTCCACAAAATTTCATATTATCAAGAACTAGTCCACAAACTCAGATCAAATGAAGCAAAAGCAAAAGCAAATCAAACGGTAATTCCAGTTCCAATTTCCCAAATCCAGCCCATTTACGCTCAAGATCAAGCTCGAAAATCCACCCCAATCAGTATTTGGCACAAGAATCAATACAAGTAAATTAAAACAAGTACCTGAACAGAATCAAAGTGGTCACGCTTGATCATATTTCCAAGCATTACGAACATTGTAACAGTGAGCACTCCCGCCAACACCTGTCTCGGATCCACACCCATTTCTTCAGATCCAATTCTCAATCCAATCTGGGTCTGTATGCATGTGATTTTTCAGTGAAATCACTTCTCTACTACTCGCTCTTTCTCTCTCTAACTGTATAATAATAATAATGGTAAGAATCAAATCATATCCACAGAATGACACCACACAGAGAGAGTGAAGAACAATGTTCGAATATAGTGAGAGAAAGTAGAGACCCCAATCCCCAGCTTCAAGGATTGGCGCTTATTGTTCAAGCATCTTTTTCTTCCTTGTTAGGTTTATCTACCCATTATAATATGCAGATTATCCTATTAACTATTTTATATACTCAAACACAGATACATACAAAATACATACATTTACGTATAGCTAATAGCTTCTCTCTTATGTGCAAATAGTAGACTGAACCGGTGGATACACTGTCATTGTAGAATGTAGAGGGAGAAATGGTTGTCTATACGTACATGTACATGTATGTATGGGTAAATACGTACATATATAACGCTTATTAGCGCCGACAATTTCCGTAAAACGATGGAGCGCCTAAATTTCAGCACGTCTTTCACTGTTTGGTTTTATTTTTTTATTTTTTTTAATGATGATATTTTAAGGACCGTTTGGTACTGATTAAAATTTAATTAAAATTAAAAATACAGCCGTTATTGGGTTTCACTCGTCTAATAAAAGTCAACAATAACAACTAGTTTTTCAATTTTAATTTCTACCAAACGGGCTCTTAACAATATAGGCGGTGTTTGACTCCATTTTTTTAAAAAAGAATGTATCTATGAATAATAGATTGATGAAAAATATATAGTTAAAAAAAAATTATTTACATGTAATATTATTTTAATGAAAAATGTGTGGTTGAAATAAAGATAGAAAAAAAAACATATTTTGGGAAAAAGGGAAATCAAACATCACCATGAATGTTCAAATTTAGCCCGTGTTTGGTGGATATTAAAATTGGATTTTTAATAAATTTTGATAGAAATTGATCAAATATGTGATTGAAAAATTGTAGGGTCCATAAAATATGTTGTTAAAATTAATTATTGATTTTGCCTTATGCTAAAATTTATATTTTAATTAATATCAAACATGGTCTTAATTTGTTATTTTTAATGCTTATTTGGAGCAATTGGATCAATGTTAAGCATCAACATACTTGGCACTACATGATTTAAACAATATATTCATTGAAGAGCAGTGATATTTAATACCACTAATGTTTAACACTAGTCTACATAACAACACTAACAATATTAAATTATATGGTACGCTGAATCCTGATACATAAACGGGTGTACAACACAACTGGTACTAAAATAGTATTATTCTTTATTTAAATGCAAATTTCCATGACTCATTTACTTAAATCTAAATTTAGCTAATTAAATTGATATTCCAACATAACTGATATTAGATAACATTATTATAAGATTATAATAAAGATGAGTAATGAGTCCAACAAAGTACGTAAATAATTATTCATGTACATATATTTTTGTAACTTAATTTTAACTACAATATTCAATATTACGCCCCTATTTGATGCACTTTAAAATGGAAAGAATGCATTTTTTTTGTTAATGTGATGGAGAATATGTGGTTGAAAAAGAAGGAGAAGTTATTGATGTGATGGAAAATATTTTTTAGTGAAAAATGTGTGGTTAAAAATGAGTAGATGAATAAGAATGAAAATTTTAATGTGTACCAAACATGGACTATATATACATTTCGTCAGATCCATTATTTTTCTACCATTTATCAAATGTTGACTAATGTTTTCAGATGTGTTACATGTGTGTGAGTTTTGTTATGCAAAAATTCTCGACCAAATGTAGGTTAATTTAAGTTTGACCACTGCGACCTTTTATGTGATGTAGTTATGGATCTTTTAATTTCAAAATTGAGATTTTGGATCTCCAATCAATTTAAATTGGTGAATCTAAATCGCACATAACATTTACACGACTTACAATTAAAGAACATCATCGTCAAACTAATTAACATTTACCTCCGATTTAACTTAAAATGATGTGGATTAATGTTAGAATGGATATATATAGATAGAGCATTTTCCGGACTTTTTTAAAGAAAAAAGCACCAATTTCGAATGGATATATACAATAAGATTTTTTGCTATTTGTGCACCAGGGTTGACAGTCCTCACAACATCGCCGAAGTTATTCATTCGATGAGAATTCACCGAGGGAAGAAGTGCTTTTCTAAATGAGGAAATCACTACTTTAATAGAACTGTAAATATGTGTGTTGTAAAGTTTGTGTGAGCCCATTAAGGGTAAGAGTGGTCAGTGATCAGAGTCATACGTGTATGAGACCGATCGGTTATTCTCACCTCGTTCCGTCGAGTATTTTTGTTACATTGCTCTATCTTCATACCTGATTAAAGCATGACAGGACGGAATTGGGACGGGGGTGAGGCAAGTCCCTTGCCCCATTTATTTTTTATTTTTATTTATTTTAATTTGTGCTCTTATTTTTTTTTTATGTCTTGAGTTAGTAAATATTATTACTTTTTTACTAATTTGTTAAAAACAACTTATAGTCTCTTTAAAAATAATTATAAATTTATTATTTTTGTTTGATAAAAAAACTTACATTTGAAATTAATTTTAAACGACCCTTACCCACTTCGGGTGCCATCTCCGCCTCTGGTTATGGGTAATTCTGGCCGCATTCGAGGGCGAGGCCCATGGGTATCGAGTTGAACGAGTTTTTTTGCTACAGAGTCATACAAGCGGATGGATGAGACTTGCAGCTTTAAAATGGATTAGAATAACAGCAATCCCAATTTTACAGAAAAATTGCTATCGAAATTAATACAGATTCTATTGTGTTTGGTCCGTCTTTCCTTTTTGTTTTGTCATTGTCCAATAAAAATTATCAAGTATTGTCTGTATTAATTTTTGGCAATACTTTTTCTGTACAATATAGCAGTTCTTTTATAATAATGCTATATGTACATCATTTTTGACAACATTGTTAACGTTTCTTCTTATGTGTAGGAAATTTGCTTAATGATATGATGGACGAATTTAAAATTAAGAGTGTGTATATTGCCACGCGTAATAGTGTAAGGAAAGGTGTAAAGGAGAGTTTACATGTAGTTGATTGCTTGGATTATCTAGCCCATGTTCGATGATTAGGGATGGCAAAGGGCCGAGCCGAGCCGGCTCGAAGCTCGTGGCTCATTGACAAACAAGCCGAGCAGCCGCTCGGCTCGTTTTTCGTGGGGCAAGCTCCGCTCGGTACATGAGCTGGGTGGCTCGTGGGCCAAGTTGAGCTTTAGCTTGTTGCTCTTTTTTTATTTATTTATTTATATATTTTTTTTTTTTTTGCCTTTTATGCCTATACCTTTTCTAAACCTAATGTTATATATATATATATACACACACGCGCGCGCGCACGCACACGCGCACACACACACTTGGTTATTTTCTAAACATTTTTTCAAACATACAATTTCTAAAATCTTTTTCTTTTTTAAAATAATAATAACAAAAAAAAGATAAATCATTCTCCTTTATCCAGACTTGGGAGCGACTATTTCAATTTTGAGTAGGCGGAGTTAAAAATTGTACACGAACAATTTGTTACGTGCACAATTTTTTAAAAAGTTATAAAGGTATTAAAATAAAATTTTGTGATGAATATAATTAAATTAAATATCACTTACTTGACTACATGCAATTTCAGCATATTTATCTTGCAGTCGAAAATGAGCGTCTTCTCAATCTTTCACGCGCATTAATGATTCCAAAATATCTTCTTTTAGTCGACTCCTGACCTTAGAGAGAACCCTCTTACCTGCACTAAAAGTAGATTCCGAAACTACAGTGCTAACCGAATGTGTTAGTATATCTTTTGCCATTACAGAAACTATTGATCATCGACGTTTATACCTTCGCCAACATTCAATTACTTATTCTGAACTTTTCTTAATTGTTTTGTTACTAGGCATATTAAGGTTAAAGTAATTTATTAATTCAACAGGCAACACATTTGGACTACTGCTCGATGTTTGAGTACATACAGTGGAAGAGAAATTACTACTAGTACTAGAGGAACCACATGCAAATGCAGTTGAATCATGTCTATATGAGTTATGCCTTCGAATAAATTTAAAACTTAAGTGTCTTCATTGCTATATCAGTGGGAGAAGGAGTTGTAGAGTCAGAGGGTGCTCAATACCCATTCGTTGAGTATATAAATTATACATTTCACATAAAATTTGTTCCAAATTTCTATAAGCTATAGGTACATTAAAAGTTAAAGCTTGTGAAATTTGATCAATTACAAATTTAGTACCCGATAAATAATATCAGGGGTCCATAGCACATGCTAACAGAAATAGCAGCTCTTCCCAAGATTTTCTAAACTTTAACTTCATGGAATATATAACTGAACTAAAATTGGGATCAACTTTAAATTTATGAAAAACTCTAACAATTATATAAAGACGTTCAAGGACCATATAACTAGTGTGATAATAAGTATCAGACAAAATATTTGTAAAATTATAAAAACTTGTCAAAAAATTTTTAATTTTAAAAACTAAACTCCAATCGGACTCAGTCAAAATAGTATCGTCTTCGTCCCTAATATGCCTATTGTTATAAAATTCAATTATGAAATGTTTAAAACATTTACATTATTTTAATAATAAGTAAGTGGAGTTTCATCTATAGTCTACGTCACTAATAAATGTTTTTGTATGTGTCACCCCATAATGCTTGTTTTCTACTAGGTACAATTGTAATATAAACTAGTGCATTCCTAATTCGTTGAATTTCATTCTTAACTTATTTTAAACCGTCTTGTACTATTAAATTAAAAATATGGCATACACATCGAATATGAAACAAAAAACCACTGAAATTGGATTGCAGTATTCTGTGCAAGTTATCGATAACTACCTTATTTACACTAGTGTTGTCAAACGTAAATGAACGAATTTTACTCTCGCAACGATATTCTTTAACAATGTTCAGAATAGCATTAGATATGTTGTTAGCGTTATGAGGGAACTCAATAATTTTAAAATCAATAATTTTTTATAAATGATCCAAAGTGGGTGTATGTAGTGTGCAGTTGTATCTATATAACATCTTTTATTAATCTCTTTCCACATATCCGAAGTTAAACATATAACACCCCCATATTTTTGTAAATCGGCAATCAATCGTGTCTTTGAATTAAGGAAATATCCTGTTGTATCATAACGAAGAGTATTTTGAATTACCCCGACGTACCTTGATTGAAGATATTGTTTCACGTAGGAGACGAAATATTGGTTGTCCGCTGTTGTTACAGGCAATTTAGTTGCGGTAACAAACTTCACCATTCCCTTTCAAGTCGAGATTCCTTCTCTGAATACATCTACGTAGAAAGTGGCGTAATAGTGCACCGGTGCCTGGACTACCAAAATGTAGTTGTGTTTGACCAGCAGGAAGAATCACATGTTTTGTAGTGACGGTTGAGGTGGATGGTTCCAATGTTTTTTGGCCATGCCAATCGTTGTTAACAATATTTACATACTGCTTTTGTTTTTGGAACTCAACCAATTTAAAATTGTCCTAACATTTTGCCTGCTTTTTCCTCTTTCCCAAGAGATCTTGACACTTGACATCTTTTGAAAACTTAAATATGATAGATATTTTTGGTCCCTATATTGGCCGTCTGTTGACCTACGTTTTGATTATCACAAACAAATTGTGTTTATTGCTAACAAATTGAATTCAAGTATTGATAGTTGCTAAATTGACAAAAAGAAATGACACGTACATCAAAGATCAAGAGATATGCACATAGACGATTGATCGAGAATTCACGTCAAAATCACTCTTGAAGAAAGTCGAGGTCGAAGCTACATTGAAGAATTCATTCAAGAAAACAAGAGCCAAACTTTGAAACGAGATTAGTATCTTATCTTGTTAGCAAAAATGTAAAGGTACTAACACTTCGATATACGGTACGAATGATATGAGCTCAAGAACTTTCCATTACAAAAGAATGGGTGCATAAAAAATCGAGGATTTTATAAAATTGAAAAATGATTTTTCAAGATAAAATTTGTGACTTTTAAAATAATATTTCAAAGCGAAAAATGTTCGGGAAAAAACCTTACTTTTCAAAAGTTTTCAAAAAAGAGCAAAACAATAAAAGAAGTCAACCGCCACCTTAGGGGCGGTCGACCGACCGGACATGGCGGTTGACCGGCGGCGATCGATCGGTTCCAAGAGGCGATCGATCGGTTTTCAAACGGTAACTCTTCTTTTGACCGTTATGACTTTCTTTTTGACCGTTCAACGGTCATTTTAGTCAATCGAAAATTGGCGATCGACCGGACTAATCATCCTGTTTGACGAGATGTTTAGCATTCTTCACCTGTATAAATACCAACTCTTTTCTCATCTATTACAACAAACTAAGAGCATTTATTTGAGATCTTTGTGAGCCAAAAGTTGCATTAATTTCCCACTTCATTCATTATTTTCAAGTGTAACTCTTGAGCCTTCATACTATAAAAGCGTTAGCCTAATTCTCTTCTTGTACTCAACCTTGTATTCTATCATTCATCAAGAAGAGAATATTTTAGTTGTAAACTCATTTGAAATTGTGGGTCGAGTTGAGGTCCCGAAAAGCTCAACATTGTAAAAGGATTGGTGCTCATTGGTTGTAAGTCACCGAAAACGTTGTAAAGGGTTGGATTGCACCATAAGTCAATCAACATAGTGAAAAAGGTCTTGCTCGTGACGGAGAGCTTGGTAATAGGGAACGTAGATCATTGCGTTGGATCGAACCTCCATATTATATCGTTTGCACTATCTAACCCTTTTACTTAACGTCTTTACTTTGTGCAAGTTTATATCAATTATTTACGTGTCTACTTGTGTTTAGTTTATTTCATTATCATTTGTGTGATCATTTGATTTAAAATCTTGTGTAGTTCACGAAAAAGATTTAAAAATCAATTCACCCCCTCTGGTTAGCCCTATATTTAACCACATATTTCATGAAATCTATAATTTTTATTAACTTTTTAAATACATTTTAACCAATTTTTATTCAAACCAAACAAGGGTTTAGTATGCCGTATAAGCAATACAATTACCGTGATTTTTAATTAGTTTTCTTTTATTCTTTATTATTATCTCATTTCCCTTCAAACAAGTTAGTTTGTGTTAAAACTTACCAATGGTCTTCCTCTAGCGACTAACTTATTGGGATTGTCCACGTCAATGCATTTTTCAATTTCTTAAAGGGTATATAATTTCAAAAATAATCAATATCAATATTTGACAAATTCAGTCAATATGAAACATCGAGAATCTTCCATTTCATCCATATATAAGTGTATTTCTTTTCTTTTTAAATAATAGTCATTAAGATTTTATTATGGAGAAATATGATACAAGTAAACTATATAACAAATGTTTATTGGACAATAGCATATTGATGATCTAGCAATCCATGCAATTAAATCTCCACAATACAACGATAAATTTTGGAAGGAGAAAAAAAAAAGAAAAAAAATTATTTTTTCTAGTTATTTGACCAAATAGGATCGTCCAGTTCCTTTAGAACCTATCGTCGAACCGAGTTTGAAAATGAAACCATTTGTTCCATTTACAAGTATATATGGAATCAGACCAGAACCAAGCCGTTCTATTTCAATCCAATTTGATTCCTTATGTTAAGTTCTTAAATTTACCAACTCATGTAAATGAAGTGTCTAGCTATAAGTTCTAAAGCTATAGTTGTTTAATATCTAATTTCTTCATAATCTATTCATTAAAACGAATTATATTGATGCTAATAATTTACATTTTTCAAATTTAACTAAACGTGATAATTTACATCAAATGTTTAACTATTGACTTGAATTAGTTCTTTAAAAACATATTTCAATATTACTTCTATTTTCTTTATACTTTGATGTGTCGAAAGTGTTAGTT
This sequence comes from Fraxinus excelsior, assembly GCA_019097785.1. Lineage (NCBI taxonomy): Eukaryota > Viridiplantae > Streptophyta > Magnoliopsida > Lamiales > Oleaceae > Fraxinus > Fraxinus excelsior. The sequence continues at coordinate 31,530,343 of CM032628.1, read as the reverse complement.
TGAAAAGTATGAAAATAACTCAAACCTCTTGGTAATCTAAAAGTACATCTATATAATTTAATGGATCATTGTGTTTTGAGTCTATAAATAGTACCATAATAAATTGAATATGAGTTTGATGTGTGGTGAAATTCATAAGAAAAATAAAATGGTTGGTACTAGGGTTGTAAGCAAAAATCGTCAAACCGGAAAATCGAACCGAAACCGTATTGGTGTCACTTGGATTCGTCAACGAAATGGTTTTGAACCAAACCAAACCGGTCAAAATCGGTTTGGTTTAGGTTTGAGAATTTTATTTGCGGTTTAAAACCAAACCGGACCGGTGAAAAAATATATAAAAATAAAAAAATAAAAATAATGATTTTTTTTTTAAAATTCATCCAAATATGCAAAATTTAATAGTTTTGTCATTTGTATGTATTTTTGTCAATTTATTATTTTCTATTACATATATATAATAATTACCAAGTAATCCTAATTTATATCTAATAATCTAGAGATTAACATAATCTATCAAAAACTCTTTTTCTCTTTAGAATTCAAATTTCTACAGTTATTTCTGAGTTTGCATTCTCAAATGGAGGTCAAATACTTGATTCCTTTAGAAGTTTATTAGGTGCAAGGATGATTGAGGTTTGTATACGCGGAAAGAATTGGTTGCAAATTAAGAATGAACCTATAGTGTTGTGCCAATATTTAGATGAAATAGAAGCATTTGATGATTCAATGAAAGTTGTGGCAGGTGGTTTATATTTTGTATTGCCATATTTTTAAAGATTCTCTTATCTATCTAGTATCTAATACTATGATGATATAACGAATGCATTTGTTTGACAATGGAGACTATGAATCATGTGTGACAACAATTGGTATTTGAGTATATGTGAGAAATTGAATTCGTAACAAAATACAACGGTAAACTTGTGTAATTGTTATGTTTAGATATTATAAACAATTGATTTATTATTATGATTGGTTATTCTCTCTATCTAATCAGTAGTTTTGTTTTCCAGATATGATAATCACGAGATCTTGTTGAACATTATTATATTTTTTGGGTTTTATATTTAATTTAGTAGACTTGTATTGTAACGTTATCGTAACGTCTTAGCCCAAAATGACAAATAAAAAACTATATTTTAGTTTATTGTGATTTTACTTTGATTTAGTTGGTATGTAAATTTGTAGTAGATATATTTAATTTGTTTTAGATTTATTGCTAGTAAGATATAAATATATATTGAATTCAATGAATTAATGTCATAAAAATAGACGGACAAAAAAATATACGGTGAAACCGGCGGTTTAAAATCGGACCAAACCGTTAGGTTTAGGTTTGAGTTTTTTTCAAACCGTTCAAAATGGTTTGGTTTAAGTTTGAGTTTTTCTCAAACCGATTTAAACGGTTTGGTTTGAAAATTTATCAAAAACCTTAAAAATCGGACCGCTTACACCTAGTTGGTACATCAATTAGCCATCAACAAAAATAAAAAAGTAAATATTTTGGCTTAAACTTGATTTTTTGGTTCTTGGTATTGGAATCAAGAATCGACCGAACCGAACCAAAAGTGACCGGTTCTCGATCTGGATATTCAGAACTTATTAGATCTTGAGTAGAAATTCAAACGATCCTAGTTTGATTTTGATTTGGTCCAATAAATTTTCATAACTTTTACCTACACTAGTTCTAAGTTATCAAACTATACTCAAAATTGAAGAAATGGAAATTAAAAAAAAAAAAAGAAGACAAAATGAACTTGTATGACTAAAATCCTCACCCTCACGTTATTCTCAAAATGGGACAAGAAACACAGCTGTTTGCTTCATCACCACTAGCAAAGTCCAGTTCATGTTTGTCAACTTTCAATTCTTTCTACTATTTACTCAATTGTGATATATTTGGTCGAAGAGGCGAGCTACTCTGTAAAGCCTGTAAAAGGCACGACAAAGCAAATGAGAGAGAGGAGGGTGGGTGTTTTAATCAGGCTGATAGAGTAGAATAATTATTAGTGGAAATTCTACCACACACCTATATAAGGGCCAGACCTGAAGAGAGACCCAAGAGGTCTCCGCCTCAGGCCCAATTTTTTAGGGCCCATTTTCTCTCTTTTTATTTGGGAGAAAATTCATAACTTAGGTTTTATTTATCCCAAAATAAAAAATCAGGTCCCAAATTTTAGAATTGCAAAAATCAGGTTTTTCATTAATTAATTATATTTTACCTTATGTTAAATTAAATATTTAATTGTAATATAATATAATTAACCCAGCCCACTGCTCCGGCGGCCGATGACTGTTCTGGTGACGGCGACCACTCCGGTCACCATTCCGGCGCCACTTAATTCCGACGAGTATATGTCACATTTTTAAAATTTGTCGGTCACATATTTGTGTCTGTTATTGATAAAAAAAAAAAGTATATGTCACAGATTTTTAATTTGGTCACAAGTTAAAAAAAAATCTAGATAACAGAGGTCATATATTTCCAAATTTGTTGGTCACAGATCATATGTTTGTTGGTCGCAGATCATATTTATGAGTCACAATTGACTTTAATGATCACTAATAAACAAAACTATAAGTCACATATTTTGAATTGGTCACAAGTTAAAAAAAATTATAGATAACAGAAGTCACGTATTTCCAAATTAGTTGATCACAGATTATCGAATTTTAAGGTCATTGTTTAATAGTTGGTCACAGACACCCAAACACCCGTCTCCCAATCCCAGCACCCTACCAATAGTTGGTCACATGTCACAGATCAACCAATTAGTTGGTCACGGACACTTCGTCCTATACTTTCCGCCACAGTCACAACCACCCTCCAACAATAACATCAACTACCACCGTTGCCCCTTCCATAACACCACCAATATCGTTAGCCCCATCAAAACACCATCACACGGATGACCGCCATAGATCCATAAAAGTTTACTGCTACCACACGAATACAAATTAACCAGCCGCAGAACACACGACATGACGAAAACTGAACCCAAACCGCAAGTAGATTAGAACGTCACCACCACGACCACTGCATGCACAGCACCGCGACGCACAAACCCCCAACCATCATCTACCCCAACAACAAAAGCCTAAACCCATAGCCACCATCTCCACCGCACAATTACCTCGGGCATCATCCACAAATCACAACCACCACCTTATCAAATCAACCATTTTCTTCACCCCTACCACACTACAACACAATCATCAAATACAACACAACACAACGGATGAAGAGAAAACAGAGAGAATTTGAAGCAGGCGGAGAACCAAAGGTTGAACCAAAATTTGAACTCTGTGGAATGAGCGGTGGAAAGGTTTGTCAAAAAACGACGGATCTGCACGGTGCGGCGATGTCGTCGGCAGAGATGGAGAGCAGGCAAAGAAGATAGGACGCCACTGTAGTCTGGCATCGCGCACAAGCATTGCTTTGCTATAGTCCGTTGCTTCGCTACAGTTCGTTGCTCCGATGGTGACGGTGTGTGGCAAAGAGAGAAGAGAAGGAAGAGAGGAGGAACCAGGAGAGAACGAAGAGAGAAGAGGGGAATGAAAAATGATTAGGGATTTAGGGTTTGAGATTGAAATTATGTGGGGGTAGATGGTAGGGTGGGTATATAGATTAATTTAATTTTATAATATCATTATTAATTAAAATGATAAAAATCTGAATATTGAATAAATAAAGTCCACACCTGATTTATGAAAATGAATCTTTAAATACTTGTTTTTATGTAATTTTTTTTTTTTTTTAACCTAATCTTCAATACGCGCACTAAGGCCAGAAGCAGAAGGCCAGGAGCCCAGACGAAAGAAGCTCAAGCTGCGGTGCTGCAAACTGGAAGCCAGAGGCCGACCGTGAGAGAGAAAACCGACACCATGACTCAAACTCCGTCATCCAGCAGCTGCAAAATACATTGGCTCCGTCCTCCGTGATCTCCGAGGCTCCGACATCCGTCCTCGAGTCCTCAACCTCCAGCAGGCAGCAGCCCAGCAGGTATGGCCCTGCTTATATTTCGTCTATAGTCTGTTAACGCAAAATGAGTTCGGTTTTTACAGACATGTGTTTAGTTCCTTTATATACGGGGAGGAACCTGGAAGTGAATTGTAAAGATCTTGAACTTCCTCTGTATGTTTGATGTTTACCATTTTTATGGTTTGTGACTGTTTCTTTTAAAGCTTGTCTCATCTGTCATTATACAAGTTTTCTATAAACATCTAGGACTCTGTCTCTGTCCTTACCATCCCTATTTGATGCTTGAATTCAACTTTTCGTTTCTTTTACCTCAACAAACAGCTTGCAGCTTGCCATAAAGGGGGAAATAATTATAAATTTTTTGTTTTTTTTTTTCATTTTGACGTCAGTAGGTCCCCAAAGGGGAAAATAGAAAGGGATGGAAGGAGAGAGAGAGAGAGAGAGAGAGAGAGAGAGCTCTTTCAATATCATTTCTTAGACAAATGATGTCCAAACTTTCCTTGCTGATTCAGCGTTTACTTGGAAGCTGCTTACATCACCATGATCGTTCTAATTTTTTTTTTTTCAAGCATAAATGAAACTGCCAGCAAGTGGGCAGGGCACACTGAAACTGAAAGTTGTGTAGTTTCTCCTGCAAGCATTGTACGCATGCCATTCAAATCAATATCTGCATTTCTTGTTTACGTGCTTATATTTGTATAAAAATTGTTGTTACGAGGTCTATATTATAAATTTACATATGCTTGGATGGCTCAGTGTTTACAGTGGACTGGCTTAACTTTTTTTAGGTCTGAAAAGTACTTGTCCTATCTTCTGTTTGATTGGATTAGAGTGCACCCATTTGTGAAGTAGCATTCAATGCAATATGCAACCTTACTATTCTTCTCTCAATTTAATGCTTTGAAAAGGAGAATTTGACTTGATACATCTTCCCCTCTCCTTTGCAGAAAATTGGATGCTGTGCAGGCCTTTGCACGAGAAGGTGATGAAGTGCATTGAAAGCGGCGTTCCAGCTGATCTGAGAGGTTAGTTGACCTCAAATTTATAAAATGCTATTCTATGTTGCTTTGATGTGATTAGCACTGAAACAAAAACATGATATCGTTGCTAATGAAAGTCCAGGGGATTTCGGGGTTTGTGAATAAACTCTTCATACTGGTTAAATCTCTTTGAAGGAGAAAACAAAATATATAACAGAAAAGATAACCTTCAAGTAGTAAAGTTCTTAAAATTAATATTTTGAATATTTAATTTTAATTTAGTTCCGTAGTACTATTTTAAATAAAAAAGTGGATTGTTGCTATGACTTAGGAGCCCAAATTTAAAATATACTTTCAACCTTTTTTTAACCATATACACTGGTTTTTGTAAAGTACTAGGTGCAATCAACGTGCAATGCACGTTTGCTTAGTTTATATTTAATAGTTTTGTTTAAAAATTAATTTGTTATTAATAAAGATGTAATTTTTTTGGTTAATTAAATAATTAATGATGTAATGTTTATGTAATTGATAAATAATTAAATAAAGTGCTTCTCTCTGTCATCTTCAACCCAAAATCACAAACAGAAAACTCAAGGTATGTTAAGGGGTAAGAAGATGAGTTTACTTAGGCTCCGTTTGATTCTCATTAATGTAGAATGAGAATGAAAAATATAACCGTTATTGGACCTCATACAAGAGATAGAAATTCAAAATTGATAGATTGATGTGATGGATAACAGTCATATTTTTCATTTTTATGGATTTTTAATGAAAAACAAACGGAGGCTTAAACTTTTTGCATGACTTAAGTCTTTACTCTTTTTTAAGTAATAATGCAATTCATTTTATCGCTAAAGTATGATATGTATTACGATAATATATGTATATCATGTGTTAGACTTAGTATTGGTAAGTGACGGGTAAATTTTCGAGGACGAAAATATTTTAAGGGGGTGAGAATGTAATACCCCGAAAATTTTCATAAAATATAATTCAATTTTTATATACTATATTTTAATATTTTGAAAGTTAGGGACTAAATGATACATTTATCAAATTATATTTTATTTGTGTCAAATATTTAGATATTGATGGAGTTATCGTAAATATATGAATATTGGTCTCGTTGGATAAATCGTAATTAGATACATAAATCAGATTCGAGAAAAAGTCGATTCAGATAAGTTAGCTCTAAGATATTTTAGTTTGAATGAATTATCAAAAGCTAATTTATTTTTATTATTATTTAATTATAATTTTGAAAGTAAGGGGCGGTGAAAAAAGATTTTCCGTTAAAACAAGAAATTCCGTTAATTTTTCCGTTAAACCAACATATTCCGTTTAATAATCACTTTTTATATATAGAAAGATAATAGAAATGTGAAAAGAAGGCTGGTCATTAATTTAGTCTCCAGCAAACACGCCTTAAAATCACAAACCTAACCAACAAAATCCCTAAAATGGCGTAAGTTCTTATCTTCGTCCAAGTTATCCGCTCCAGATCTTCTCTTGCTGAAATTACCATCTAAGAAAGAATCCTAAAAGGGTAACCTCCAAAATTGCTAAAATGGTGTTATTTTTTATTTTCATACAAGTAATCTGCCCAGATCTTCACTGCGCTGAAATGAGCTTCTAAGAAAGAATCCTAAACCTAAACAGCAAATAGACCATTTAAGATATATTGCAGATATATATTTCATGAAAATGTATGCAAATCCAACATTTGATTCTGATTTTCCGTTGATTAGTGCCTTTTCCGTTGAATACTTCTACCATGGCTGCTGAAAAAAATATGCCATATATGGGCTCCGTATGGGTGCGGCAAAACGAAGAAGGCAATCCTGTCGCGGTGGCCACGAAATGCCGTTTGTTAATGGGTTCCATCAAAACCCAGTAGGTAGGCGGTTTGGACAAGATATGCGAGATTATTGAACCCGAGAATGAACTCGTTAATACCCCTCCACGTTGTGTCACCCGTTCCATTAAAACAACATCAAAATCAAAAGTTTTCGGTAGCAGTCCACCTACTGCAAACATCGTGCACCCAGATTCCGAATGTATGGGGATGAACAACTACATAGAGGACAAGGGCAAGAGGCCAGTTGAAGACGCAGCTGCATTCCAAAGCAACAAAAGAAAAAAGTTCGTGATCCAACACAAACATGTAATTATCTTGGGTTATGCAACAATTTTTTTGGTCATCTCAGATTAGATGTATAACGTATTAATCATAATGTTTCTCCTATAGTGATTATACAGTAAATTTATTGATTTACAATATTTTGATATGGGTGTGACGAAAATATTTCATCTACATTTTAAGATAAGTTTGTCACTGCACGAAGTCCTAATTGAACCTTGTGTCCACGACAATTATATAGCACAAAATTATGAGCGTACTTGTTATCTGACTTGAGTTTGGTTGCCCATTTTTAAGTATGATATGTATGTAAAGTGTGATCAAGATCGAAGTCTGTCCTCACTGGCTTTTTTTTGTGTTGGAAAAACTGATTTATTTCCATAATTTTCTCAATAATACAGGAAGTTGTATATTTCGTAGAACCTGAAAAAGAGTGGGTGCAAGCATCAATGTGTTCTTCAAAGACGACGTCATTTCAAATCTGAATAATATTTTAACCAAATCTCAGAAGCAGATTTTTAGGAGAACATGTTTTGGCCACTTCCTCTGGATGAATTTTATTCGGTTACAACTCCAAACGATGCACAAAATGCTTTTGATGGAAGTGAAGTAGATAGAGGATGATGAAATGTGGTTTAAGGTTGCCGGGAACCTCCTTAGATTTTTGATTCAAGAATTCTGCATGGTGACCGGGTTGAGGTGTGCTGGAGATGACAACACGAATGCATTCAAGAATGGTGAATGCAGACTAAAGAGGACACACTTCAGCAACATAATGAGAGTATACAGAAAAGATGTGGAACAGACATTTCTACATATTCCTCCGAACACATCAGACGAGGAAGTTGTGAAGTTGGGGATACTTTACCTTATATCATCCATCCTATACACAACCCCCCATCCTACTGTTGTGAATGAAGTAGTGATGCGAATTGTAGACTCCCAATATATGGACACGTTCCCGTGAGGTAAAGAATTGTATCAAAACACACAATTGGACATGAAGCGCTAGAGAAGCCAAAACTGAATTAATGGCTTTCCACTCGCTTTCCAAATATGGATATATGAGTCGATACCCCTCTTATCTGGCAAAGTGTGTAACATAGTTTCTAGCACTTTTCCCTGTATTTTAAACTGGTCAACGGATGAATAACGTGTTTCTGCAATAGTTCTGGAGAAGTTGCTTTACGATCTCGATGAGGTAAGAATGAAGAATCTCATATGCACATCTTAGATATATCTATTTTTTGTTCTGTTTTTAATTTGAATTTTCTCGAATTCATTTTTTGCCATTTTTACTTTATTTCTAATTTTTTTAGGTCGAAGTTAAGGTGACCCAGCCAAGCGAAGTGGAGTTACGGACATGATATTTTGTTGGGATACCTATCAGGGAACCCACATTTAAACCTATTTTGATTTCCTGTCGTGATCCCCATGTCGTTAAGGTTCCTGCACACAACCGAAAAGGTAAAAACAAGCTTAACACATCGAAGGGTGCTGGTGTGGCGATCCCCGACATATCAAACCAACGAGAGGTTAGTAGCCATCGATTATAAGGTGGGAAAAAATAATCATGCATGGTTTTTAATATTTTGTCAATGCCATTTTATGTATTTTAAATAACATAACTATCATGATTGATATTATATACAGCTTTTCATCATCAAAAGTCTGGAAGAATTGCAGTGTGGTGTACACATACTAGAAATATCCTCCTGCATCTAGTGATTAGTATTCATTTATTAGTAATGAGCAAATATGACAAATATTTTGAAATTGTAACACCACAAAATATTCTATGTTTTTTTACACAAGATGCTGGCATGGGAGGAAAAGCTTTATGATGAAGTTAAGTTTTGCTCATTAAATTGGTTGTTTTCTGTCTAGTGTTTAACCAAACATTAGTTTCTGCTATAAATTAGCCTTTAAGTACACCGTTACTCTAGGTTTACTTCAAAACTCAACCAAATACTCCAGGGAGTGCTCTTTCTCAAGGCTTGCAAGAGTGCTGATGATGTATCCAAGTTGCTTGAGGGGACCCACTTGCATTATCATTCAAATTTCGATGATAAAAGAGGTATAGTATATATATTTGGGGTTTGATGTAGTTAGAATCTCATGGTAATTGTCTTGGAATAAACTGATAAAAATAATGCCTACGGATCAAACTAATGAACTTTATCATGGGAAGTTCTTTCACCATACTCATACTCATGGTAGTTTACAACAAATGATGAATATGCTTATAAATGAATTTTACCCAACGCATATGATAGAGTTCACAATTTTGATTCTGATGCAATGGTGTTGGACAAGATGCTGACATGAGAGGAAAAGCTTTATGATGAAGTTAAGGTATGCTCATTAAATTGGTTGTTTTCTATCTAGTGTTAACCAAATATCAAAATCTAAATTTTTTGTTTTCAATGGAGTTTCTGCTATAAATTAGCCTTTAGGTACACTGGTACTCTAGGTTCACTACTTCAAAATTCAACCAAATACTCCAGTTAGTGTGTGCTCAGCCGGAAATCTTCAAAATTGGGCATTAGATTTCTGCACCTGCCTTTAATTTGAATTTTAACGGTCAGATCGGCCTCAGTAATGCGATGTCAATAAGTGGTCCAATCAGATGATGACACGTGTAGGCAGCGAAAAATCATGTAATATTATATATGGTTTTCTGCTAGGACACCGTGGCATATAGCTGCGCATTCTAATTTGAATAATGGTAGTTGAGTCCCATGTGTCTACATTTGAACTTGAATTTTAGGCGGGATAATGGATTTTTGAATTAAAGTTACTATGACATGGCGTCAATGAATCACTCTTTATATATGATGCCCCATTCCCCATTGTCTATAGCCCAAGTTTGAGAGGCGCCATTGCAAATTCCACTGTATTGTCGCTGTACTTCCAATTTCGTATTGAAACCAACACGAAACTATGTCTTCTTCAAATTCGTCTACTAGTTTTAGAGTAAATGCCAGAAGCATTTTTTTAACGTATCTTAAATGTCCGATTTCCAAAGAAATAGTCTTACACAAAATTAAACATTTTCATTTGCCGATTTCTTATTCTTTCATTAGGGTTTCGAAAGAAATTCATGAAGATGACGAAAGCCATTTACATTGTCTGATACAGTTCAATGGGAAGTATAATTGTCGGAATAACAGATTCTTTGATATATTGTTGGTTTCAATACGAAATTTGAAGAAGACATAGTTTCGGGAAATGAAAATGAAAATGTTTAATTTTCTTGAACGGTGTAAAAATTCTACACTTTCACATGTTGAAGATTTTCGGTTGAGCACACACTCACTGGAGTATTTGGTTGAGTTTTGAAACAGTAAACCTAGAGTACCAGTGTAGTTAAATGCTAATTTATAGCAGAAACTCCATTGAAAACAAAAAATTTAGATTTTGATGTTTGGTTAACACTAGACAGAAAACAACCAATTTAATGATCATACCTTAACTTCATCATAAAGCTTTTCCACCCATGCCAGCATCTTGTCCAACACCGTTGCATCAGAATCAAAGTTGTGGACTCTATCATATGCGTTGGGTAAAATTCATTTATAAGCATATTCATCATTTGTTGTAAACTACCATGAGTATGGTGAAAGAACTTCCCATGATAATGTATATTAGTTTGATCCGTAAGCATTATTTTTATCAGTTTATTCTAAGGCAATTACCATGAGATTCTAACTACATCAAATCCCGAATATATATATTATACCTTTTTTATCATCGAAATTTGAATGATAATGCAAGCGGGTCCCCTCAAGCAATCTGTATACGTCATCAGCACTCTTGTAAGCCTTGAAAAAACAATAATCAAGATCACCAAATATTTGCAACAAATTTGTATTACTCTATCCGCTCCCTTTTGCTAAAGCCCCCATTTTCACTATCTTAGCCAACTCCTTTGCTGTTTGGGTCGGAGGAGGCTGTGTTGAAAGATCCATAGCGCCTTCCACCCCTCAGTGGCCACCTCCATGTGCTCAACCCTCCTCCCCCCATCAACTTCGCTGTCCATTTCATTTTTCATGGCCTTTTCTTCTCCCATTTTCCTCTACCTGGTCCTGATCATCCTCGATAAATTCAGTTCCAAATTCAGGACAATAGATGCCCTCTATGGGGGCAAAGGAATCTGATTGAATGAAGGGGTTAGGGGAGGGGAGAAAAATTAATTGGTGGCTGAAGGATGACATCACCACCATCTCCACGATAAGCGCCGCTGGAGGGATATAGAATTTCTCCCTCAGCATAGTCACTGAGGGCGGCGCCGGTGTTCTTCAAGCATGTAGCGTGGGTGGAGTGGGCGGCCACAAACTTGTTACAGGCAGTAATGGCCCGCTCCATAAACTGCATTCGCATCTTGCATCGAAGAACTTCTTCGGTCTTTGTCTTTGATTTCGTGAACCCCATTGTTGGGTGAGTGGGATTTTGGAGCCCCACAATGAATTTTGAAAATTGAATGAAGACATGAAAAAGCATCAAACGAACTATTTATGAGGTATTTATACTTGTTTAGTATTTAATTCATCACTTCATTATAAATTCAAAAAGCTTTTACACTATAAAAGGTAGTTATAGGAAGTGTCCTCAACTAAGATATTGGTGAATTTTAAAAATTATAAATCCTAATGAATTTTGTGGATTTTAATATATTTCCACAAATTTCATAAGAATTTTATTAAGGGTGTGTTTGTCTTCCATTACTGGGAGAAGAATGATGTAATGAATAGTATTTTTTAGAGAATGTGTGGTTTAAATTTAAATTAATTTTATTGGTTTGTGTGTAGAATATTTTATTGGGTGAATGTGTGGTGGAAATTGTTTACTGTAGAAAACAATGTTTGATAAAATGGTAGACAAACATGAGTTAAATATGATGAAATTTCAAAAAAAATTGGTTATATGTATTTTTAAACTTGAAATCTATCTAAATCCTTTAAAAATCCATCCATTAATAAAATCTTTACAAATCTACTAGTTACCGAAGATACCTAAATTTTGAAGGATTTCATTAAAACTTCACTTAGGGACACCTAAATTTTAATGAATTTCATTAAAATCTCAATTGAAGGCACCTAATTTTAGAAAGATTTTAAAAATCCATCACAATTTCAATTGAGAACACTCCCTAATTATAAAATCCAAAAAATCGTAATACTGACAAAATATTATGAAATTGTCATTAAATGATACATTTAGTTGATCACATGATTATATCCCATGAAATTCAAATTAATGTCATTAAATCAAGGTAAGTTACATGATTACATTTTTTTCAAAATTTTAATTTATAACACAAATAAAATATTCCTAGTTTGATTTTTCATCTTAATAATTTTCTTTTATAAATATTTTTCATTTTTGATTTAACAAACTGTATCAAGAAATATAAAATTTTACATTGAATTATTTGTGACGATTTGTTAATTTTTTATTTGAAAAAAATTACTTTTCATTAAATCGCTCTCACACAAGCATTAAACCCATATTTGATTACAAATAAAAATTTAGATTTACATTTGAGAAAGACCAATCTTGGAAGTCGTGTGATCGTTAGGCTTAGTTGGATATAATTGCTCGTTTGAGCTTAATGACCGATATTATATCAAGACTTGTAAGGTTCGACTAAAAGTTCCATTATGTTTACCTTTGTACCCTTGCATGAAAGTATAATGTCCATGGATAAAAAAGATAAGTTCCTTACCTCAGAAACTTCTGAATACGAGAAATTTATCGACTACTATATTTGTTCTGAGAGCGATGTTTTTGTACCAGCCATTTCTGGCCTACTTTATGCCAGTGTTGCTGGTAAGAGAATTTCTACAGGTAAGACTCAGATACTTGTTCCTGCAAGCATTCATGGTTCGTTCGCATCTTTTGGAGATTTCATATCTCATTATGTCTCAAAAAAGAATCATTTTGCCTATTCGTGTTTCTGCTAGTTTTTGTGGAACTGAATTGATTCACTCATAGATACATAGCACTTTAAAAAATGTGGTCATTTCTTCTGGATCAAATTGTTCAGGGTTAATTTATAAGTAGTGAAACAGGTTGGTTTTGGAATTGTGTTGCATTTTTATTTAAGATCAAGAAGAGACCTCTCTTGGAGGATTCTGCCTATGTGGTTTTGTCGTACAAATACACACTTTGGAAGATGTAATAGCAAATACTTGTTGATTGTGTTGTCAAACCATTTACTCTCAATTCCTTTGTAAAAAATTTACATCTAATTTTTGTAGTTTTACCATCCATTGCTGTCATTTGCTCTGCTATGAATAAATACGCTTGAAGGAAAAAAGAAGCTGATAGTCAGAAACACCTTTTGTGAAATGAACGATGACTTGCCATGTTTAGTGAATATAATTTTCTCTTGTTCTTGATCTCCATTTTGCCTGAGGTTGAATGTGGATTGGATTGAGTCGATTTTAGTGGGAAAGTACAAAGGCACAATGCCAGAATAGTTGTTAAAAGGCTTCCTTCAAACTCCTGGAGTTGATTTCAGTGAGACCTTCAGCCCTGTTGTCAAAGCTTCAACTCTGAAAATTATTCTAACATTTGCACTGTCAAAGGACTGGGAAATTAGACAGGTTGACATAAATAATGCCTTTTTGAATGGTAACCTGAATGAGGTAGTTTACATGAACCAGCCACATGGTTTTGTGGATAAGAAGCATCCTATTTATATGTGCATGTGGCTAAGAAGCATCCTATTTATATGTGCAAACTCAAGAAGGCCCTACACGGTTTAAGACAAGCACCAAGAGCATGACATGATAAGCTAAAGAATACCTCGCTGGAATAGAACTTTAGATAGTCTAAGGCAGATAATTCTCTATTCTTCGTGGCAAAGGAAGCTGATTTGCTGTTTGCTTTGATATATGTAGATGATATAGTAATAACAGGTAACAATAGCCAGCAATTACAACAGTTCATTGACAAGTTGAACACCAATTTTGCACTCAAGGACATGGGTAACCTTAAACAGTTTCTGGGAATTGAGGTTCATAGAGATGCTGTTGGTTTATACTTGAGTCAAACAAGATATGCTATGGATTTACTCAAAAGGTTTGGCTATGAAAATTTGAAACCTAGTCCAACACCCATGGTTGCAAGAAAACTAATTTCAAAAACTGAGGGGCAGGCAATGAAGGACCCCACCTTATACTGAAGTGCAATTGGTGGTCTCCAATACCTTGTCCACATAAGATCAGACATAACTTATTCTGTGAACAGGATAAGTCAGAATCTTCAAGCACCAACAGACACTCATTGGAACACTTATGAGAGTTTTCAGGTATCTAAAGGGCACACTAAGTCATGGACTTGCTATCCAAAAGAATCACAGCCTTGACATCACAGCTTTTGCTGAGCTGATTGGGCTTCTTTTCCAAATGATAGAAAGTCTACTGCAGGATATCGTGTGTACATTTGTGATAACCTTGTATCATGGTGCTCTAAGAAACATGTAGTGGCCAGGTCCAGCACAAATACATTGTGCTTCAGAAATCACTTGGATTCGGTCTCTGATGGAAGAGCTAGGAATACCACAACAATCAGTTCCAATAATTTGGTGTGATAGCCAAAGTGCAAGTGCATTGGCTTCAAATCCGGTATATCATGCTCACACAAATACATAGAATTGGATGCACATTTTGTAAGGGACAATGTTCTTGACAATCAACTGAAGATACAATACATTCCTTCTTCAGACCAAACATCAGATGTATTGACTAAACTGATGTCACATTCAAGGTTCCAGTTTCTTGGGGACAAGCTTGGAGTGTTGGAACACACTCCACCTTGAGGGGTGGGTGGGGGGTGGGGTGGGGTGTTAGAATCTATTAGAATTTGTTAGAATCAATCTGTTAGAACAGAATTCTAGTGCCATTACATTCCCCAATTTTTAGGAGTTGGTTAGATATGTTTGTTAGCTCTATGTTAGAAGCTTCATGTTTGCAAATTGGTGTATAAAGCTGTAAATCATTGAGGTGATCGTTGAATCAATATAGAAGATACTAGTTTTGCACCAATTAAGCTACTGGATTTACGTGAAGTCACCGGATTTACACTAAGTTACCGGATTTACGTGAAGTCACCGGATTTACACTAAGTTACCGTATTTGCACAAGTGACTGGATTTGCACGAAGTGACAGTATTTACACTAAGTTACCGGTTGCAACACAATTACTAGTTTTGCTTTAGATTTCTACTCCTTTTCCCAATTTATCGAAGACATTGTTGCTTGATCCAACCACGTTGCTATAATAGCATAAAGTCGAGAAAAACTTTACATCATTAAACCCAACACGAGAAAAAGTCAACATGAACAAATTGTGTTCTGATCAGAGCGCATAGATCGATCACCTTGATATAATATGTCGAACACTTTAGCATAGATTAATGTGAATGCAGTACATTCATCACGTGACCTCAATGCTATATTTACTTATTTGAGTCTCTTTTTCAACTATATTTTCTCAATAAAATAATTTTGCATGTAAACACAAATTGTTTTTTTACCGTACATTTCATTAAAAAAAAAAAAATCACATTTTACGAAATTTATTTTTAAAAAATAGGGTGCAAATAAAGACTTACTCTACATCCAAGTATGTGATTATCAAATACTGAAGTGGAAGGTAAATCATGCACTAAGGATCAACCCGAATACAAACTTACTTGAATATTATAATTAAAATATTAACCATTCATCCTTCAAATGATCTAACGAATCTAGGCTTTCTATTTTGTACAAAATATATTTTTATAAAGTTTCATTGACTGTGCAATTATGATGTAAGGTCTCCTTTTCATAGTTGTAGTCTAAGTTGATCTCAAGGCACGATTACCATATTTCAATATGTATCAGGTACATTACATTGAAATTAATTGCTTATTCTTAAACTTATTATTTCGGAAAAATAGATTAAGCCTTTTTAAAAATAAAATAAAATAAAATTTGAAACTAATTTTTTTTCAAATTCATTTTCAACCACACAATCTCCCATAACTTTTCAAACATTAATACTACTATATATGACAGGTTATGTGATTTTTTCCCATTACTAAATTATGGTCTTGATAGCATAAATTAGAGAAAAAAAATCACATATAGTCGAATTAATGTAGCTATGTTGTCATATATATAAAAAATTTATTGTGTATGGAGTCCTAAAACCAAATAGAGCTTAATCGAACTGAATCAAATGGAATCGAACCCGAACGGTTTTATATTTAAATTTAGACCCGATGATTCTATGTACTAAATACCTGAAAATTTCTAGTTTGGTTCGGTTCTCTTTAGAACCAAACAGGACCATGCCCACCGTTGAAAGTAGAAAATGAAAATTGTTTATTGATGTGAAAGGGCGTATATGTCATTTTATATTTTATTAAGTTTTTTATTTGATTTTGTTTTCGCGCGTTTTCCAACCCGCCAACAATTACGAGAAAAGGATCAGACGATTGTGTAAGGAACAAACCTCTTGAGACAAATTCCCAAAAATGGGTGCGTTTACTAGTGAAGAGTTACAATTAGAAAGTAGACAAAACGCCTCCAAGGGGCGCAAGCACACGAGTACTGAGAAATGATTAAATTTAAACTAAGGAAATAAAAATTACATATTCTCTTGTCGAGAGTTTTTGATTCGGGGTCCTTTTCTTCTACGACTTTACTTCCTTTTATACTTCCTGGGCATCTCTTGGTTGTCGAAACTGCTTGGAACCGCTCCATTACCTTCGTGACCATTCATTTCTTTAGTGAGAAACTGTTTGTTTGGGGAGAAGTTACTTAGTACCTGTTGCCACTACTCTTGCTGTTTCTGGATCGTGGGGCGTGTCGGGTTTACTTGACAACTGCTTCCGTAACTGCTGAATTGGATAAACTATACCCTTTAGACTTGTCTGATTCTGGGCGACTTGAGGATTTGGGCGACAATGAGGCTGTCGTTCTGGGCGATTGTGCAGTACTACATTCGTTCAGCCTCTGGGCGTCCTACAGTCTTGGGCGATGGTACTCCTTTGTTCTTGGGCTTCCAATATTCAGGCCTTTTCACAGGTTTTCAGCTTGTGCTTTTCTTCTCGGGCCTTTTAATTGATTTCCATTGGGTCTTCATCTTGGACTTCTTAATTGGACTTCCCTTTGATTTTGGGCTGCATTTTAGTGTGTCAACAATTACCTCCCAATATGGCAGAGTTAATACTAATCATTAAATTTGCCATATTCACTCTGTATCCTTTTGCAACACTTGAACTTCCCCAAAATTTCAATCATCACGTACCTTTACCGCTTGAAGGAGTGCAACGTTACAAACCCCTAAAACCCAAAAGTACGCGGCATTCTTAGTTACACGTCTCTGCCATCTTACGTTTCTCTCTCGCCATTTTCACTGTTCATCTTCTTGTCTCTGCGCTACGTTTCATCAACAATCTTTAGCCCTTACTCAACTTACATTCCGTAACAAATGGCGACTTCAAGCATTTAGTCCGATGCTGCCCTTAGCTTTGAGGACTTCCAAGACATCCTCACCAAGCCATACATAAATTCAAACCCTCTTTCGCGGGTTGGTCCCAACGTTGATGAGTTTTTCTTGGGACCATCTTTTGTTGATGCTGAATCGGTCGAGAAAACTGCGGCGGGTCAGCTGTTCCCTTGCGCCGAAACCCTTCCCTTTCTGAGTTCTCTACCATTGAAGGCCATCTACGATAAAGGTATTCGTACTTGGTCCAAAGCCGATTCTGGTTTTCGTAGGTGGCATGCACGTATGATGAGCCATGGCCCCACCAAATCTATTTTTGAACGTGCGGGAATTTTGGACCTATTAGAAGTCACCCTTAATCCCCCCGTATATGACCCAGCTCTTTTTCCAATCGCCCTGAGCTTTTGGTCTTCTGAGTACAATATTTTTGTTTTCCCTTGCTGCCCGTTGTCCATTACTCTGAGGGATGTTGGGGCCCTAGTAAACCTTCCTCCTTTGGGCGATGTCATTTCTCCCGGCATGGTGGTTTCGGTTTCTGCTGGCAGTGTTCCCCCTAAGTTTGATAAAAAAATGTGCGAATCTTACTCGGCTATGCAGGGTGCTTTTGTCGCTCTTGCTTCTGAGCCTAATCATGTCGAGCGGGTGGCTTTCCTTAAAGTTTGGCTTTGTAAATATGTTCTTTGCGTCCCTAGCTTGAAACCTTCTACAAGTTACCTGCCTTTGACACATGCATTGGCCCTTGGTACACCTTTGAATTTATGTTCTTTCTTTTTAGCTGCCCTTTATAGGGGTTTAGCTTTGCTCCAATTTCAATTGAGGACTGGGGCGTCTCCTACTGGCAGTGGGCCTCTTTGGTTTGCTCAATTATGGTTGAGAGCATATTTTCCTTCCTTTGGGGCTCCCTCTATTCGCAGTACTTCCGCCGCCTGTTATGGGTTGGCCATAGGTCCCTTGCGCCCAACGGCCATGTCCAGGAGAGACGTTTTTTCATTCTTTTATACTTTAGATTCCATTTCTTCATTTTTCCCCTTTCCTACTCATTTGACTCCCAACTATGTTCATATTCCTTCTGGAGCGAATGACTCCTTACCCATTTGGGTTCAATTCTTGGCTAAAAGATTGTTCTACGATTACAATAGTAACCAACGCCAAGGCTGGGTAGAGATTTACGCTCCCCATTTCTTTGCTCGTCAGCTGGGTTTCGGCCAGACTTGGCCCGTTCCTCTTTTCTATTCCAAAAATCTGACCGAGCGTTTTTATACTATTAATAAAGCAGATGTCGCAAGTATAGAGGCCCATAACCGTGTTCTGGCGGATGCCTTTTCGCTGACCCTTTTTCATTCTAGTTCCGCCATTCATCCCCTTTTTGAGCAACTCTGGCCGTCAGTGAAACGGAGGATATTTACAACTGACGCCACTACTGCCTTTCATTTGCTGGATCGGCCGAGTGCTTCTTCCACCCCTCTTTTAGTCACTCCTGTATCAATCAGGAGTCCTTCTCCCCCTTCTCGCTCTAAAGAGCCTATTCTTTCTCCTGCTTCTCCATCTGCCAAGGCCATTGCTGCCAAGGGTGTATCAGGCCGGAAACGCCGGCTTCAGCATCCCCTGTTTTACCGGCAGGCGATGATGATGATGATGATGATGATGACACCCCCTTACCTTTAGGAGAAAGGTAATCCATATCTGTATATTCGCGGATATGTTCTTCCGTGTGCTAATGGTTTATCTGACTTTTTCAGAAGAGCTCGTCTTCTCTTTCCAAGGCCATAGTTTTGACAGGCTCTTCCTCACCCTTTCCTGTCGAAGCTGCGTCGCCCAGGCCTCAAGCTCCAACACCTTTATCACCAGCAAATCCTCCTTCCCAAGGTGTCGACCCCCCGGGTAGCGTGGACTTAGAAGGTAATGCTTATTTCTGATGTTTTGGCTTTTCTTCGTTGCTGCTGGCTCATTTGTGTACTGTGGTGTGACACATGCAGAGATTCCTGCAGCTTCGTCAAGTGGGAAAAATCTTCCTTGCTCAGCTAAAGGGAAATTTCCCCAATTGATGGAGGAAATAGAGGAGGTGCCTGAAGTTCCCACTATCGCCGATGAGGTCTTTTTACTTCGCTCTTATTTTTAGTTCTGCCTTGTTGTATCGAAAATCTTCAATGTTGGTAACTTCCTTTGCAGGAATCTGATAGCATCATCAATTCTATCCAAGACTTACTCACATCTTGGGCACGTATGAAGACATCTTCTGCGTCGTCCTCCACTCCTGCGAATGAGAACATGACATTTCTCAAACAGCATTGTTTGAGTATGTCTCTTTTATGGACCTGGAGGTCGGCCGTGCCAGCGCTGCTCATCAAAAGGCCAAACTGGATACGCTGAGCGCGAACCTACTGCAAGCACTTTCACTCCCATCGCCCAGCATCTCTGTTGATTTTAAAGTGAAGTTAAGGGTTCTTCATGCCGACATCGTTTCTTTGCTGGCTAAGAACGCAGAATTGAAGGCCAGAAGTGCTCAATATCTCCGCGCTTCTTCTGAGAAAGAGTCCTTACTCCAGGAAATCGACAAGAACCAGGCCGAACTGACTAAAGTTTCTTCAGAGCTTGTAGTAGAAGATTCCTTAATGTTGAGCCTGGCCACGGAGATGAAAGAGCTACAAGCGAAAATGGATGACTGTAGGGCGAGGATGGCTGCCAAGAGGCGTACTGCATCCCAAGGAATTGATAGGACAAAAACTCTATTGGAGCAGTATAAAAAGGTGGAGGTTGATGATGACTTGGTGAAAGAAATAGACATCCTTTCCTCTAGGCAGAACGAAGAGTGGGATAGACTTAGGCAGCAAATGCGCTCAGCTTGGGGCGAATTGTAACTAAACATTTACTGTTCTATTCTTTGTAACTCTTTCGCGCTGACTGCCTTGGTTTTTTGTAATTTGATGTCATCCATCATCATTAATGAACAATTATTTTGAAGTGGCATTTATCTTTGACCGTCAATTTTCCTCGTACCTAATCTTTATGCCAACATCCATGCATATTCCTTTGGCACTTAAATTTTCTTCCCTAAATCTTTGGGCCATCTTGATTTCATTCACTGGTCATAAATGTGACCATTCACATTCTAGCTTTTCACCTTCCAGCCTCTATAAATATGCATGTTTACATTCATCATTTTCATCCTCATGCCTTTTCAAATTCGATTTCTTGCCATCAAAACTCCCTGCCCCTGCATGGCACTCCGATCGTTCACTAACGTTTCCCTCTTCTACAGAGATGGGTTTCTTGACTCGCCCCTTTTGCTTTGATATCACTTTTGGTATGGGAGGTATAGGAAATGTTCTTGCAAACGGAAGCAAGATTCTTGCCATCAGTTTACTTGTTGAGACTGAAGCAAGATTTTTGCCATCCTTTTGCTTGTTGAGAGTGCTTCTCCCCGCCTACCATTGCAGCAATGCGCTTTAGGAAAGGTTAAGGGGCAGTTCACCCTCTTACTCGGCCATAGACTGAAGGGCTGTTTCTCCTTGCCTACCATTGCAGCAATGCATTTAGGAAGGTTGTGGGAGCTGTTCACCCTCTCACTCAGCCATAGGCAGAAGGGCTGGCCGTACTGGTTTCACTCTTTCTGTTCCCACCAAACAGAAGATAATTTGTAGCATGTTTCGTCTTGTATTTCGAATGTGTCCTTTAATTCTTGTGAAGAATGATTTGTAAGGGACATTTGGTAATAAAGAACTTTATTTTGAATATGCCTTGTTCTTTCTTTATTCAGAACGTGATCGTCCAATTTATTGCCATCGCTCGGCATGATTACATCGCAATTGCAATTTTATCACTTATGCACCTATCCTATTTAGAACGTGATCGTCCAATTTGTTAACTGCCATCGCTTGGCATGATTACATCATAATTGCAATTTTATCACTTACGTACCTATCCGTTCACTTTCCCAAAGGGAAGGAACATATTTCTTCAAGTACTTGCCGTTAATAAATCTTATATGCTTAGTACCATCTAAATCTTCCAAGTGGTAAGCTCCATTAGGCAATACACCCTTTACTCTATACGGCCCTTCCCAATTTGGCGACCATTTGCCATATTTTGGGTCTTTACTATCTAGAGGAAGCATTACCCTCCAAACTAATTCGTTCGCACTAAACGACTTGGCTATAACCTTTTTGTTGTAAAACCTAGCCACCCTTTGTTTCTGGACTTGCAACCTGTCTAGCACGTCTAACTTCAATTCGTCCAATTCTAATAAAATTTGAGTCAACAATTCCTTTTACTCATACTCGCTTAATTCGTGCTGCCGACGTACCCTTATAGATTGCACGTTGATTTCCACAGGCAATACAGCTTCCTGCCCATAAGTGAGTTGGAAGGGCGTAATGTTGGTGCTTGAACGAGGCGATGTTCTATAAGCCCATAAAGCTTTGTTCAAGCATTCGTGCCAATTTCTGGCATTTTCGTCTATCATCTTTCTTATGATAGATTTCAGAATCTTGTTAGATGATTCTGCCTGATCGTTTGATTGAGCGTAGTATGGTGTGAAATTTACCAACTTAATTCCAAATTCGCTCAAGAATTCCTTCACCTGATCTCCATTTAGGGAAGTCCCATGATCTGTCATTAGAGTTTGCGGAATTCCAAATCTGTAGATGATATAGTCCCGGATAAACTCTATGATGCTTTTCTGGGTGATTTCCTTTAGAGGCACTGCTTCGACCCACTTGGTGAAAAAGTCCGTAGCGACTATAATAAAGGTGTGTTGTTTGGACGATGGGGGGTAGATCTTCCCTATCAAGTCTATCGCCCAACCTTTGAACGGCCAAGGTTTGATAATGGGCGTCATGTTGCTTGCTGGTGCCCTCTGTATTGGACCATATTTTTGGCATGCTAAACAACTTTTTGCATATCGAACACACGATTCACCCATCTTTGGCCAAAAATAACCACTTCTAATAATTAGCCATCTCATCTTTTGGCCGGCCTGATGGGCTCCACATATCCCTTCGTGCACCTCATCCATAATTGCCTTAGCTTCTTGTAAGTTCACGCATTTTAATAACACACCATCAAAGCGTTTTTTGAACAATTCTTCGTCTATCAATGCATAGTTTAACAGATGTAATTTCGTTATTCTATCAACTCCCCCATCAAGCTCCTTAAAAGATTCTTTAATCTCATCTACCCAATCCAGCGCGACCCCATTTTCTATGCATTGAATTTCGGTTTTCCTTGCCCTCCGCTGAATAACGGGCAATATAGTTCCGTATTCGTAAGTAGATTCCCAACTCATCGCCTTTGAATAGCCAGAAGCCAATTGGGCTAACTCGTTGGCCATGTCATTGTACATTCTATTAACACATTGAAGTTCTACTTGGTCGAATTCTTCCAACAACTCTTGGGCGATTTCGTATAAACTTATAATAGAATCACTTTGGCATTTGAAATCACCAGTCAATTGATGAATCACCAATTGAGAATCGCCCCTGATGATTACATTCTTTATTTTCATATCTACCATAAACTCCAAACCTACAATTAAGGCTTCATATTCGGCCTGATTATTAGTGCAGATTCTATCCAAGGTAAATGCGAACTTATAGCAAACCCCTAAAGGACTTATCAAAGCCACTCCTACTCCTGCTTCTTTAGAAGTTTTCGATCCGTCAAAGTACAAAACCCATGGCTTCAATTCAAATGAATCAACCTCAAGTTCTATTTCGTTAGGCACATCAATGCATGGATGGTCGGCCAGAAAATTAGCCAAGGCCTGATTTTTGACTGCCTTTTGAGGCACATACCTTATTTCGAATTCTGACAGCGCTAAAGTCCAAAGACCCACCCGTTGGTGTAAAATAGGGCGAGAAAACATGTATTTGAACAAATTAACTTTGGAAATTAGATAGACTGTCACAGGCCGTAAATAGGCCCTTAATTTTGTACATGTGAAGTATAATGCGAGACACAACTTCTCGATAGCAGAATAATTACATTCACATTTGGTTAGCCGTCTACTTAAATAATAAATCGCCCTTTCTTCACCAAATTGGTCTTCTTGTGCGACCATCCCAGCTATCGATTCTCGTTCAGCCGACACGTACAACTTCATCGGCCGCCCTTGGATTGGTGACACCAACACTGGTGGACTTGTTAAGTATGTTTTCAGGCTTTCAAAAGCCTTTTGATGTTCTTCTTTCCAGACGAATTCGTCTTGATTTTTCAGCTTTAAGAGAGGCGAAAACGCTTTCGTTCGCCCTGCACAATTAGATATAAAGCGTATTAGAAAATTGATTTGACCTAAGAACCTTTGCAGTTCTTTTTTATTACTAGGGGCCTTGGCTTCTACGATGGCTTTCGCTTTATTCTTATCAAGTTCAATCCCTCTTCTATGTACTAGGAATCCAAGGAAATTTCCTGCATTCACGCCAAACGCGCATTTCAAAGGGTTCAATCTCAGTTTATGCTGCCTCATTCGTTCAAATGAACATCGCAATTGTTCAAAATGGTCTTCTTCCTTAACAGATTTGACCACTATATCATCTACATAAACTTCCACAAATTTGCCTATCATATCATGAAAAATTAGATTCATTGCTCTTTGATAAGTTGCCCCTCCATTTTTTAGTCCAAACGGCATTACTACCCATTCAAAGCACCCTAAAGACCCAGGGCATCTAAAGGCAGTTTTGTGTACATCTTCGTCAGCTATGTAGATTTGATTGTATCCCGAATACCCATCCATAAAAGAGTACATCACATGTCCTGCAGTGAAGTCTACTAGAGAATCTACCGTAGGCATTGGATATTCGTCATTGGGCGTAGCCAAGTTCAAATTCCTGAAATCTATGCATACCATCAACTTGCCATTCTTTTTTAATACTGACACTATGTTAGATAACCATTCCACATATCTGGTTGTTCTAATAAAACCTGCTTTTAGTAATCGCTCTATTTCTTTTTTGATCTCCGGTAGTACATTGGGAGCGAAACGCCTAGGAGGTTGCTTATGAGGCTTAAAATCCGATTTAGTCGGCAACCTATGTTCTACTAAGTTTTTATCCAAACTAGGCATATGTTCATACTCCCAAGCAAAACAATCCTTATATTCTTTTAATAAAGCGATTAATCTAGTACTAACCTCATGAGGGAGCATCTGGCTGACAAACGTTGGGCGATCCTCTCCTTCCTCACCAATGTTAACCTTGACCAAGGGGTCTTGAGCTTGTGCATATCCTGACTTGGGGATCTTCGTCGCTTTGTCATCCACATCGCTCAGAGGAGTTTGCTCTTCCAGACAATCCACTTTATGAACTTCCCAGTCCAAACTCTACTCCATCTCGGACACTATTAATTTGTCCCTCAGCATCTTTAACGCCGCTTCTTCTTTCTTCACACGTTTGCATTCTTTATTGAAAGCCATCAGCTTGGCTTTGAGGGCCTGAATCTCGGCCTCTTGCCTTTGGTTTTGAAAACTCATTTAAGGTTGTTTGGCTTCTTTTTGGCCAATTACTGGCTCTTCCAAGGCCACTATGTTTGGCCTCATTTGATTAAACATTTCAGTAAGTGCATCCACTGAAAATGGTTCTTCGCTTTGGGTAGTAATTTGAGTTCCTTCCCCATCTTGAACCACTCTGACAGGCCCATAATTTCCTTCATACATGAACCTCTCTACTGAATTTGCCTATGCCACAAAGGGTCTATGATCGGCTTGCACCACCTCTGCTTCACCTTTGTCATTCCAGAAGACTAAGCATTGATGGAGTGATGAGGGAATATAGCGACTGCCATGGATCCAGTCTCTTCCTAGTAGCACGTTGTAACTGGTGGGGCCGTCTATCACGAAGAAAACAGTAGTCCTGGTGGTTGTCCCTACAGTTATGTCCAATGGCATAACTCCTTTTGCTAAAGTTGCCCTGTCGTTAAAACTTGTAAGAATGACTTCTGTTGGGATCATATCGCTCTCTGTCTTAGCAAATTTTCTCATCATCCTAGCTGGAATGGTGTTTATAGCCGTTCCATTATCAATAAGTACTTTTACTACTGGTACCCCATTAACCAAGGCTTTGACGTAAAGTGGTCTTAAGTGTTTGGTTAACCTCATAGCTGGTTTGTTGAAGATGACTTTTTCAGCGGCGTCTATTTCCACTTCCTGCCTATTTTCTGGCGGGCTATCTTTTGGTGATAGATCAACGTGCAGCATATCGCACTGAGCCTTCTTTTCTTGGTTTTTTCCTTTCTCTTTTTACAGCATCTCTTCCTCGGTCACCCAACCTGTAGGAGGAGGCATTATTCTGGGGGGTGATCCATATTTTTCAGAGCGAGGTACCCTCTTTTTCCTTTTGGGTGTCCCATACAACACATAGAAATCAAATGATCGGCCAGATGGTTCTCCCAACAGGTCTACTTCGTAGACTCCTTCTTGGTGCAGTTGCTTCAACAGGGTATTGCGCGACACTCCCTTCTTCCGTCTCTCTGCTTCTAAATCAATTTCTTCTTCGATATCTGTCATACCATCATCCTCTTCTTCGTCGCACATTTCTCTAGATGTTTGACCTTCATCGCAGACTAGTACACAAGTTTCCTCCTCACTGTCCTCTCTTTCTTTGCTTTTGAATTCATCGGCCAACAAGTAGTTATTAGCCAGGACAGGAGGTAAGGTGCCAAACTGGATGGTTAGAGGTTGGTCAGGATCATCTTCGTTTTTCCTGTTTCGTTCAAATTTTGATCTCCCAGACGAGATTTCTGGAAATTCTCCCATTGATTCGCCAGTGCCTGTTTCTTCACTATCTTCAAAAACATTTTCATTGGCCATTCTGAGTGGTTTGGGTGCTCTAGGGCGTGATTCTCCTTGCTGTTGCCTCATCGTCCGCCCGTAATTACGTTGGAAACGCCTTTGCTGGGTTCTAGTCATTTCGTTGAAAGGCACCACTCTCCCTGCATTATACTGGAACGAATGCCATACATTGGGTTGGCGAGGCTGCGGCCTAAACGTTCTTCCTTGACTAGCCGATCCAAACCTCCTTTCTCTAGGTAGTCCTCTACAAAACGGCACTCTTTGCTCCCTGACAGGCTGAGCGACTGGCATGAAATCAGAGCGATGGTGGAGTGGCTGCGTAATGGGTTGCCCTGTATTCGCTTTCAATTCGTGTTTACATCGTCGCACAGAACATCTTCGCCCTGTTTGGGCTCTTTCCCTTTGATGCGTTCAAAAATGCTAGGATGTGGTTTGGATTCTTCTTCCTCATCATCAATCACCAATTTAAACCTTGGCAATTTGTTTTTTCAAACCAGTTGTTAACATGTTTATTGCCAGTGGCCGTGGGAAAGGATTTTCATCCACTGCCATCTTTTTCTTTTCTTCGAACGTGATTCGTCCTGATTCAATAGCATCCTGCAACACATGGCGAAAAACCACACAATAATTAGTCGCATGTGACCATGCATTATGCAATTTACAGTATTTTTTACCCTTAATTTGTTCAGGGTCTGGCAATTTGTGCTTGTCGCTCAACTTTATCTGCTTATCCTTATATAACTTGTCGAATATAAGGTCAGCTTTAGTTACGTCGAACGAGAACGTTCGCGCTTTTCTGTTTTCACCCTTTGCAAGATCGTCTTTGCCCATTATTTTTGGCTTAACTAGTATGGGACGGGTATATGCTTCTCCTTTTACTAACTCAGCCAAACATATTTCCGTTTGGTCATAATAACTATCATCGACAGTATGAACGTTGAAATTCGGGTCTTTGTAATAAGTCCCTTTACTGGAGTTTTTCATCTGTTCTTCCTCTCTTACCAATCGCTCATACCTAACAACGTTTGCACTAAGTTGGAATAAATCTGGGAATTCCCTATCCTGGAATTTCTTCTTTAAATCAAAGCTTAAACAACTTTGTGCGATTTTAACAAATTCCTTTTCTGGCAAAGGCACAAAGTATTTACTTCTGGCCGTTTTGAACCTTTGTAGGAAATTTTCTGTCCATTCGTTAGGCAATTGACGTAGATTCGCCAAATCGGCCAGTGTAACTTCAGACTCAGTTTTATAAAATTGAGCATGGAACAATTGCTCCATTTGCTGCCAAGTTTGGACGGAGTTTGCTGGCAAATTAATAAACCAAGAAAAAGCTACCCCTGTTAAAGAACTTGGGAACAACCTCAACTTGTGGTACTCATTCACCTCACCACTTTGCAACGTGAATCGCCCTACGTGTTCTAGTGTAGACACTTCTCCTAGACCAGTGAATAGTGAGAATTCCGGTACTTTGTACCCTCTAGGCCATGGATGTGCCTAATCTATCCAATCAGGGTATGGCTTGGTATAGATTGGCCTAACCACCGGCCACACCCCGACTGCTATCTGATCTTGCACTATTTCCATAATTTGGTTTCTTAGCACAACGTTAGGGTCATATGGGTTTCCTATGGGTTGATTTACTGGATGATTCGTGGGAGGCCTGGTAGTTTGCCCTTGATTGGCAATAAAAGTGCCATTATTCGGGCTATTATGACCATTAAATTGAGTGTTTAAACCCTCATTCATACGTAAACCATTCTGTCCGTTGTTTGGGACATTATCTCTTTCGCGCATTTTCCAACCCGCCAACAATTACGAGAAAAGGATCAGACGATTGTGTAAGGAACAAACTTCTTGAGACAAAGTCCCAAAAATGGGTGCGTTTACTAGTGAAGAGTTACAATTAGAAAGTAGACAAAACGCCTCCAAGGGGCGCAAGCACACGAGTACTGAGAAATGATTAAATTTAAACTAAGGAAATAAAAATTACATATTCTCTTGTCGAGAGTTTTTGATTCGGGGTCTTTTTACTTCCTTTTATACTTCCTGGGCATCTCTTGGTTGTCGAAACTGCTTGGAACCGCTCCATTACCTTCGTGACCATTCATTTCTTTAGTGAGAAACTGTTTGTTTGGGGAGAAGTTACTTAGTACCTGTTGCCACTACTCTTGCTGTTTCTGGATCGTGGGGCGTGTCGGGTTTACTTGACAACTGCTTCCGTAACTGCTGAATTGGATAAACTATACCCTTTAGACTTGTCTGATTCTGGGCGACTTGAGGATCTGGGCGACAATGAGGCTGTCGTTCTGGGCGATTGTGCAGTACTACATTCGTTCAGCCTCTGGGCGTCCTACAGTCTTGGGCGATTGTACTCCTTTGTTCTTGGGCTTCCAATATTCAGGCCTTTTCACAGGTTTCCAGCTTGGGCTTTTCTTCTCGGGCCTTTTAATTGATTTCCATTGGGTCTTCATCTTGGACTTCTCAATTAGACTTCCCTTTGATTTTGGACTGCATTTTAGTGTGTCAACAGATTTCCTTCATTCTTGTCAAATGCAAAAATTGTAGAGTAAAAAAGGTAAAAAAGCCATTATCTCAAAAAAATTTAATCGCATTTTTATTCTAAAATTAACATAAAATGTTCCTGAATATAGTTTCTAAGTACCATTAAATATTTGATCCTCATTTTATACCGCGATAACAATATTTTTGGATTAAAATTATGATTAAAGACAATATTTTTTGAGCAACCCTAAATTTACCGTCATTACAATCCTCTGTGAGCCCCACACTAACTAGAGAGGACTGTAAAATTTACAGCCTTAAAATGACTGTACAAGAGGTATTTTCGATATTTCTTTTTATGGATGGGATGTTAAAAATGAAAATGTGAAAAATTAGGATAAAGGCTCATTAATGAATAAAATTTAATTACTTTTAATGTGATGTATATATAAGAAGATTGTGTGGTGACCTAATTCCCACGCCTCCATATTGTTTTCTATAATTAAAATGTGGTTTATATATAAAAAGATTTTACGTAATTACTTCCATATTGTTTTCTATAATTAAAATGTGGTGTGTGTATAAAATGATTTTGTACTGAACTAATTCCCAAACAGTAAAAAGCAAGGAAGCTATTTGTCCTCTCTAATTTCAATGTCCTCTCTAATTTCAATGTGTAAACTGGGTTTAATGGGCTGCATAAAATTTAAGATCAGGAACGAGGAAACTGTAAAGGACCAGAAGCGTGCCGTTAAGGGTCCTAACAAGTTTGCAGCGGCCCACTCTGTTGGAGGTTTCATTTATTTGTTGACTAAGTCTATAGGACTTAGCATGATTAGTTAGTGGAGTATTACTTTCTGTTAAAAAAATTGAATTATTCTGGTTCCACGTTTGTAAAGCTATTTAAAGCCACATTTTGTCATTCAATAAATCATCAGCTTTATTCTTCCATTATTGAGCGTTCTTGTGTGAAAAACTATCCACTCTAACAAGTGGTATTAGAGAGCCTCACAAAGGGGCCTGGCAAGAGGAGTTTGAGTGAAACACATTGAGGAGTGAAAGAGAAGAAAAAGTGTGAGTAAATTATCGTGAGAAGTGAGAAGAGTGAGAAAGAGATGGCTATTGAAGCACCTTGCATTCCCAGATTTGATGGGGATTACGATCACTGGAGCATGTTGATGGAAAACCTCCTGAGATCAAAAGAATATTGGACTCTCATCGAAACGGGTTACTCTGAGCCTGTTGAGGAAGAAACATTGTCGGCTACACAACGAAAAACCTTGGAGGAGCTAAAGCTGAAGGATCTGAAGGCAAAAAACTACCTTTTCCAGTCAATAGACAAGTCCATTTTGAATACTATCACCCAGAAGAATACGTCCAAGCAGCTATGGGATTCCATGAAGACAAAATATCAAGGGAACAACAGAGTGAAGCATGCGCAACTTCAAACCCTTTTCAGGGAATTCGAGATTCTGGAAATGAAGGAGGGTGAGTTTGTCACTGATTATTTTTCAAGGGTGATGGTGGTAGCCAATGACATGAGGAATACTGGAGAAAATATGCAGGATGTAAAAATTGTCGAGAAGGTGTTGCGCACTCTCACTGAGAAGTTAAATTATATTGTGTGTTCTATAGAGGAGTCAAAAGACATCGATCGTCTTTCAGTGGATGAGTTGCAGAGTTCATTACTTGTTCATGAACAAAAGTTTCGAAAGAATAGCGGTGAGGAGCAAGCTCTAAAGATCACAGGTGAGAGGCTTGGAGCAAGGGAGGAAGAAAGATTTGGAGGAAGAGGTAGAGCTCGTGGAAGTTATAGAGGAAGAGGAAGAGGCCGAGGCAGACAAACACTCAACAGGGCTATCATAGAATGCCACAAGTGCCACCAGTTAGGGCATTTTCAGTATGAATGCCCTAAATGGGAGAAGAATGCCAACTATGCAGAATTTGATAAAGAAGAAGAGATGCCTCTCATGTCTCATGTTGAGCTTTACAACTCAACCAGAGGGGAGGTGTGGTTTTTGGATTCTAGTTGTAGTAACCACATGAGTGGTAATAAGGTTTGGTTTTCAGATTTGGATGAAGGGTTTAGACATTCTATTAAACTTGAAAATAATTCTAAGATGGCTGTTGTGGGAAAATGGAATGTTAGGATGCATGTTGGTGGAATAACTTAAGTAATCAGTGGAGTCTTTTACATCCCTGAGCTCAAAAATAATTTATTGAGCATAGGGCAATTGCAAGAGAAGGGGTTGGCCATAATAATTCATCAGGGAATGTGCAAGATATTTTATCCTAGCCGAGGTTTAATAACTCTAACTGCCATGACAGCTAACTGAATGTTTGTGATACTAGCTACACTTGCAGCGAGAGATTCAACTTGTTTCAAAGCCACCAGTGATGATGAGGCTCAACTATGGCACTGTCGCTTTGGTCATCTCAGCTACAAAGGGTTGAGAACTCTAACTAACAAAAGGATGGTGGAGGGTCTACCTCTCATCCAAGCTCCGACAAAGCTATGTGAACACTGTCTAGTTGGGAAACATCATAGAGAACCTATTCCCAAGAAGAACCTCTGGAGAGCCACTCAAAGGCTACAGCTAATTCATGCAGACGTGTGTGGACCCATGAAGCCTGAATCGAATAGCAACAAAATGTACATGATCACTTTCATTCATGACTACACTAGAAAGTGTTGGGTGTATTTTTTGTCTGAGAAGAGTGAGACATTTGCTTGTTTTAAAAGATTCAAAGTACTTGTTGAGAAAGAAGTTGGGGCATATGTGTGCTGTTTGCGTACAGATAGGGGTGGAGAATTCACCTTCAGTGAATTTAATGAATTTTGTGTTGCAAATGGGATTAAAAGACAGCTCACTACTGCCTTTACCCTTCAGCAGAATGGAGTTGCTGAGAGGAAAAATAGGACCATTATGAACCTAGTAAGGAGTACTTTGTCTAAAAAGAAGATGCCAAAGGAGTTTTGGCTAGAGAAAGTCAATTGGATAGTCCATGTTCTTAATCGAAGTCCGACTCAAGCTGTCAAAGATATGACTCCTGAGGAGGCATGGAATGGGAACAAACCAGCTGTGGAGCACTTTCGAGTTTTCGGATATATAGGGCATGTTCACATTCCTGATAACAAAAGGACTAAACTGGAGGACAAATGTATGAAGTGTGTACTGCTAGGGTTCAAAGGCTTATAGGTTGTACAATCCTGCAACAATGAAGATTGTAGTTACTAGATATGTGTTTTTTGAAGAAAGTGAAAGGTGGGATTGGGGCAGAAGTGAAGAGGAAGAGAAGAATAATGTACTCAGTTAGGGTGATGATGAAGAGGAACATGATATGCATGTTGACAGTGAAGAAGAAAGTGAAGAAGGTGCTCAATCCAATGAAGAAGGAAACACTAGTTCATCTTTGAATAGTTCAGCCAATGCACCAATTCCACATGAATGGAGGAATAGAAGACCACCAAACTGGATGCAAGACTATGTCACGGGTGAAGGATCGTCAGAGGAGGAAGAAATGCAAAATATGGTCTTTTATACCTCAGTCGATGATCCAAGTTCTTATAAGGAAGCAACAAAGAGTATAAAGTGGAGAGAAGCAATGGAATATGAGCTGGATTCAATTGAGAAGAATGATACATGGAGCTTGACTGACTTGCCAACTAGAGCTAGAAAGATAGGAGTGAAATGGATCTACAAAACAAAGCTCAATGAGAAGGGAGAGGTTGACAAGTTTAAAGCTCGACTTGTAGCGAAGGGGTATACACAAGTGCATGGGATTGATTATATTGAGGTATTTGCGCCGGTGGCTAGAGGATGTATTTGTTGATCAGCTTGAAGGGTATGTGAAGAAGGAAGAGGAGAATAAAGTTTACAAGCTAAATAAAGCATTGTATGGGCTAAAGCAAGCTCCTCGAGCTTGGTTCAACAGAATAGAGGCATACTTCATCAGGGAAGGCTTTGAGCGATGTCCATTCGACCACACTTTGTTTATCAAGACTGAAAAAGAAGGTAAGATGTTAATAGTGAGCTTGTATGTAGATGACCTGATATTTACAGGAAGTAATACCAAGATGTTTGAAGAGTTTAAGGCTTCAATGATGTCGAAATTTGAGATGACAGATTTGGGCAAGATGAAGTACTTTCTTGGTGTTGAGATTGTGCGAAACAATGAGGGGGTTTACTTAAGTCAAATGAAGTATGCACATGAGATTCTAGAGAAGTTTGGTATGAATAACTCCAACTCAGTACAAAATCCTATTGTGCCAGGCTTCAAGCTTTCAAGAGATGAAGGAGGAGCTCGTGTGGATGCAACTCAATACAAACAAATGGTAGGCAGTTTGATGTATTTGACTGTGACAAGGCCGGATCTTATGTTTGTGGTGAGTGTGATTAGCCGATATATGGAGAATCCAACAGAGTTACATATACAAGCTATCAAGAGGGTTATGAGGTACTTGAAAGGCACAGTGGAGTTAGGAATTTGATACAAAAGTGATGTTGTGAATGGTAAAGAATTAGTGGCTTTTTCTGATAGTGATTATGCAGGGGATATTGATGATCGCAAGAGTACATCTGGTTATGTCTTTATGTTGAGCAATGGAGCTGTGGCATGGTTTTCCAAGAAACAACCAGTTGTTACCCTATCTACCACAGAGGCTGAATTCATCTCTGCAGCTTAGTGTGCGTGCCAATGTGTGTGGATGAGAAGGGTTCTTGAAAAACTTGGTTGCAGTCAAAGTAAGTCCACTGTGATTTTTTGTGACAATAGTTCCTCTATAAAGTTGTCAAAAAATCCTGTCATGCACCGAAGGAGCAAGCACATAGATGTTAGATTCCATTTCCTTCGTGATCTTTGCAAAGATGGTATGGTGGAGTTAGTGTATTGCAGTTCACAGAATCAAGTAGCAGATGTCATGACTAAACCATTGAAGTTTGATGATTTTGGGAAGTTCAGAAGCTTTCTTGGATTACACAGGATGCCTCGTAGGTAAACTGATTGCTTTATGCAATACAGTTTAAGGGAGGATTTGTTGGAGGTTTCATTTATTTGTTGAATAAGTCTTTACGACTTAGCATGATTAGTTCGTGGAGTATTATTTTCTGTTAATAAGGTCCTATTTACTAAGACTCACGATAGACTTTGAATTATTCTGGTTCCATATTTGTAAGGCTATTTAAAGCCACATTTTGTCATTCAATAAATCATCATCTTTATTCTTCCATTATTGAGCGTTCTTGTGTGAAAACTATCCACTCCAACACACTCGGCCTACGCAATGTCCTTGAAGAACATCGGTGCCGCTCTCAGTGACTATGTTCAAGAAGATTTTGTATATCCGGCCGCCGTCGGCAGTGGCGAAGCCATCATTCGGCTACCACTTCCGCCTCATGGTAAAAGGTGTGCTCCAGCAGAAGGGAAAACTAAACGCGGACAGAGCTTGTCGAAAATATTTGTGGATCTTGATGATTGTTTTCTCAAGTCCTCCGAGAGTGCTCATGACATATCCAAGTTGCTTGATAAAAGAGGTAACAATATTGAATATGCTGTTAGTCTAGCTGTCATGTCAATGATTTGATAATTATATAAAAGCTCTCCTGAAAAATAACAAATGTGTTTGTAGAAAAATATAAAAAAATTTCTTTATTAGATGTTGGTGTGGAGTCAGAACAACGATTTCAGATGAGCCGTGGACTATGTATGAATACTACAGCTCTTTCTTTGTAGGACACATTGATCATTCTACAAGGATCTTTGATTCTGAAAAGCACGAGAGTCTTGCAGCGGTGTTGAACAAGATGCTCATGGTATGGGAGGAAAAGCTTTGGGATGAAGTTGAGGTATGCAGATTAATATTTCATATATATTCGATGGATCAGTAGACTTTGTTTCTTTAGTATTCCTTTTGTACGTAGTTTTGTTTAAAAGTGGATTATTTTCTAGCTTTTATCTTATCTTTAGTAAGGTGGTTGAATTCACAAGTTTTTCTTAAATTTTGTTGTTAATTTTGAATGTGACGAACTAGCTTTTAATCCGATTAAAATTGAAAATATAGTCGTTATTGAATCTCACTCGTCTAATAAAAGTCAACCATAACAGTAAGTTTTTCAATTTTAATCCGATTTTAATCTCTACCGAACACACCCCTTATCTTAGTAAGGTGGTTTAGATGGTGTTTTGATTTAGAAAAAAAAAACTTAAATCTTAAGAAACCTTTAATAAACAATAACCTTATCTTGTAATATCCCAGTTAATCTAAAATATTGAAATATAATGTAAATTAAGAATCAAAAGAAGGACAACTGAAAAGATAAAGATATGTGTCCTTCACTGTATGTATCCTGAATTCCTGATGTAGAACATATTCATACAAGAAATATCCTATTGTATCTGGTGATCAATATCCATTTATTTGTAATAAGCGAAGATGACAATTTTTTGAAATTAAAACGCTACAAAATATTTTCTGTTTCTTTA
Source organism: Fraxinus excelsior (assembly GCA_019097785.1). Classification (NCBI taxonomy): domain Eukaryota; kingdom Viridiplantae; phylum Streptophyta; class Magnoliopsida; order Lamiales; family Oleaceae; genus Fraxinus; species Fraxinus excelsior. The sequence goes on along the minus strand of CM032628.1, from coordinate 31,494,965 downwards.
CCACTTAAGGCGTCTTTGAAAATCTCATTCCATTAAGAGTAGTTTGTGGTTTGCCTTTGATGCTACAGGCAGGTGGGCAAATGAAACTTGAATATTACAAAAAGGTGGCTTTGTTGTATAAGTTAAAGAAACATGGTTCAAATACAGATGCCTTCGAGATGATGAAAGCTGGAGTTAGTCATCTGAATACTAGATACATTGTTGACATGCCATCCATGGACCCCACTGTTTCAGAAATTAATAGTCTGCGCGATGATAAACTGTACCCGAAACTTGTTACCCTTGTTGATGCGTAAGTTCCTAAGCTATTGTTGAGGATGTGTAGCTTGCTTCTATCCGCATTTGTTGTAAACGAAATAATTAATACGGTATATACCATGACCACTTCGTGAAACGCATAACCTTAAAGTATTCTAATATGATACCATGAATTTTTCTTGCTTATCTTCATGTGCATCAACTTCCAGGTTTCATTGTTCTTGCTACCCCGAAAATCACTTAGCCTATGTATCTTACATTTATTTCTATCCCAATTGTGAATCAATATCAAATTTGATTTTTCCCTTCCGTTATTGCAGTTTACTGCGGCCGGAGACTACCGAGATCTTGCCGCTACCATGGCACGTCGCGGCTGGTGAACGGTGTTGCGCTCAGCGGCCACCGTGCATATCGCAGTGGTGGTAAAGAGTCTAGTAGTGAAGTACAGGCAGTCACAGTACCCCGCATTACGTTACCGCCGAAGTCTTGCGCTGTACTTTTCACCGCCGCTTGGGAAACTCTGTCGTTCGATCCAACCATCGGCGTCTCATTTGACTCCACCACCGTCAATTCCCTTACAGCAGCCTTGCTTGAATTTGATGGACATGAAATTGGCTCATTCCTTGACCTCGACAAATGCACGAAATTTTGCAAGGGGGTTTAATTGATTTTTGTTGTCGATTTTGGCGGATTTGGCGGCGATTTGTTGTTATTCAGTGTTTTGAGATAGTGGTTTTTGTTGTTGTTGGAGTGGTAGTGGCGGCCGTGGTTTCGTATTTTGGTGTTGTTGGGGGTTTTGGGGAAGTGAGTTGGAGCTCAGGAACGGTTGTGTTGGTGGCATCGTAGTCCTTGCCGTCATGGTGGTGGTGAAGCAGTGGTGGCTTTTTGTGGTGGACGCGGTTTCGGGGGTGGTGATAGTGGTGGTGGGAGGGTGTGCTGTTTGATTTGTTTGAGATGTGTATTTTGCCACTGGGTGGCGACGATGGTGCTGCTGCTAGTTCAGGTGTGATAGTCACAAATGATTTTTGTGGTGGTCACAAATAATTAGGTTGGTTGGCGACCAATAAACGATATGTGATTAATGAATTTGATAAAATGTGACAAATACATGATGTGTGACCTAAAAATTATTAATTTTTGACCAATAATTTGATAAATTGTGACCTAAATATAATTTATGTTCAATTAATGTGACGTTTGTGACCATAAATAAGTATTGTGACTTGTAAATTTTGTGATATGTGATCGATAAACAAATTGTGACTTCTAAAGTTTTAAGTTGTGACATATGAAAATTTTGGATTGTGACCTAAAAATTTTCGTCCCAGGTGGAACACTTGTCGGAATCGGAGCAATCGTTGGAACGGTCGTCGAAGATGAGTTGTGACTGGAACAGTAGCCGAAATAGTTCTCGGAGCGGTAGGGGTGGTGGAGGTAGGGTAGGTTAGTTATATTATATTAGAATTAAATATTTAATAATAAATTGATTTAATAATTCATTTTTCATAAATAAAAAAATTAAAAACCTGATTTGTGAAATTTGAAACTTATACTTGTATTTTTGAAATGGTGTAAAGTAAACACTTTATAAATGTATTGTTTTTTTTTTTTTTTTTAAGGCTTAGGTCCCAACCCAAAGAGAAAGCCCAAACTAATATAATACCCAACAGCCCAACCTCCCAGCCCAATCCCATTCCAAAAAATTTAAACCTCCTTCCCAATTCCCAAAGGGGAAATTAGGCCAATTACGGTTCTTATGCTAAAAAATTGATTAATACACTAAACATCTTTAACTTTTCTTCCCCTATTTAATATGGTCTATTTAATACAGTAAACTGGAGCATTATTTCCTTATTGTTAAGCACCTACACATGCGTAATTATTTCCTTAATTATTGTTACCTTAATTAATGTGGAATTATCAATTATATTAATAAAAAAAATCAAACTCATCAGGGACCGCCCCTAATTTTTTTATTTTTTTCAAGCTGTTTTAGTACAATATTTATGTGTAACATCTGCGTCTCAAAATATCATCATATTTTTATATTTGATTATATGATCGAAATAATCCAAGTTGATGTAAATAGATTTTTAATAATATTGATTCAAAACGTAATTGACATTGGTTTGTTAAATTAGATTATAGCAATCATATTTAACTTGTTATTTTTTTCAATGTTTAAGGTTTTTCAATCAAAAAGATGTGTTACAGATTTTACAATGAATGCTTCGACAAAAAAATTGTTAGTCAACAACATGAATGAAAAGTGACATGTTGTGTTACTTTTTAATTTAAATTTATCGTTTTTATAAATTTTTGTCACTTTCAACTTATAGTTTATCGTGTTTTGAAAATGAAATTATGTTTTATATTCAGTTATATAAGAGAAATATAGTCATAAATTTCGAAAAAAACGCACGCATATGCATCTAGTTAATTGCTCCAATGAGAGAGACTGTGACTTTTTTGATAAAATATTGTCATTTTCTTAAACACTTTGCATGCGTCAATTAAATTGATTCAAAATTTTATTTTTCATATGTATATTATAAAACAAGATTTGAATTCGTATGTTTAAATTTCCAAAAATGTACACGTATGCATCTAGTTAATTGCTCCAATAACATAGCGTGACTTTTTTTACGACGGAATATCACTTTTTTCATAAAAGAGTGACATAATGTCATTTTTTCACATTCTTCTTGAGCAAACCTTGCGTGCATCAATCTAATCAATTCAAACTTTTCTTTTTCATGTGTATTAACATAAAACAATGCTTGAATTTATATGTTCAAATTTTCAAAAAATGTACTCATATGCATCTAATTAATTGATCCAATTAGATACTATGATTTTTCTTTAGAAAAGTGAGACAATATTACTCTTTCACATTATTTTTGAACAAACACATTGTATGCATCAATCAAACTGATTTAAAGTTTTCTTTTTTATATGTATTAGCATAAAATAAGGCTTGAATTTGTATGTTCAATTTTTTTTTTTTTTTAAAAAAAGTGCACATATGTATTTAGTTAATTGCTCCAATAAGATAATGTGACTTTTTTTTTATAAAAGTGACAGGATATCACTTTTTCACATTCTCCTTGAACAAACCTTTGCATACATCAATTTAATTGATTTAAAGTTTTCTTTTTTCTTATGTATTAACATAAAGGAATGTTTGAATTTGTATGTTCAAATTTTCAAAGAAGCACATGTATGCATCTAGTTAATTGCTCCAATGAGATAATGTGACTTTTTTTTTAAAGAAAAGTGACATAATGTCTTTGGAAAAACAGCGAGTTTAGTGCAGACAATAACATTTTTTTGAATTTCGTTACTTTTGAGTGATTGTCACATTTTTTTTAAAATTTGTCACTTTTTTTTTTTTTTTAATTTTTGTCACTTTTTTAAGTTTGTCACTTTTTTTTTGTCACTTTTTTAATCTCTTTAGTTTCTTTTAATTTGTGCCACTTTTTTGAATTTGTCACTCTTTTAAAATTTCACTTTGAATTTTGTTACTTTTTAAAATTTTGTCACTTTTTTTAATTTTTTGTCACCTTTTAAGTTTTTGTCAATTTTTAAGAAGATAAAAAATGAAATAATATGTTATATTTTTCTAACATAATCAGCACGTGAATTGGTTTGTACGTGCTGATTATTTTAAAAACATGATTACTGGTGCTACACAAATGGATGATACTACTTTGGTATTTATCACTTTTTTTAGTTTGATCACTTTTGTTGAGTTTGTGCCACTTTTTTAAAAAAAGTAAAAAAGTGACAATTTTTATAAAAAAAGTGACATTGTGCTACTTTTTCATTTTACACAATATTTTTTACTTCCTAAAATTTTTTTATATGATTTTTCAAAACATTGTGTCACTTTTTTTTTGTGTTTGTGTCACTTTTTTGAGTTTGTATCACTTTTGGAGTGTGTGTCATTTTTTTTTAGTTGTCACTTTTTTTAAAAAAATTGACAATTTTTATAAAAAAAAGGTGACATCGTGTCACTTTTTTATTTTACACAGTATTTTTTACTTCCTGAAATCTTTCACATGATTTTTCAAAACATCCATAATTTTAAGGGTATTTTTGTAAGTACCCCATTCCCAAATCACAACTCCAGCCCTCCACTTTGCACCATAAGCCTGAATCGCCTCCAGCTCCAGCCTGAGCCCTTCACTTCGTCTTCGCCTGAACCCTGAATCGCCTCCAAAGACCCAGGTCCACTTCACAGCCTAAATCCCTCCCTTTCGCAGCCTCCACCTCCATTTCGCAGTTCGCACGGCAGCCTCCTCTTTAGTCTTCGGCCTTTGCAAGTCCCAACCGTCGCCGCCAATAGCCTCCACTTCGCATGCAGCCTCCGCTGGACCATTTCACAGCTGCCAGTCTCCACTTCGCTGAAGGTAGAAGATTTTACTAATTTTCTGTTTTTTTTTCTTTACTTTTTTTCTCAGTTTTTTCTGATTTTCTCCGGCCTCCGCTAGCGCCTGACCGCCTCTGCAAACTGCAGTGACTTCTCTCCGCCCGGATGGTCGGAATGGATCATGTATTTTCTTAATTTTTTTAGGCTTTAGCAATTGGATTATTGGTGATAAGTAGCTTGAGATAATATTGGATTTGTTCTTAAGTTCTTTGATAAAATTGCACGTGGTCTCGTCCAAATTTTCAGCTCTACCTTTAGGCTTTTTTGTTCTTTTTTTTAATACTACATTTTGGGTATTGTTGTGTGTTGTGTGCAGTAGAGATTCACCGATTGTCTGTTATGGAATTGAATTTGGGTATTGCTGACTGCTGAGTAGATATGGCTGAAATTTTGGTATTGTTGAGTTGAAATAGGTGAAGTTTGAGTATTGTTGAATTGAAATAGGTAAAGTTTGGGTATTATTGAATTGAAATGGTTGAAATCTTATGTTAATCATGGTTTATTGCAAGAAAACTTATTTTCTTATTGTTCTTGTGCTATTTAAGACAGATTTATGCCCATTGTTTTGTCGTTTTAGGTGTAAATAGATGAACAAGGTTTTGAGATTGGGTTGTTTTGTTGAGATAGATTTGGGATACTTTTTGAAATTCAATTTTTTAAATACAATATTCTATATTGTTAGACGTTTCGCTTCCATTCAATATTACCATAATTTGAATGAAATGCACATGGTTTGGTATGCAAAACTCCTATAATTACAGGATGAGAACCAAGCTGTTGAACTTGACCCTTTAGCTTTTTCAAGTGATGAGGCCTACGCTATGGCCTTACAAGATGCTGAAGAACGGGAAATGGCAGTGAGGTTGTTAGCTATAGGTGGAATTAGTGAAAGTGAGTTTCTAAACGGACCATTTTGTCCTAGTTCTTGATTTGTTAGCTTTCCGTTAATCGATATGTGAGAACTATGACAAAAATTCAACGTTCAACATCGATAAGTTGTGCTGGCTCCGCCCCTACAAACAAGTTTTAAGTATGTATCTACTATATGCAAGTACATGTATGACACCAATTCACAATTAAGAGGGGGTCATGGGAAGAATATGTTCAAAATCACGATCAATTCTTTTTTCAAATCCTAATGCAGTTGAACGAGCCTTTCTCGTGTGTAACAAATGACCTACAGAGAAAAAGAGTTCTAGAACAAAATGTGAGGTACTCTACCATTGAGTTATATTCTTTCTCTATCTCATTAAAAAATAGAATTGACTAATCCTAAGTTAAAGGTCCAAAAACTCTACATCACTATTGTTGTACAACTTTTTTGCTAACAATCAATTATGTTAATATATCTATGTTAATAGACGTCATACATTAAATATCTTAATACCCGTGTATTGTATTGAAAGAGAAGAAAATTTATAGTCGAGGTTTCCAACTTTTAAATTTGTATAGATCGAATTTTAACCAATTTTTGGAGTGTTCATTTGAGGGGCGAAATGAAGAACACAAAAAATTTTATTCCTTATCTGTACACATTAAAATTTTCATTCTCATACTTCTACTCATTTTTAATCTCACATTTTTCAATAAAATAATATTTTTCATCACATCAATAACTTTTCCTTCTTTTTTAACTACACATTCTTCATCAATTTACTATTTCAGAATACATTTTTCCAAAATAATGTGGCTCAAACCCGACCTAAGTATAAAATAATTGAAATAAAAAAAAAAAAAAGAACTGAAAACAAAGATGACAATTTAATCCATACAAGACCAATGATAGATATTCCCGTTACTTCCAAAGTTATAACAACAAAGGACTCTTAAATATTTGTCGTCTTGATTTAATATCTTTGTATGCATTTATGCAAGTCGTAAACATGGTAAATAGTAAAGAAATCACATATGATATCAAAAATATATTAATGATCACATATGAGGGTCAAACACGGGTGAAGTGTTTTTTTTTTTTTTTTTTGCTAAAACCCATAATAACAAGCATTAATTTCTAGTTTCAGATTTTCACACGGTTAAAAGGGTAAGTAAAAATCTTGAATTCTCTGACGTTGATTATTTTAGAAGCCATTTTAAGAAAAGTGTTCTATTTTTTTTTAGAATAAATGGTTAAAAAATAGGAAAAAAATAATGGATTAATATAAAAAATTATTTTATTGAAAGAAATTTTGAAAAATCATATGAAACATATTTTGAAAGTAAAATATACTGTGTAAAATCGATTGTCAATTTTCCTATTAGAAAAAGCGGCAAAGTAAAAAAAAAAAAATAATACTGAAAAAGTGACCCATCGTCACTTTTTAAAGTTAAGTGTCACTTTTTTAATTAAAAATGATATACAATGTCACTTTTATTAAAAAATAATATTTGTCACTAGAAAAGTGATGAAAATCAAGAAAGTGATTGAAAAAAGTGACAAAATTTAAAAAAAAAAAGTGACTAATTTTAAAAATGGCATAAATTAAAAGAAGTTAAACAGAACGAAAAAGTGAAAGACAATTAAAAAAAAAGTGACAAATTCAAAAAAGTTGATTTTATGCACTATACATCATGAACTACAACTCAACGTGACCAATTGATACAAAAATGAAACCATCTTCAAATTTTATTAAATTCTTCCCACTAAATCTTGGTTCCTCCTAGAACCATCAAAAGTACCACAATGGATAGCGACAACTTGGGATCCTCTCGCCACAAGTCCAACATCAGAGGCTCAAACAGCTGAAGAAATGAATACCCAAACCCTCGAACGAATCCTTGAGCACATCTTGCCTCAAACAAATCATATAAAGCTCATCACTATTTGAAAGAGCCAAACACCTCTTATTCACAAAGTTTAATTTTCAGTACTCTGACCTTGGAAATCTAGCAAAAACTAGGCTCTCTAACTGATGACCAGTGAGAATAATCTGCATCCTGAGGTTCATCACCATTAGTACCAGAAGAGGAAGACCTGTTGTGATATGGTTTATCGTCATTCTCCCACATTCTAAACTTCATACGATATCCCTTTTTTTCTTCTTCAGTTTCTAATGTGTGTGCTTCAGCTCCAGTTTTCATCTAATTAAAAGAAAAAAAGAAAACGAAGATCTGTTGGGTGGGAGTTTTGGCTGGATTTATGGGTTCTGAATTGAGGGGGTTTGGAAGGTATTAGCGTAATAATTAGGAAGAAAATATTTTAATTAGTTTTAAGGGTAGTTTTCTAATTTGTTATTTTTAAAGGGTAGTGGACCCAATTATTTCTACTTTGTAACTAATATATATCTATCTTTTTTTTTCCTTGAATTTCTTTTAAAGAAACAAAAAATTAAGGCCCCTTTTGATTGAGTATATTTTCCCTAGAACTAGGAACATAAATTCCATTTTCTTAGTTTTGACTTGTTTGATTGCCAAGATTTTCTAGAGAAAAATATTTTCTCTCTACCCCTATTTTCCTCAAATTCGGTGAAAAGTTTTTTTTTTTTTTTTTGCAATGAAAACAAATTTCATAATTAGTTGTAAAAATAATTTCACTTTAATGTAAAATAAAGTTAAACGAACACTAAACTTTGATGGAAAAATGTTTTTTTTTTTTTTTTCACTTTTTGGCAACGGAAACAAATTTTATAATCAATAGTAGAAAAAATTATCACTTTAATGGATAATTTTCATGTAAAACAAAGTCAAACGAACACAAAATTTAAAAAAATTTCGGGTGGAAAATTATACCAATCAAACACACTTAATTACAATTCCCAGTAAAACAATTTTTAGAAAAATATTTTCCCTCTAAAACATTTTCTTTCCACCAATTTTCCATCCTTGTAATCAAACGGACCCTAAGAGTGATTTTGTAGAGAATAAAGTTACGGCAAACCACATCTAAACCTGTCTGGATGAAATAATTGAACCGGATGGCAATTAAATCGGTTTAGACTAGATGAAAATCGAAGCAAAGTGGTTAAATTCGGTCGAGTTTCAATGTAGAACCAATTTTATTTTGCCGATCAATTCTGTTTTAAAAAAAGAAAAAAATATATTTGCAAAAGATTTCAACCTAGGACCTCCAACTTATATTGCAAGCCTCCATTCACCAATTTACTCAATTAGTTTCTAAACTAATCAGCCAAATAATTAATATACCTAAAAATTGTGTTTCTATTTTAAAAACATTTTTATCTAAATTTTAACAAATTAACGACCCTCCGGTTGAACCAATTTTCTCCTCAGTAATTTGATGATCCGACGCTTCAACAGGTCACCAATCGAGTCAGATCAAATAATTTTGCTAGAGAGTATCCAATAAAGCATAGGGATATTTTATTGGGGGATTTGCTTAAAAAATCTAGTCAACCATAATGTTTGGTAAAATAGCCTATATCAATACTTATTGTTCAAGTAGCGTAGAGTCTATTAGATCATATATTAAAAGTCTTAAATACTCTTCATTTGAAATATCCAAAATGTCCAGTTTCAAACCAAAATTTACCAAAATCTCATAACATGAATTCCTACTTTCATTTTCACTTTTCATACCCAATTTAAAATCAATGGCAAAATGATATGCTGCCGTTTTAACAAATTTTGTATTCATTTCACTTTATATTCTTGTATCTACATGAAAATTAATGAAAAATATGTTTTAACTATATTTTGAGTGAAATTTATAATTTATTAACAAAAATGACATGCTATTGTTATAAACGATTTGATAACGTTTTAACTAATTTTGTATTTGTTACACTTTATATTCTCTCGTACCCACACAAAAAATGAAAGTAAAAAAAATTCACTATATTTAAAGTAAAAGAAATCACCTGATAGTGATTAACAACATTGTTCCATGAGTAAACTATGCTATTATTCACTATGAACGAAGGTAAATATTATAAATTTCATTATATTTCAATTATAGATAAAATACTCAAAAAGATAGTTTGTTTAACTTATATAAATCTTTTAAGATGTTAAAAAATATGATCTACTAGCAAAATGACATGTTGCCATTTTAAATGGCTAGTTGCCATTTCAGCTAGTTTTGTATTCATTTCACTTTATATTCACTTACATTTATATAAAAATTAAACAAATTCAAGTTTTTATCATATTTGAACAAGAAGTTAGATACAAAGTTCATCCGATAGTGACTAATAATATTGTTCCGTAAGTAAATTACATTGTACTTCACTACGAATAAAGGTAAATAGTACAAGTTTCATTATATTCCTATTTTAATATAAGATACTTAACAAATTAGCTAATTCAACACGTGCAAGTCTTCTAAGATGTTTCAAACTATGATTGACTAGTTTTTGAATGAAATCGAGATACTGTGACCTAAAATGACATATGATCGTTTTAAATGTATGATTGACATTTTTACCCATTTAGTGTTCGTTTTTGTTCATTCACGTCTATTATGGATGGATAACTGTTAATTTTTGAATTTAATCTTGAAATTGTGATGATTTTTGATAAATTCTGATAACTATTTTGATTAGGTTTTTAGTAACTATAACAGCAGCACTGTTTGTTCAAACCAAAATGACATATGGTCGTTTAAAACATATGTTTGAAGTTTTTACTCATTTAGTGTTTGTTTCGGTTCATTCACATATATAACCCTCTGAAAGCTTAGGGATGAAAAACGTAAGTAGCAAATGTGGTATCAAAACATAGCATGTGTAGTAATTCAATGTGTGCGAGTCATGTATGATGTTTCAAAGCACATTTTACTAATTTCGAAGTGAATCAATACCCTATAACCCAAAACGAAATCTGGTCGTTTTAAACGTATGGCTGGGGTTTCTAATCATTTAGTGTTTGTTTCAGGTCATTCATACCCGTAACCACATGAAAGTTTAGAGATGAGAGTTTTAACTATATTTCGACGTTGCGGTTGACGTATTTGTTCAAACATAGTAAGTCATTATTTGGTAGTAAACAACACTACATTTGAAGATAAAGAAAAACTAAGTAGTAAGTATGATATCTAAAATATAGCACGTGAAGTCATTCAATGTGTACGAGTCATGTATAATGTTTCAAACAGTATTCTACTAGTTTAGGAGTGAAATAGATATCTCATGACCCCAAACGGCACCTGGTCATTTTAAACGGAGGGTTGCCATTTAGGGTTTAGGTTTTAATGTATATGGTTTAGATTTTAGGGTATATGGCAAAATAGAAAAATATGTAATTATTCAACATGCCTTTTTAAACGACTAAGTACCGTTTTAACAAATTTTGTATTCATTTCATTTTATATTCCATCGTATCCACATGAATATTAATGAAAAATATGTTTTAACCTTATCGGAGTGAAATTTAGAGTTCGTAACTGTAATGACGTGCAATCGTTATAAACGATGTGATGACATTTTAACTAATTTTGTATTTGTTTCACTTTATATTCTCTTGTAGCCACATGAAAAATGAAAGCAGAGAATTTTTCACTATATATAGAATAAAATCGATAAGAAACATTAAACTTCCAAGATCGATAAAAAATATCAAATAAAAGTTTATTCAACAGTGATCAACAACATTGTTCTATAAGTAAAATATACTAGTTTTCACTATGAATGAAAGTAAGTATCCTAAATTCCATTATATTTCAATTATAGATAAGACATTAAAAAAATTAGTTTGTTTAACTTATATAAGTCTTTTAAGATGTTCAAAAATATGATCGCATAATTTTAAAGTGAAATCGAGACACTATGACTCAAAATGACATGCTGACATTTTAAATGACTAGTTGTTATTTCAACTAGTTTTGTGTTCATTTCACTTTATATTTATATAAAAGTTAAACAAATTCAAGTTTTTGCTATATTTGAACAACAAGTTAGATACAAAGCTCATCCGATAGTGACCAACACTATTGTACTATAGGTAATTTACACTCTACTTTACTACGAATAAATGAAAGTAATACAAATTCCATTGTATTCCATTTGTGAGATAAGATACTTAACAAATTAACTAATTCAACTTGTACAAGTCTACTAAGATGTTTCAAACTATGATCGACTAGTTTTTTTTGTGAAATCGAGACGGTGTGACCCAAAACGGCATCTGATTATTTTAATGTATGGTTGACGTTTCTACTCATTTAGTGTCCATTTCGGTTCATTCACGCCCGTAACGACATGAAAATTTAGGGATGAAAGTTTTAACTATATTTAAACGTATTGTTCAACATGTACAAGTCTTATATGATATTCGAAACGATATTTTACTAATTTTGGAGTGAATTTGAAACTCCTTGATCCAAAAGGGTATATTGTCATTTTATACGTAAAGGTGTCATTTAGGAGATAGAGTATATAAATACATATCATGTCTCTCGTTGAAATCGATTAATTACCTAAACTGGCACATGAACGTTTTAAACGAAAATCGACCCATCACCTAATGTGGCACATGAACGTTTTAAACGTATGGCTGCTATTTTTCTAATCCAGTGTTCATCTACATTGAAGGATGAAATTGGGGCTCGATTGATCTACAATTCTATTAATTGGAGCATTACCCATGATCTCATGACTCTCAATTTCAGTTCTAGTTGTCGAATTTGGAGCAATAACCTTAGGAACAGCCTCAATTGAAACGGACAGGTCCTCCCCACGTTCATACTCATGTGGCAAATTAATTTTAGAATTGTGGTTAACAATTAGCACAATCCCATAGATATTCCATCATCATTTTTAATTTCCCTCATCGGATTAAACATTTAGAGTATCATAGATTCCTCGAATCCTTGGGTCCCAAATTTTTCTCAAAGAACCTAAAGAGGCATCTGATCGTTTTAAACGTATGGTTGACGTTTTTACTCATTTAGTGTCCATTTCGGTTCATCCACGCCCGTAACCACACGAAGATTTAGGGATGAAAGTTTTAACTATATTTCAACATATTATTCAACATGTACAAGTCTTATCTGATGTTCAAAACACTATTTTACTAATTTTGGAGTGAATTTGAAACTCCTTGATCCAAAAAGGTATGTTGTCATTTTATACGTAAGAGTGCCATTTAGGGGATAGAGTATACAAAAACATAGCACGTCTCCTGTTGAAATCGACTCATCACCTAAAATGGCACATGAACATTTTAAACGAAAATTGACTCATCACCTAAAATGACATATGAACGTTTTAAACGCATGACTGCTATTTTTTTAATCTAGTGTTCATCTACCGTACATTGAAGAATGAAATTGGGGCTCGATTGATCTACAATTCTATTAATTGGAGCATTACCCATGATCTCATGACCCTCAATTTCATAGTTGTCGAATTTGGAGCAATAATTTTAAGAACAACGTCAATTGAAACGGACAGGTCCTCCTCACGTTCATACTCATGTGGCAAATTAATTCCAGAATTGTGGTTGACAATTGGCACAATTGGTGGAGAACCCATAGATATTCCATCATCATTTGTAATTCCCCTCATCGAATTAAACATTTGGAGTAGCATAGATTCATCAAATCCTTGAGTCCTAAATTTTTCACAAAGAACCCAAAATGACATATGATCGTTTTAAACGTATGGTTGACGTTTTAAATGTAAGGTTGATGTTTCATCAAATCCTTGAGTCCCAATTTTTTTGCAAAGGACGGAGATTTCGTTAAAATTTCGAATTTAAATTTAATCATGTTATTCAATTGATTTGAGAAAATGGAAAATTAATTTTTCTATTGATGTTGAATAAGGGTACACTAGGTAGTTTATAAATTATGATTTAAAATATTTCTTTTCAAAATATTATTTTGGTCAAAGGCTAAAATCCCAAAGTGTATTATAAAATAGACTATTTGACCCAATTACCACTATTTTTTATTAGGTTTTGTTGAAAGCATGACCAAGCTCGATTGATGCCATGCTCAGCTTAAGAGGGATTAAAGCAGTACAATTTTATTTTTTTATAACAATCGTTCACCAGACTCGAAAAGTAATAACGAAAATAATTTATCCAATAATAAATCCAGCCACTGCCATAGATGGAATCAATGAAGCAACGATGGTTCTAACAAATAGAAAATACTAAAAAGTTCAAATTCACAGTTCTTAACATTTATTCAATTGGGGTTGACATAATAGGAATTTCGTCTTCTCAGGCCTGAGTGGTTCGACCCAAGTGAGATGAGACTGGGTCACGTAGCATACGTTATTTACAATTGTATACAACAAAATCAGGGGCTCTATAACTAGCTTTTGCATGCAAATTAAAAGAAGTCCTATGGGCTATGATTACAAAAATCTGGAAATATACATTTACTTGAAATTCAATATATTTTTGTTATTAATTGTTGGGTGTACATGACAAATTGACGTAAAAACATGGGATTGGATTTCTTGGTTTTGAATAGAAGAAAAATAAGAAATTGAAGAGTAAGGGGCAACGTGTGTGATGAGTAAAAGGGAGTTTAGAAAATGTGTTTTACTTTAATATGTTAGCAGTTTCTTTAAGTGTTGGGTGGTTGTGAATCTCTTGATTTCTTTTGTTTGACAGTAAAGTTTGGTTTGAATCTGGTAGACTTATTTTCACTTCACCCGTTGATGTTAGGTAAAGCAACAGGACTCGTGTCTATGTTGGGGGTTGGGGTGGGGGGAATGCCTATCCATAAATTCATTCAGTACAAGTGTTCTAAAAATGCCCCGGGATTTTTGGTGTCACAGATAGCAAATTTGAGAATGGAGGGCATTGAAAATCTTGTTTCTGCTAGAAAAACTTTGAAGGCCAGCTTGGAAAAATCAAGAGATATAGCTTTTCAAATCAATAAGATTAGTCCAAGATTGGAAAAAGCTAACCAAAGTTTGCCATTTCTTGAAAATTCTATCAAAGATATGGCATGTAAATGCAGGCTTTACGAGATTAGGAGTCACGTTGATCGCGCAATGGGCCCTGCTGCTGGTGTTTTGAGGATATTGGACGTTGTTTATGAGCTTGAGCATTCACTTGTGGCTGATCCAGATTCTGATTTGTTCGCTTATATTGCAACTGTCAAACGCCTAGAAGACGCGCTAAAGCTTCTTACTGATAATTCTGAGTTGGTGATTCTGTGGCTGGAAGATTTGGTACAGTTTTTGAAGAACAGCGATGTTTCTGATGATCATTGGTACCTAATGAATGTGTTGAAGGCATTGGATATACTATGGGAACTGCATTCAATGGGGAAAAACGGTGAGGTTCTACTTGCTGCACTCGACAACCTGGAGAATGAATACACGCATATTTTGACAGAATACAGTTTTCCATTTCCATTGCAGCCATCGCACAAGGGGAAAGCAAGCATATTACCAGTGTCTTTGCCACTGCCTGTCGTTGAGAAGTTGCAAGCCATAACTGAGAAATTAGCTTCCAATAATCGACTTGAAAATTGCATGTCCATCTATGCACAAGTCCGTAGTTCGAAAATACGAGCAAGTTTACAAGCCCTCGATGTGGATTACTTACATATACAATTGTCTGAATTTGACAGCGTGAAAACTGTAGAGAGCTACATGGATTTGTGGGATAAGCACCTCGAATTTGCTGTGAAACATCTGCTCGATAAGGAGTACCATCTTTGCAGCGAAGTCTTTGGGAATGCCGGAAATGGTGTCTGGATGCATTGTTTTGCAAAGCTCGCAATACAATCTGGAATCAATGATTTCATCAAATTTGGTGATACAATTACTAAATGTAAGAAGGATGCAATCAAGCTTCTAAAGTTGTTGAAGATTTTTGCAACTCTGAACAAACTGAGATTGGATTTCAACAGGCTCTTCAGTGGGAAATTCTGTGTTAAGATTCAAAATCAGACGAGGGATCTCGTTAAGAAAGTAGTTACTGGCGCATGTGAAATTTTTTGGGAACTTTGCGCCCAAGTTGAGTTGCAAAGGCAATCCAGTCCACCACCTGATGGCAGTGCCCCAAGGATCCTACGCTTCGTGACTGGATATTGTAACCAGCTTCTTGAAGATGAGAATAGGTCAGTTCTAATCCAAGTTCTGGAGATATATCAAGTTTGGAACCACGAAAGTTTCGAAGAGGAAGTTCTTTTCAATGAGATTCACAACATAATGGGAGAACTTGAGCTCAACTTGGATTCTTGGGCAAAGGCATACAAGGAAACTGCCCTGTCCTGTCTTTTTATGATGAATAATCATTGGTTCTTCTGTAATGATGTCAAAGGAACGAAACTTGGAGATCTGATGGGGGATTCTTGGCTTAGAGCAAATGAAGAATACTTTGAATACTACTCAACAATGTACTTGAGAGAGAGTTGGGAAAAACTTTCAGTGCTATTACAAGAAGAAGGCCTAATCTTGTTCCCAGGGGGTAGAGCCATTGATCGAGAATTGGCGAAGAAGCGAATCAATTCGTTTAATGTGGCCTTCGACGATATGTATAAGAAGCAATCTAATTGGATTTTGTCTGATAAAGGCTTGAGATTGAAAATATGCCAGCTTGTGGTGCAAGCTGTTGTTCCACCTTATAAGAACTACCTGCAAAAATATGCGTACGGGATAGAAAACGAGGTCGGAACAGGCAGCCATTTAAAGTACACTGCTGATAGCTTAGAGGATTTGATCAATTCTTTTTTCCAACAGAAAGTTGGGAAATTTGATGGCACAAAATGTACAGATTTGATTGGAATAAAAAATGCTGTTATCAATCACTTCTCAATGCCTGCTGCCGCATAATTGCACTGTTCTCCAGTCCAAGAATATAATGTTTTAACATTGTAATTAGATCTTGAATCCTTAAATTAAGTTAAGAGGAGTCATGTATTGAAAAAAAAAAAAAAAGTAATTTCTACTGGTCTAATGTTTATGTACAATGTGATATGATAAAAGAAAATGCATTTATCAAGAAATACTGATTTCTCCATGATGATTTATCAGAAAAAGTTGAGGGTTTAATCGAGTTTAGTCAAGATCGAACTTTTGGTAATTTAAGATAATAACTAAACATTAAGATCTTATAATGACAAGGACATGCTTGTCAACACAGCACATATGTTTAGTTCACTCAGCAAAATTTTGACTTTGTTTTAATATGGATCATGAAACCTAATCAACCTTTGTGGTCGATTTATTCGATTCTCAGCTCATCGAGTTTCACTGAGTTTTTACGATACGATTTTTAGCACGATTTTCCAGTTAGTATCCAGTTTTAGCAGTCAAATTAGCCAATGCATTTTCTTGACAAGTCAATGGCCGTTGATCTGAAATTATTTTGATTCCAAAAGGGAGTTAACTGCGGTTGAATTACTTCAACTACCATGTACTTGTTTTACAGAAGGAACGAGTAATATGTTAGATTGGAAAAATTAACTCAAGTTGAATGCAAATTAATAACAGAAAACCGGTCTTTCTTTATTCCACTACTTTTGTTTTATGTACGAGTGCAATGTGCCTACTACCAATCATTTTTCTAATGGCATTTAGTGCAGTGCAGTAGTTGAAAATTAATCTATAATTTATAATCATTCTGGTTGGTCAATGTTCCCAATGTAATTGAAAACTTCACTTGATAGTTATGAAATCTATTCCCTCATGTGACCTTCTTATTTCTCGACAGAAGATGCGAACATGATAAATGCATCAAACGATCTAAAACACATATGAAAACTATGTAAAACATAGATGTATATCTCTATCATCTATTAAACTTTACTATGTTTATTATTTTTAACTAATAACTTATTATCTCTCTCGATAATAATAGATTCCAATAAATCATCTCAATTAGTAGCTAAGTAATTGAAAAGTCGATGAAAACAATAAACATCCAAGAAAACTAGTCATCGAACTAATTAATTAATACAAAAAATCTCATAATAAGGGTTAATCTTATCCTAACAATGTATAAAACTAGCTTAACATATCGAAATTACAATAAATCATATTTAAATGAAAGACATTTATGTCTTCAATTTCTTTTTATTGCATTATTATTTCAGACCTTCCATTAATTAGTAGGTCTTGGTCTTGATAAATGTTTTTGTGCAAAAATTCCGTTAAGAGGGAGTTAAATACTTATGCCCCGTTTGATTGGCAAAGTTTTCTAAGGAAGTAGGAAAATATTTTTCCTTTTCCAACTTTTGTAGTGTTTGATTGGCGAAATTTTCCCGGGAAAATATTTTCCAACTTTCTAAATTTTCCACATTTTTGAGGAAAATAAATTCTTGATATTTTGGTGAGAAAATATTTTCCAACTTTTCAATTTTTTTTTTATTTTATTTTTTGCAATTGGAAAAAATTCTAGACATAATGGTAAAAAAAAAAAATTCACTTTTATTGACAATTTCCATGTAAAACAAAGCCAAACGAATGATATTCAGTATGATTTTTTTTTTTCAATTTTTTTTGTTTTGTTTTTTGTTTTTTTCGCAATTAGAACAAATTTTAGATCCAATGGTAGAAAACATTATCACTTTGATGGACAATTTTCATAAAAAATGAAGTCAAACGGACATCAAACTTTCAATATTTTCCATGGAAAATTATACCAATCAAACACAATTAATTACAATTCCCAACAAAACAATTTATAGGAAAATCTTTTCCCTGTAAAATATTTTCTTTTCACCCATTTTCCATCTTTCTATCAAACAGATCCTTATTGTCCTAGTATTCTTAAATAAGCAAAAGAAGACAACAATTGCAAAATTGCGATTATATATTTGACTCTCATCTGAAAGCACATTTACAAAATCTTGGACGAAAATATTTATTATGACAAGATGTGTAGGTTAATACGGGATTAATGGTGAGAATGTGATGAAAAACTTAAGGGGATGTATGTGTAGCGTATAAAGGTTAGATAACTTTTAATGCAAATAAAATGTGTATATATAAAAAACTTGATGTCAATATAAATAATTAGAGAATCTGAAAGCAAGATCTGAAAAGCTATTTTTTTGTTGCTTCTCAAAATCTGCTGTTAGTTAGAAAGCATAAAAAAATGAAAATAATTTAAGCTCAAAAATTGCAGTTTCACAAAAAAATAAATAAAAAAGAGAAAGATGGCATGAAAGCACCAACTCTTCTGCATGTTTCAACTATATCTGATTTCGGAACATCAGCACTGCCATGTACAATTAAAAGAAAATTTTGTATTAGGTCAAATAAGCTGAAAACAAATACTAAATTACCTTGTCGAAATATCGAGAAAGTAAATATTCCTTCAGTAGCTCGCACATGTCATAACATCAATAAAATGGAATGCAACTAAGCTGAATTTTGATAAATTTAATCCACCGCTAAGTCTACCAAGAGTATTATTAAACAGAAAAGAATAGAATTCTTCTGTCAAACTATATATCTAACATTTTTTTTTGTGGTACAGATCTTATAAGTTTATTTCCTCTAAACATAATTACTTTTTAACGTGCTATGGTGCAAGAAACAGACAGATTTTGTAAACTTGAATATTCTGGGAAAGGGGAGACCTATTGAAACCTTCTGGAAAATATTTTTAACAATGTTTTTTGGGCATATACCAAAAATTTCAACTATTCGTCACAAAACCAGTTAAAGGACGTGTAATTCAGCAAAATAATCCATCTTCCTGACTCCAAACAAACAAAAACATTTCCCCGCAGCTACAATCACAAAATGAAAGTAAATTCAGTGTAAAACTCAAATCTTTACCAAGCTCGATGGAGCAACTCGTACTTAGTACAGGGATCCTCCTGATGACACTATCTGGTATAGATCTCGACGACATTTTCCCACTAACATGCGTCTGCTCAATCAGTGGCGGACCCATCATTGAAGTTCAGCCCGAACGGACGTTGACCACTCAACATCGACAATCAGCGATCGTAAGAACGAGGTCGTTTATAATATTTAATTAAATAATATTAAAAATTATTCAATATATATGTAAACACAATAAAACGTAAAAATTATATATATATGAAAACGTAATTCAATACAACCCAAAATATTAAAGAAATACGCAATAAAAACTTAATTAAATTAAGTTTTTAAATTTGAAAGTGATATGTTGTAGGGAGGATGATGATTTATTCATTAGATAATTGGGCTAATAATATTATTTTGGCTTGTGTGTCCAAATTTATTTATTTTTTATCTGTTGGTGTATGAAATCACAGCATTTGTTGCCTGAATGGGGTCGATAAAAACTTTTAACGATTAATTAGTAATTCAGGGTTGAATACATTTTTGTTTCCAATAAATTTTAGGACTACATGAATGTTTTCGCTAATTCAATTTGGAATATTCAAAGTAGTGAATTAATTAAAAATATTGAATTATATATTTAACCTTACATCATATTCCATATTTTACGCAAGGGAGTGAAGAAAAATGATTCGGTCCAATTTATTAAGTGTAGTTGTTGGCATCTCAATTTTGTGATATTTTATAATAATAAAAAATATTTCTTTATTGTTGCCCAAAACAAATGGCCCTACCCAATTACAAAATAAAAAAAAAAAAAGGAAAAAACTCATACGTTAGGTTTTAAGTTTCACCAATTCAAAAATCAGGTTTCAAGTTTAAAAGTTGCAAAAATCATGTATTTAACTAATTAATTAAATATATTTATTATTTAAATACAATTAATTCATAATTATACAATTAATCGACACATGTACATAATTATATGTCACAATTTATTTATTAGTCATATATTATCAAATTAATTGGTCACAAATTATTTCGAGATCACAAATCAAAAATTTTATAGGTCACAATTTATATATCGGTCACATATTTTCAAATTTCGTGGTCACAAATAAAAAAAAAAATTATAGGTCGCAATTTATCTATCGGTTACACATTTTCAAATTTGCTGGTCTCAAATTATTTTTAGTCACAAATTATCGAATTTTAAGGTCACAGTTTAATAGTTAATCACGGTGAACCAAATAGTTGGTCACATACGTCAAACACCCCACTCCCGATCCACCACCAATACTTGGTCACAAACAATATCCCACACCACCCCACCGTCAACAACAAAAACAACCACCATTGTCGCCTGTACCAAACCACTAAAAATAACCACCGCTGTCGTTGCCTCGCCACAAAACAATTTTATTTTATTTTTGAATAAATTCAATTGATGCATCCTTGAAGGTGTATGAGAAAATGAGAATTTGAAAATCTTGTTGAAGTAATTAATTAGATGCATACGTATGTGCTTTTTGAAATTTAAATATACGAATTCAAACATTGTTTTAATCTTGCATTTAATTCAATTGATGCATAGATGATGCTTGCGAAGATGAGAATATGAAAAAGTAACATTTGAGGTGTTTTGCACTTCTTTTTTTCTAAATATTATACCATGCCTAATCTAAAATTTCAAAAATGTGATAAAAGTACAAAACTTTCTACTGACTTTGTTATTCTTGAATCCATTACACACCCAAATTAATCAACTCACATTTTGCAAAGGTTATCATTTTCTACAAGTCAAGCATGGAGACCATATTATTGATTTATTTCCCCTTACACATGAGCAAGCACAATGGGGTTTACAATGTTCTCAATTGAGAATTATTAGCTAGGGGTGGGCGCGGGTCGATTCGGTTCGGTTTTTTCGGTTCCAGAAATTTTCGGGTATTTAGTAAATGGAACCGTCGGTTCCAGATATAATTCTGGAACCGTTCGGGTTCGGGTTCGGTTCGATTCGATTCGGTTCGGTTCGGTTCTGTTCGGTTCCTACTATAATTAATTTTTTTAACATTTATAATAACACTATATAAATATATTTAGAAAACTTTGTCAATGCGTCTTGAATAATTAATCCATAATATATTAGAAAGTTTTCACAAAATGCTAACACTTTAGTACTAGACAATATAGATCACAATTTTTTTTGTTGCTTCCCTCAAACAGTTACTACTCCACTGCTTGCCTACCAAAATGTAACATATAAAAACATCTAACTATGTTCTCCATTTTGAGAAGTGGTACCAAAATCATTCCTATTTTCTGAAAACATTGTGAGAAGTGAGGCAATCCCAACGTGCTCAGTACTTTCATCAAGTGAATCTGCGTGTGAATATTGACCAGGTTCAATCTTAGCTTTTACAAATGAACGTAATATTTTAAAGTATTAAAAATACTTACCAACTATGTAATGTAATCATCGATTGCTTGACTTGCCATGTACCATTAAAATGTTAACAATTTCTTGAGTACCATGTAAAGAAAAAGAATCCAGTAACTAGAGCTGGAAATCTCTGTGCAAAGCTCTTGGAAGGCTTAAAAAATTTGTCATTGTAAACACGATAAAAGAACGAAAGCACTGTTAGCGTTAAGAGGGTAAAATCTCACGTCTCTTAAATATGAAAAGAATAATTACGAGAGTACTCCAGCTTAGTGTGGGAACTAGAAGGAGGAGGAATTCTTCAAGTTGAGAGAAAATGACTCATGACTGGACGAGAAACATGTTGTGCGGCAGGAATGGACTGGAAAGAGAAGAAGAAGAGAAGACCGAAAATTCTAGGGCTCTTCCCCTTTTATATTTAGTGGCTTTTTTTTGCAATTTTTTTTATGTTGGTCGGTTTGGGTTATATTCAATATACTTAAAGCCCAAATGTAAAAAAAAAAAAAAAAATTCGGTTCTTATTCGGTTCTTGGTCTAGAACCAAGAACCGAACCAAACCCGTCGGTTCTCGATTCGGATACCCGTTCGGGTTTTTAATTTAAGAAAACCCGTTCGGTTCGGTTCGGTTCGGACATTTTGCCCAACCCTATTATTAGCCTCTTGTTCCCCCACTTTTACTTTTTATGGATGCTTCATGAAGACTTATTTATAATATTTGGCTACTTCTGCTACAAAAAAGTTAAATTGACCTTCCATTGGCATGCGGGGCTTCAAATTCGGCAAATTTCACTTTTTTCACCCAAACTATTGATTTAATAGTATAATAATATTTGAACAAGACAACAAAAGATAGCACTAAGACAAAGAACATCCCATCATTTTGAATGCACTCTGGAGATCTATGTCCTAAAGCTGCTCTACCAATATTAGAAATAATCATAGACATGCCACAATCTTGTAACCTTGGTTCAAATTATGACATTTGTGGACTTCGAGTTGTAATGCAATCTTCTTGGATCACAAGTGAAACGAAGATACTGCAACCCCTTAACTATGCCACTACAATTCTATGTTGTAATTCCCAATTAAGTTGCAATTGAATTTTCTCCGTTCTTCTTATTGCACCTTCGAAATTGGATTTCTACCTTTGCCGATTTTCTTGGTTTTAGTTGAATTGAAATTCCCACATTTTAGGTGGGAATTGGTTTTCCTCCTTTTGTTTTTATTTTTTGGCAATAGAAACAAAATATATCCCCAATTGTAAAAAATAAAAAAAAATAAAAAAAAAATTCTGTTAAATTTACAATTTCTATGTAAAACAAAGTCAAACGGCAATCCAAACAAATTATATCCCCAATTGTAAGAAATTTTATCCCTTTAATTGACTATTTTCATGAAAAACAAAACCAAACAAACACCAAAAGATAGAAAATTTCAACATTTTTTTGGTGTAAAATTATACCAATCAAACACAATTAATTGACAATTCTCAACAAAACAATTTCTAGGCAATTTAATTCCCTGCAATTCGTTTTCTTTCCACCCAAATTCCATATTTGAACCAAACGAATCCTAAATCTTTTTGAACAAAAAAAATGAGAAAGATAAAGTTAGCAATGTAATTTGCAAAAATCAATCCAAAAATCATGAAAATTATATAAACAAATTGAATTGTATAAAAATAAAATTGAAATTGATAACCTTTTAATTTTGAGCGAGCTATGTAAATATTAACGATTACTCATTTAATTATGTTTCAAAATTTAACACCATTAATTGCCACGTATAATTTCCATCCGCCATATAGGGTATTTTTGCCTCATGATGAACAAAATTTAGATAGATGATTAATATGTAACGTTAATATAAAAGTTAGTGAGCAACCAGTATAACATTTTTTTATTTTTAAATGAACAATTAGTAACAAAAGATAAATATTTGTGATTAATCATTTAATTAACTTAACGCACAACAGAGAAATAAAGGAGGGATAAAATTATTGATCGACCAACACTTTAAAGCCCACAATAACCCTCGCGCAAAAAAGGGTACGATAAGATAACGTTTTCAGGACCGGCAATTTTCTAAGGTTTTGTACAGTGAGCGTCACGAATGAGATGAGTGGATCTCTTACAAGAAGTAAAGACGAAAAAGTGAGAATAAGCGCAACAAAAAAAAGTGAGAGCAATTTTTATTTTTTTTAAATACAAAACGACATCGTAATGGGATGTCCAAAACAATGCCATTTTGGACGAATTGATTAACAATTGCAAGAGACTCTTATAAGGTAGTAGGGATTCAAAAATCTTAACCTCGTTGAAGAAAAAAATAAGTGACTTGGATTTAAGCCCTTTTTTAGTTTCCATTAATTTCAAAATATATTTTTCTTTCTCTTATTTTTAACTATACATTCTTCAATAAAATAGTATTACACTCAAATACAAAAATATTTTTATTTTTTAACCAAACATTTCTATTAAAACACTATTCCTGAATGTATTTTGAGCTAAAAAGAGGGCTCGAACAGGCAGGGGTGGAACCCAGTAATGCCCAGGGCGGGCACAGGCCCACATTGAACTTCTGGGCTCAAATTTTTTTTTTTTTTTTTAGGCTTAAGTCCCAGCCCAAAGAAAAAGTCCAAACTAATATAATACCCAATAGCCCAATTCCATTCCAAAAAATTTAAACCTCCTTCCCAATTCCCAAATCACAACTCCAGCCCTCCACTTTGCACCATAAGCCTGAATCGCCTCCAGCTCCAGCCTGAGCCCTTCACTTCGTCTTCGCCTGAACCCTGAATCGCCTCCAAAGACCCAGGTCCACTTCACAGCCTAAATCCCTCCCTTTCGCAGCCTCCACCTCCATTTCGCAGTTCGCACGGCAGCCTCCTCTTTAGTCTTCGGCCTTTGCAAGTCCCAACCGTCGCCGCCAATAGCCTCCACTTCGCATGCAGCCTCCGCTGGACCATTTCACAGCTGCCAGTCTCCACTTCGCTGAAGGTAGAAGATTTTACTAATTTTCTGTTTTTTTTTCTTTACTTTTTTTCTCAGTTTTTTCTGATTTTCTCCGGCCTCCGCTAGCGCCTGACCGCCTCTGCAAACTGCAGTGACTTCTCTCCGCCCGGATGGTCGGAATGGATCATGTATTTTCTTAATTTTTTTAGGCTTTAGCAATTGGATTATTGGTGATAAGTAGCTTGAGATAATATTGG
The DNA here is from genome assembly GCA_019097785.1 of Fraxinus excelsior. Lineage (NCBI taxonomy): Eukaryota > Viridiplantae > Streptophyta > Magnoliopsida > Lamiales > Oleaceae > Fraxinus > Fraxinus excelsior. The sequence goes on along the minus strand of CM032628.1, from coordinate 31,469,979 downwards.
ATTTGTTCTTAAGTTCTTTGATAAAATTGCACGTGGTCTCGTCCAAATTTTCAGCTCTACCTTTAGGCTTTTTTGTTCTTTTTTTTAATACTACATTTTGGGTATTGTTGTGTGCTTAGTGCAGTAGAGATTCACCGATTGTCTGTTATAGAATTGAATTTGGGTATTGTTGAAATTTGGGTATTGCTGAATGCTGACTGGTGAGTAGATATGGCTGACACCAATTCACAATTAAGAGGTGGTCATGAGAAGTATATGTTCAAAATCATGATCAATTCTTTTTTCAAATCCTCATGTAGTTGAACGAAATTTCTCATGTGTTACAAATGACCTACGGAGAAAAAGAGTTCTAGAACAAAATGTGAGGTACTCAACCATTGAGTTATATTCTTTCTCTATCTCATTAAAAAATAGAATTGACTAATCCTAAGTTAAAGGGTCCAAAAACTCTACATCACTATTGTTGTACAACTTTTTGCTAACAATCAATTATGGTAATATATCTATGTTAATAGACGTCATACATTAAATATCTCAATACCCGTGTATTGTATTGAAAGAGAGGAAAATTTATAGTTGAGGTTTCAAACTTTTAAATTTGTGTAGATCGAATTTTAACCAATTTTTGGAGTGTTCATTTGAGGGGCAAAATGAAGAACACAAAATTTTTTATCCCATGTTTGGTACACATTAAAATTGTTGGTGCGTAGGCAAATTTAAATTGTGCCCTAACCTCCGTGGTCGCCGAAAGGTATTGATTTGTCATAGTGGGTTTGAGATGCATTAGCAGTATGTGGTATGTTTTTTGGTAAGGTGGAGTATAGATGTCTAGGGGTACATTATTGTTTGTGCCGTGGGATGTGATGTGTGACATTTGGATCATGGTGGAGAGATGATTAAATGTCTGGAATCCTTTTTATCTGTGAAGAGACCCTGGTCAGGTGGAGTGCGAGTGAGGCACTTCTATCACTTCTATTAGGTGGAGACCCATTATCCACTTAGATTGGAGAAGTGATGTGGTGATAGAGGATTATCCCGAGAACTTAGGATCAATAGAGATTTACCAGTTAGACATGAGTTTGATTGAGTGATTAGTCTAGTGAGCATGTTGGGAGACGATGTGAGATATGTGTTCTCGAGGAATGAGCAACACGGAATGGGATATGATAAGCGTGGTGAGATCTTCTTCGTGAGGTCATTTATACATTTGTTGCGTATGTGTTGGCCTGTTGATTGACTTCGTGTTAATTTGTTGTTCTGTGTGAACGTGTTTGATAAGATATGTGTTATCCTATATAATATCTCCGTCGCATATTTATTTGCTCTTGATTGATTGTTGTGATTATTTGCTTCTACTCGGGTGTTCTTGATCTTAGCTCTGGTAAGTACATGTAGCAGGTATGGTATGTGTTTCAGTGGGAGACACGAGGTAAGGTCTGTGATACCAATTTTATTGGTTACCTTGATTGTGCAAGTATAAACTGTGTGTTTTGGTTGCTTGCAGATTTATTGGGATCAAGATAAAGATTTGTTGGGTTTTTGATACCCAATAAATCCGGGCTATGATGTTAAACCATTTTTTGTTGGAATTATACTTCATAGGCCTCGGCCAATGAGTGAAGTGAAATGTTGACACCACAATTCTCTAAACCTATCTCGTAATTCGCTTGGGCCATTTAAAGCAGCCTAATTTAATTAGGTTTGCTCATGGCCCAACCCAATACCTTGGAAGGCTTTTTTCGGTTGTAGCCCATTTAGATTCCACCTATTGGGCCTAATCATGTTAACCTAAAAGCCCACTCTTGTGATATATATGCTACCCAGTATTCTTGTGAGAAGGTGTGTGAGAAAGAATGTAGCCGTGAAGTGAGAAAAATTGAGAGGAGCGTCCCGGCTTTGTGCTCAATTGTTCTTCCCTTTCCTTTGGCCTTTGTGGCAGTTTATTGAGGCTACTATCTTCTCCACACCCGCCCTTTGTGGGCAACCCGTGAGCAGCCCTTGGTGGGCAAAAACCGTAGCAACCGGTTTGGGATGTGAGCTAGAGATTTGGTGGTTATTGTGGTGTCGGTTTTGATTAGAAGCTGAGCCCGGTTCTTGGTGTTATTGAAGGCCCAAAACCAACATTTCTATGATCCTGCTGTACTGTTCATGAAATTGAATTTCCAAAAACCTCATAACAAAATAATTTCTCCTACTTTTCACATTTCACTTTTTAAAAATAAAAGGAAAATACTTTGCCAAATGCCAAATTTCCTCTTGTTTCTTGCAGTCATAAAAGGATAGAATTCATCTGTCAAACTATATATCTAACATTTTTTTTTGTGGTACAGATCTTATAAGTTTATTTCCTCTAAACATAATTACTTTTTAACGTGCTATGGTGCAAGAAACAGACAGATTTTGTAAACTTGAATATTCTGGGAAAGGGGAGACCTATTGAAACCTTCTGGAAAATATTTTTAACAATGTTTTTTGGGCATATACCAAAAATTTCAACTATTCGTCACAAAACCAGTTAAAGGACGTGTAATTCAGCAAAATAATCCATCTTCCTGACTCCAAACAAACAAAAACATTTCCCCGCAGCTACAATCACAAAATGAAAGTAAATTCAGTGTAAAACTCAAATCTTTACCAAGCTCGATGGAGCAACTCGTACTTAGTACAGGGATCCTCCTGATGACACTATCTGGTATAGATCTCGACGACATTTTCCCACTAACATGCGTCTGCTCAATCAGTGGCGGACCCATCATTGAAGTTCAGCCCGAACGGACGTTGACCACTCAACATCGACAATCAGCGATCGTAAGAACGAGGTCGTTTATAATATTTAATTAAATAATATTAAAAATTATTCAATATATATGTAAACACAATAAAACGTAAAAATTATATATATATGAAAACGTAATTCAATACAACCCAAAATATTAAAGAAATACGCAATAAAAACTTAATTGAATTAAGTTTTTATATTTGAAAGTGATATGTTGTAGGGAGGATGATGATTTATTCATTAGATAATTGGGCTAATAATATTATTTTGGCTTGTGTATCCAAATTTATTTATTTTTTATCTGTTGGTGTATGAAATCACAGCATTTGTTGCCTGAATGGGGTCGATAAAAACTTTTAACGATTAATTAGTATTTCAGGGTTGAATACATTTTTGTTTCCAATAAATTTTAGGACTACATGAATGTTTTCGCTAATTCAATTTGGAATATTCAAAGTAGTGAATTAATTAAAAATATTGAATTATATATTTAACCTTACATCATATTCCATATTTTACGCAAGGGAGTGAAGAAAAATGATTCGGTCCAATTTATTAAGTGTAGTTGTTGGCATCTCAATTTTGTGATATTTTATAATAATAAAAAATATTTCTTTATTGTTGCCCAAAACAAATGGCCCAACCCAATTACAAAATAAAAAAAAGGAAAAAACTCATACATTAGGTTTTAAGTTTCACCAATGCAAAAATCAGGTTTCAAGTTTAAAAGTTGCAAAAATCATGTATTTAACTAATTAATTAAATATATTTATTATTTAAATACAATTAATCGACACATGTACATAATTATAGGTCACAATTTATTTATTAGTCACATATTATCAAATTAATTGGTCACAAATTATTTCGAGGTGACAAATCAAAAATTTTATAGGTCACAATTTATATATCAGTCACATATTTTCAAATTTTGTGGTCACATATTATTTCGAGATCACAAATCAAAAAAAATTATAGGTCGCAATTTATCTATCGGTTACACATTTTCAAATTTGCTGGTCACAAATTATTTTTAGTCACAAATTATCGAATTTTAAGGTCACAGTTTAATAGTTAATCACAGTCAACAACAAAAACAACCACCATTGCCGCCTGTACCACACCACTAAAAATAACCACCACTGTCGCTGCCTCGCCACAAAACCACTACCATCTCAGGACAACTAGTACCACCACCACCACCACACAAAACACAACAACCACAGTCGCATCCAACCACACACTATTAATTATAAAAAAAATTAAATAGTACTCTTAATCTAAAAGACAGAACACTGAAAATTCCAAAAAATAAAGCTCATCCAGCTTTATTCCTCCACTGTTCACTACCCTTCTTCCTACCTACTTTGCCAACTCTTCCATTGGTGGTGCCGCCACACTTTATTGAATAATTGCCAACTCCTTAGCTAGTTCCTCCACTTCCATTTCTACAACATGCCTTAACATTTGAAGTCTTTGGGTTTGATCTTCAATCAAATTATTCACATATCTCATTGCCAAATTCGACGCTGCTGCGAACAACAGCGTCGTGATGCTGCGAACTTTGCCGTGAACTACAACAGCGTCGTGATGCTGCTGCCGTTCAAAACAGCGGCATCGCGACGTTGCAGTTGCTGCAGAGAGAGACGAGGGAGAGAAGGGAGGGAAAGGAGGGAGAAAGGAGGATGAGGAAAGTAAGGGGAAGGAGGGAGGCGGCGCCGTGAGGAAAAGAATGGGGAAGAGGAGGGAGTAGAGACATAAATTAGGTTATCAATTGGAGTTTTAATATAGTACCTGATTTTTGAATAAATAAACTTTAGACCTGCTTTTTAAAAACCAATCTTTAAACACATGGTTTTATGTAATTACCACATAAAAAAAGGGCCTCCCATCTTCAGATGGCCCAATTAAAAAAAAAAGAAAAAGGATAGGTTGGGCGCGTTGGCCGCAACGACCCAAGTTAAAAAAAAAAAAGCATAAGGAAGAAGACGAACCGAAGGCAGATGTCCAGAAAATCAGCGCCGATGCGGTCTCCCTCTTCTTCCCAGAACTGTTCCGACGGAGCCCAGCACCCGCGACCGCCCCCCTAGCCGGGTACTGGGTCCACCACTGTGCTCAATCCCTTCATGTTTTCCACTAAACACCTGTTGGCACACTAGAATGCAGCCCAAAATCAAAGGGAAGTCCAATTGAGAAATCCAAGATGAAGACCCAATGGAAATCAATTAAAAGGCCCACGAAGAAAAGCCCAAGCTGGAAACCTGTGAAAAGGCCTGAATATTGGAAGCCCAAGAGCAAAGGAGTACCATCGCCCAAGGCTGTGGGACGCCCAGAGGCTGAACGAATGTAGTACTGCACAATCGCCCAGGACGACAGCCTCATTGTCGCCCAGATCCTCAAGTCGCCCAGAATCAGACAAGTCTAAAGGGTATAGTTTATCCAATTTAACAATTATGAAAGCGGTTGGCAAGTGAACCCGGTACGATCCCACGATCTAGAAACAGCAAGGGTAGTGGCAACAGTTACTAAGCAACTACTCTCCAAACAAGCAGTTCCTCATTAAAGGAGTGGACGGTTACGAAGGTAATGGAGCAAGTCCGAGCAGTGTTGACAACCAAGAGATGCTCAGGGAGTATAAAAGGAAGTAATGTCGTAGAAGCAAGCCCCCCCGAATCAAAAACTCTCGACAAGAGAATATGTAATTTTTATTTCTTTAGCTTAAATTTAATCATTTCTCAGTACTCGTGTGCTTGCGCCCCTTGGAGGCGTCTTGTCTATTTTCCAATTGTAGCTCTTCACTAGTAAACGCACCCCTTTTTGGGACTTTGTCTCAAGAGATTTGTTCCTTACACAATCGTCTGACCCTTTTTCCTCATAATTGTTGGCGGGTTGCAAAACGCGCGAAAACAATTTGGCACGCCGCGGTGGACAGTTGGTGTTTGTCAATGAAAGAATACAAAAAGAGAAAAGAGTATCATGCCTCATAAAAAATTCTATAAGGAACCATCAAAGCGTCAAGGAGTAGTCCAGTCAGTAGTTAAGCGATATGAGGTGAAAGCAGCAGCATTCCCAACAGACAGATGGACAAAGTCTAAGGCAGTCACAGCCGCTACGAACCAATGACAGAATTGAGCCCTTCGCACAAATGCGTGCATTGCTTGACGGAGAACTCACGCAGAGATGTCGTATTGAACAGTCACAATTTACGTAGCATTTCATAATATGAGAAGTTATAACCCAAAAACGAGAATAGCAATTTTATGAAAATATGGCTAAACAACTGTACAATACTTTTAATGAAATCATGAATAGATTTGTGTAAGACCAAATGTTCAACCTGACACATGCCTATAGATAAACACTTCTAGCTAGTAGACTATCCGTGGGGCATACTTCTGCCTACAATTCCCTTGGTATGAATTCCGGCCCAAGTCTAGAGCCACCTTTTGGCCCTTCTACTTCGAACCCAGGGGGAACGGGACCTTGAACTTGAATAATAATAACACTACGTCCAACCTGGGGGGTAATACAAACGTGAGAGATAATGTCCCGAACAACGGACAGAATGGTTTACGTATGAATGAAGGTCTAAGCACTCAATTTAACAGTCATAATAGCCCGAATAATGGCACTTTTATCGCCAATCAGGGGCAAACTACCAGGCCTCCCACGAATCAGCCAGTAAATCAACCAATTGGAAACCCATATGTCCCTAACGCCGTGCTAAGAAACCAAATTATGGAAATAGTGCAAGATCAAATAGCAGTTGGGGTACGCCCGGTGATTAGGCCAATTTATACCAAGCCATACCCTGATTGGATAGATCAGGCATATCCATGGCCTAGAGGGTACAAAGTACCGAAATTCTTACTATTTACTGGTCTAGGAGAAGTGTCTACGCTAGAACATGTAGGGCGATTTACGTTGCAAAGTGGTGAGGTGAATGAATATCATAAGTTGAGGTTATTCCCAAGTTCTTTAACGGGGGTAGCTTTTTCTTGGTTTATTAATTTGCCAGCAAACTCTGTCCAAACTTGGCAGCAGATGGAGCAATTATTCCATGCTCAATTCTATAAAACTGAGTCTGAGGTTACACTGGCCGATTTGGCGAATTTACGTCAGTTGCCTAATGAATGGGCAGAAAATTTCCTACAAAGGTTCAAAACGGCCAGGAGTAAATGCTTTGTGCCTTTGCCAGAAAATGAATTTGTTAAAATCGCACAAAGTTGTTTAAGCTTTGATTTAAAGAAAAAATTCCAGGATAGGGAATTCCCGGATTTGTTCCAACTTAGTGCAAACGTCGTTAGGTATGAGCGACTGGTAAGAGAAGAAGAACAGATGAAAAATCCCAGTAAAGGGACTTATTACAAAGATCCGAATTTCAACGTTCATACTGTCGATGATGGTTATTATGACCAAACAGAAGTATGTTTGGCTGAGTTAGTAAAGGGAGAAGCATACACTTGTCCCATACTAGTTAAGCCAAAAATAGTAGGTAAAGATGAACTTGCAAAGGGTGAAAACAGAAAGGCGCGAACGTTCTCATTCGACGTAACCAAAGCTGACCTTATATTCGATAAATTATATAAGGATAAGCAGATAAGGTTGAGCGACAAACACAGATTGCCAGACCCTGAACAAATTAAGGGTAAAAAATACTGTAAATGGCATAATGCATGGTCACATGCGACTAATTATTGTGTGGTTTTTCGCCATGTGTTGCAGGATGCTATTGAATCAGACGAATCACGTTCGAAGAAAAGAAAAAGATGGCAGTGGATGAAAATCCTTTCCCACGGCCACTGGCAATGAACATGTTAACAACTGGTTTGAAAAACAAATTGCCAAGGTTTAAACTGGTGATTGATGACGAAGAAGAAGAATCTAAACCACATCCCAGCGTTTTTGAACGCATCAAAGGGAAGGAGCCCGAACAGGGCGAAGAAGTACTGTGCGATAGGTGTAAACATGAGTTGAAGGCGAGTACAGGGCCACCCATGACGCGGCAATTCTACCATCGCTCTGACTCCATGCCTGTCGCTCAGCCTGTCAGGGGGCAAATGGTGCCGTTTTATAGAGGACTACCTAGAGAAAGGGGATTTGGATCGGCCAGTCAAGGGAGGACGTTTAGGGCGCAGCCTCGCCAACCCAATGTATGGCATTCGTTCCAGTATAATGCAGGGAGAGTGGTGCCTTTCAACGAGATGACTAGAACCCAGCAAAGACGTTTCCAACGTAATTACGGGCGGATGGTGAGGCAACAGCAAGGAGAATCACGCCCTAGAGTGCCCAAACCACTCAGAATGGCCAAAGAAAATGTTTTTGAGGACAGTGAAGAAACAGGCACTGGCGAATCGATGGGAGAATTGCCAAAAAGCTCGTCTGGGAGATCAAAGTTCGAACGAAACAGGAAAGATGAAGATGATCCCGACCAACCTCTAACCATCCAGTTGGCACATTACCTCCTTACCTGGCTAATAACTACTTGTTGGCCGACGAATTCAAAAGCAAAGAAAAAGAGGACAGTGAGGAGGAAACTTGTGTGCTAGTCTGTGATGAAGGCCAAACGTCCAGAGAAATGTGTGATGATGAAGAGGACGATGGTATGACAGACGTTGAAGAAGACATTGATTTAGAAGCAGAGAGATGGAAAAGGAGAGTGTCGCGCAACACCCTGTTGAAACAACTGCACCAAGAAGGAGTCCGCGAAGTGGATCTGTTGGGAGAACCATCTGGCCGACCGTTTGATTTCTATGTGTTGTATGGGACGCTAAAAAGGAAAAAGGGGGTACATCGCTCTGAAAAATATGGATCACCCCCTAGAATAATGTCTCTTCCTACAAATTGGGTAACTGAGGAAGAAATACTGGAAAAAGAGAAGGAAAAAACCCAAGTAAAGAAGGCTCAGTGCGATATGCTGCACGTCGATCTATCACCAAAAAATAGCCCGCCAGAAAATAGGCAGGAAGTGGAAATAGACGCTGCTGAAAAAGTCATTTTCAACAAACCGGCTATGAGGTTAACCAAACACTTAAGACCACTGTACGTCAAAGCCTTGGTTAATGGGGTACCAGTAGTAAAAGTACTTATTGATAATGGAGCGACTATAAACACCATTTCAGCTAGGATGATGAGGAAATTTGCTAAGACAGATAGCGACATGATCCCAACAAAAGTCATTCTTACAAGTTTAACGGCGGGGCAACTTCAGCAAAGGAGTTATGCCATTGGATAAAACTGTAGGGACAACCACCAGGACTACTGTTTTCTTCGTGATAGACGGTACTACCAGCTACAACGTGCTACTAGGGAGAGACTGGATCCATGGCAGTCGATGTATTCCCTCATCACTACATCAATGCTTAGTCTTCTGGAACGATAAAGGTGAAACGGAAGTAGTGCAAGCAGAATCATGTAGGGACCCTTTGTGGCGGAAGCAAATTCAGTAGAGAGGTTTATGAAGGGAATTATGGGCCTGTCAGAGTTGTTCAAGATGGGAAAGAAACTCAAATTACTGACCGAAGCGAAGAGCCTTTCTCAAGGGATTCACTCACTGAAATGATTAATCAAATGAGGCCAAATCATAGTGGCCGTGGAAGAGCCAGTAATTGACAAAAAGATAACCAAAACAAACTTAAATGAGTTTTCAACAACAAAAACAAGAGGCCGAGATTCAGCCTTCAAAAAAAAAAAAAAACCCAAGTTGATGGCTTTCAATAAAGAATGTGCGTGGTATTGAAGAAGAAGAAGCGCGTTGAAAAGATGTGAGTGACAAATTAATGGTGTCCGAGATGGAGCAGAGCTTGGATTGAGAAGTTCATAAAGTGGATTGTCTGGAAGAGCAAAACTCTCTGAGCGATGTGGATGAGGAAGCGACGAAGATCCCCAAGTCAGAATATGCACAAGCTCAAGACCCCGTGGTCAAGGTTAACATTGGTGAGGAAGGAGAGGATCGTCCAACGTTTGTCAGCCAGATGCTCCATCATGAGGTTAGTATAGATTAATCGCTTAATTAAAAGAATATAAGGAGTGTTTTGCTTGGGAGTATGAACATATGCCTGGTTTGGATAAAAAAAAAAAACTTAGTAGAACATAGGGTGCCGACTAAACCAAATTATAAGCCTCATAAGCAACCTCCTAGGCGTTTCGCTCCCAATGTACTACCGGAGATCAAAAAAGAAATAGAGCGATTATTAAAAGCAGGTTTTATTAGAACAATCAGGTATGTTGAATGGTTATCCAATATAGTGTCAGTATTAAAAAAGAAATGGCAAGTTGAGGGTATGCATATATTTCAGAAATTTGAACTTGGATACGCTAAAGAAGAATATCCAATGCCTACAGTAGATTCTCTAGTAGACTCCACTGCAGGGCATGTGATGTACTCCTTTATGGATGGGTATTCGAGATACAATCAAATCTACATAGCTGACGAAGATGTGCACAAAACTGCCTTTAGATTCCCTGGGTCTTTAGGATGCTTCGAATGGGTAGTAATGCCGGTTGGACTAAAAAATGCAGGGGCAACGTATAAAAAAGAGCAATGAATTTAATTTTTCACGATATGATAGGCAAATTTGTGGAAGTTTATGTAGATGATATAGTGGTCAAATCTGTTAAAGAAGAAGACCATTTTGAACAATTGCGACGTTCATTTGAACGAATGAGGCAGCATAAACTAAGATTGAACCCTTTGAAATGCTTGTTTGGCGTGAATGCAGGAAATTTCCTTGGATTCCTAGTACATAAAAGAGGGATTGAACTTGATAATAATAAAGCGAAAGCCATCGTAGAAGCCAAGGCCCCTAGTAATAAAAAAGAACTGCAAAGGTTCTTAGGTCAAATCAATTTTCTAAAACGCTTTATATCTAATTGTGCAGGGCGAACGAAAGCGTTTTCGCCTCTCTTAAAGCTGAAAAATCAAGACGAATTCGTCTGGAAAGAAGAACATCAAAAGGCTTTTGAAAGCCTGAAAACATACCTAACAAGCCCACCAGTGTTGGTGTCACCAATCCAAGGGCGGCCGATGAAATTGTACGTGTTGGCTGAACGAGAATCGATAGCTGGGATGGTCGCACAAGAAGACCAATTTGGTGAAGAAAGGGCGATTTATTATTTAAGTAGACGGTTAACCAAATGTGAATGTAATTATTCTGCTATCGAGAAGTTGTGTCTCGCATTATACTTCACATGTACAAAATTAAGGGCCTATTTACGGCATGTGACAGTCTATCTAATTTCCAAAGTTAATTTGTTCAAATACATGTTTTCTCGCCCTATTTTACACCAACGGGTGGGTCTTTGGACTTTAGCACTGTCGGAATTCGAAATAAGGTATGTGCCCCAAAAGACAGTTAAAAATCAGGCCTTGGCTAATTTCCTAGCCGACCATCCATGCCTTGATGTGCCTAACGAAATAGAACTTGAGGTTGATTCATTTGAATTAAAACCATGGGTTTTATACTTTGATGGATCGAAAACTTCTAAATGAGCAGGAGTAGGAGTGGCTTTGATAAATCCTCTAGGGGTTTGCTATAAGTTCGCATTTACCTTGGACAGAATCTGTACTAATAATCAAGCCGAATATGAAGCCTTAATTGTAGGCTTGGAGTTGATGGTAGATATGAAAGTAAAGAATGTAATCATCAGGGGCGATTCTCAATTGGTGATCCATCAATTGACCGGTGATTTCAAATGCCAAAGTGACTCTATTATAAGTTTATACGAAATCGCCCAAGAGTTGTTGGAAGAATTCGACGAAGTAGAACTTCAATGTGTTAATAGAATGTACAATGACATGGCCAACGAGTTGGCCCAATTGGCTTCTGGCTATTTAAAGGCGATGAGTTGGGAGTCTACCTACGAATACGGAACTATATTGCCCGTTGTTCAGCGGAGGGCAAGGAAAACCGAAATTCAATACATAGAAGATGGGGTCGCGCTGGATTGGATAGATGAGATTAAAGAATCCTTCAAAAAGCTTGATGGGCGAGTTGATAGAAGAACGAAATTACGTCTGTTAAACTATGCATTAATAAACGAAGAATTGTTCAAAAAGCGTTCTGATGGTGTGTTATAAAAATGCGTGAACTTACAAGGGGCTAAGACAATTATGGCTGAAGTGCATGAAGGAATATGTGGAGCCCATCAGGCCGGCCAAAAGATGAGATGGCTAATTATTAGAAGTGGTTATTTTTGGCCAAAGATGGGTGAATCGTGTGTTCAATATGCAAAAAGTTGTTTAGCATGCCAAAAACATGGTCCAATACAGAGGGTACCAGCAAGCAACATGACACCCATTATCAAACATTGGCCGTTCAAAGGCGGGCGATAGACTTGATAGGGAAGATTTACCCTCCATCGTCCAAACAACACACCTTTATTATAGTCGCTACGGACTTTTTCACCAAGTGGGTCGAAGCAGTGCCTCTAAAGGAAATCACCCAGAAAAGCATCATAGAGTTTATCCGGGACCATATCATCTACAGATTTGGAATCCCGCAAACTTTAATGACAGATCATGGGACCTCCCTAAATGGAGATCATGTGAAGGAATTCTTGAGCGAATTTGGAATTAAACTAGTAAACTCTACACCGTACTACGCTCAATCAAACGGTCAGGCAGAATCATCTAACAAGATTCTGAAATCTATCATAAGAAAGATGATAGATGAAAATGCCAGAAATTGGCACGAATGCTTAAACAAAGCTTTATGGGTTTATAAAACATCGCCTCGTTCAAGCACTAACATTACTCCTTTCCAACTCACTTATGGGGGCAGGAAGCTGTATTGCCCGTGGAAATCAATGTGCAATCTATAAGGGTACGTTGGCAGCACGAATTAAGCGAGTATGAGTACAAGGAATTGTTGACTCAGAATTTATTAGAATTGGACGAATTGAAGTTGGACGTGCTAGACAGGTTGCAAGTCCAGAAACAAATGATGGCTAGGTTTTACAACAAAAAGGTTATAGCCAAGTTGTTTAGTGCGAACGAATTAGTTTGGAGGGTAATGCTTCCTCTAGATAGTAAAGACCCAAAATATGGCAAATGGTCGCCAAATTGGGAGGGGCCGTATAGAGTAAAGGGTGTATTGCCTAATGGAGCTTACCACTTGGAAGATTTAGATGGTACTAGGTATATAAGATTTATTAACGGCAAGTACTTGAAGAAATATGTTCCTTCCCTTTGGGAAAGTGAACGGATAGATACGTAAGTGATAAAATTGCAATTATGATGTAATCATGCCAAGCGATGGCAGTTAACCAGTTGGGCGATCACGTTCTAAATAGGATAGGTGCATAAGCGATAAAATTGCAATTGCGATATAATCATGCCGAGCGATGGCGATAAATTGGACGATCACGTTCTGAATAAAGAAAGAACAAGGCATATTCAAAATAAAGTTCTTTATTACCAAATGTCCCTTACAAACCATTCTTCACAAGAATTAAAGGACACATTCAAAATACAAGACGAAACATGCTACAAATTATCTTCTGTCTGGTGGAAACAGAAAGAGTGAAACCAGTACGGCCAGCCCTTCAGTCTATGGCCGAGTAAGAGGGTGAACTGCTCCTAAGCAGCCCTTCAGTCTATGGCAGGGTAAGAGGGCGAACTGCTACCACACCCTTCCTAAGTGCATTGCTGCAACGGCAGGCAAGGAGAAGCAACCCTTCAGTCTATGGCCGATTAAGAGGGGCCCTTAACCTTCCTAAATGCATAGCTGCAATGGTAGGCAAGGAGGAGTACCCTCAATAGACAAACTGACGGCAAGAATCTTGCTTCAGTTTGAAAGAACATTTCCTATACCTCCCATACCAAAAGTGATATCAAAGCAAAAGGGACGAGTCAAGAAACCCATCCCTATAGAAGAGGAAAGTGTTGGTAAACGATCGAAGTGCCATGCAGTGGCAGGAAGTTTTGATGGCAAGAAATCGAATTTGGAAAGGCATGAGGATGAAAATGATGAGTATAAACATGCGTATTTATAGGGGCTGGAAGATGAAAAGCCAGAATGTGGAAGGTCACATTTATGACCAGTGAATGAAATCAAGATGGCCCAAAGATTTAGGGAAGAAAATTCAAATGCCAAGAGAATATGCATAAATGTTGGCATAAAGATTAAGTACGAGGAAAATTGGCGATCAAGGATAAATGTCACTTCAAAATAATTGTTCATTAATGACGATGAATGACATCAGATTACAAAAAATCAAGGCAGTCAGCGCGAAAAGTTACAAAGATTAAAACAGTAAATGTTTAGTTACAATTCGCCCCAAGCTGAGCGTATCTGCTGCCTAAGTCTATCCCACTCTTCGCCCTGCCTAGAGGAAAGGATACCTAACTCCTTCACTAAGTCATCATCAACCTCCAACTTTTGGTACTGCTCCAATAGAGATTTGGTCTTTGCAATTCCTTGGGATGCAGTACGCCTCTTAGCAGCCATCCTCGCCCTGCAGTCGTTCATTTTCGCTTGTAGCTCCTTCATTTCAGCAGCCAGGCTCAACATCAAGGAATCCTCCACTACAATCTCTGAAGAGACCTCAGTCAAATCGGCCTGGTTCTTGTCAATTTCCTTGAGTAGGGACTCTTTCTCAGAAGAAGCGCGGAGATATTGGGTACTTCTGGCCTTCAAGTCTGCGTTCTTGGCCAACAAAGAAATGATGTCGGCATGAAGAACCCTCAACTTCACCTTGAAGTCAGCCGAAATGCTGGGCGATGGGAGCGAAAGTGCTTGCAGTAGGTTCGTACTCAACATATCTAGCTTGGCTTTTTGATGAGCAGCGCTGGCACGACCGACCTCCATGTCCATGAAGGAGACATACTCGAACAATGTCTGTTTGAGAAATGTCATGTTCTCGTTCGCAGGGGTGGAGGATGACGCAGATGACGTTTTCATGCGTGCCCATGAGGTGAGTAAGTCTTGGATGGAATTAAGAATGCTATCGGATTCCTGCAAAGGAAGTTACCAGTATTGAAGCTTTTCGATACAACAAAGCAAAATCAAAAAATAAGAGCGAAGTAAAAAGACCTCATCGGCAATGGTGGGAAATTCAGGCATTCCCCTTATTTCTTCCGCTACTTGGGGAGATTTCCCTTTAGCTGGGCAGGAAGGACCTTCCCCACCAGACGAAGCTGCAGGAGTCTCTGCACGTTTCACATCGCAGTAAATCAACGAGACAGCAACAATAAGGAAGGGCCAGAGCACCAAAAGTAAGCATTACCTTCTAGTTCCACGCTTGGGGGGTCGACACCCTGAGGAAGAGGATTTGTTGGTGATAAAGATGTTGGAGCTTGATGCCTGGGCAACGCAGCCTCGACAGGAAGGGATGAAGAAGAATCTGCCAAAACTATAGCCTTGGAAGGGGAAGTTGAATCCTTCTAAAAAGAGTTTTCAAAGCAAATCATTACCGCATGAAAAGAAACAACTTGTGAAGTAGGTGAAATTCAGTTACCTTTCTCCTGACAATGAGGAGAGCGTCATCATCATCATCATCCTACAGAGATATTACAGTTGTAGCTGGCCGTTTGCGACTGGGAGCACCTTTAGAAACGGCAGACTTCGAGGTTGGGGATGAGAGAGCAGAGTGTGTAGAACGAGAAGGGGACGCAAGGACCTTACTGGGCGAAGGGACAGCAGAAATGGGGGTAGTACCCTGTCTATCCAGCAGATGGAAAGCGCGATTTGCATCAGTTGAAAACAATATTTGTTTCACCGATGGCCACAATCGATCAAAAAGAGGATGAGTAACGTCAGTAGGATTAAAAGGAGCGAAAGTGAAGCTGGTGGCCAAAAGTTTATTACGGGCATCTATGGCTTGGGCTTCCGTTTTGTTGAGGATGTAGAAGCGATCCGTTAAGTTATTGGAGTAGCAAAGAGGGATAGGCCACATTTGGCCAAAACCAAGTTGGCGAGCACAAAATTGGGGCGCATATATCTCTACCCCCGCTTTAGCATTCGTTCCCACCAGAATGTCATGAAATAATTCCCTCCCTACCAAAAATTGAACCCAAACAGGCAGAAATGCATCTGCCTCGGCCAAAGTAGAAGGAGGCCGTACAAAAGGAGGAATTTGCTCAGAAGAAAAAGGGAAGAACGAAAGGGTTGAATTCAAAGTATGAAAGAAAGTGAAAACGTCTCTCATAGACATATTTACAGGGCTCAGTTGATGAATGAAAAGCCCATAACAGGTAACCTCACGAGGAGGAAAATGTGGAATACGCAGTTGAGGGAAATAAGATCTCAACCACAATTGAGCAAGCCATAAAGGCCCACTACCAGTGGGAGATGCGTTGTTTTTTAGTTGGAATTGGAGCATGGCCATGCCCCTATAAAGAGCAGCCAGGAGGAATGAACATAGGTTCAAAGGTCTACCCCGAGCCAATTCATGAGATAGAGGCAAGTAGCTCATGGAAGGTTTCAAACTGGGAACGCAAAGAACATATTTACAAAGCCAGACTTGGAGAAAAGCGACTCGCTCAGAATGGCAAGGTTCAGAGACATCAGTGACATAACCGCCCTGCATGCTCGAATAAGATTCAGTAAGTTTCTTATCAAATTTCGGGGCAGCACCAGAAATTAGCATACCAGGAAAAATAGCATCGCCCAAAGGTGGGAGATTCAGCAAAGCCCCAACGTCCCTCAAAGTAATGGTCATGGGACCAAGAGGGAAAACAAAGGTATTGAACTCAGGGGACCAAAAACTCAGTGCGATTGGAAAAAGCACGGGGTCATACGTTGGGAGAAAAAGGGTAATCTCCAATAAGTCCAAAATTTTAGCACGTTCAAAAATCAATCTAGTGGGACCATGAGCCACCATACGTGCATGCCACCTACGGAAAGATGCATCAGTTTTAGGCCAAGTGCGAATACCTCTATCATGGATTGGCCTCAATGACAAAGATTGCGAGAAAGGGAGATCTTCAGAGCACGGGAATAAATGACCTACCGCAGCCCGTTCGACGGCTTCAGCATCATTAAACGACGGACCCAGATAAAACTCGTTGCGGTCAGCATTGGATTGTGAAAGAAAAGACGGGTTCACATATGGTCTTGTGAGAAGGGTTTGGAAATCCTCAAAACTGAAAACATTGTCCGAAGGAGTTTGAGAAGTAGTCATTATGACACAGAAAGTAAGTTGCTCTCGAAGCTTGTCTGGTTTAAATCGAAGGTTGCAGCAATGGAGATGGTAAAATGGCGAGAGAAAAACGTAAAGCCGCAGAGACGTAAATGAAGAAGAATGCCGCGTACTTTTGGGGTTTTAAGGGTTTGTAACGTCGCAACCCTTCAGGCAATAAAACGTAAGTGATGATTGAAATTCTGGGGAAGTTCAAAAATTGCGGGAAAGATACAGAATGAATATGGCAAAATTAATGATTAGTATTAATCCTGCCATATTGGGGGGTAATTGTTGACACACTAAAATGCAGCCCAAAATCAAAGGGAAGTCCAATTGAGAAATCCAAGATGAAGACCCAATGGAAATCAATTAAAAGGCCCAAGAAGAAAAGCCCAAGCTGGAAACCTGTGAAAAGGCCTGAATATTGGAAGCCCAAGAGCAAAGGAGTACCATCGCCCAAGACTGTGGGACGCCCAGAGGCTGAACGAATGTAGTACTGCACAATCGCCCAGGACGACAGCCTCATTGTCGCCCAGATCCTCAAGTCGCCCAGAATCAGACAAGTCTAAAGGGTATAGTTTATCCAATTTAACAATTATGAAAGCGGTTGGCAAGTGAACCCGACACGATCCCACGATCCAGAAACAGCAAGGGTAGTGGTTTCTCAGTACTCGTGTGCTTGCGCCCCTTGGAGGTGTCTTGTCTATTTTCCAATTTTAGCTCTTCACTAGTAAACGCACCCCTTTTTGGGACTTTGTCTCAAGAGGTTTGTTCCTTACACAATCGCCTGACCCTTTTTCCTCGTAATTGTTGGCGGGTTGCAAAACGCGCGAAAACAACACCAAAGATTTATATCTGTTTGCTTCATGTTTTTCTTAGTATCGAAACCCACCAATCATGAACTAAATTTAGTAGCATAGTTTCTAAGATATAGCACACTGTATATAAAAGTAGTAACTGACTTTCCACAGAGGCAAAGCGAATAGCAAAAGTCTTCTCCTTCAACTCTCCATCTGGAAAATCCGCAGCATGCCATGCCCATGATGTATCATTCCCTTGATGCTCTTGCACAGTCATTATGGGTAGCACGGTTATTACAGAAAAGAAAAAATCTTAAATCAAACAATTCTAATCGATCATTCCATATTACAAATCTATACCTATATATGCGTTCAAACCAAGGTATTTGCACATCATCAAAGATGATTAAAATAAACATACAAAATGTCTGTTCGTATATCATTGATAATCATGATTAGATATGTCAAAACTCGCAGAATTTTGCTATACATTATGTTACTAAAATCTTCTCTAGTCATTTTGTTTACTTATTTCTGCATAATTCTTGGCACCCATCTTACTTGAGGAGAAAAAGAAGAAAATAAGAAAACAACAATGAACTACATTTTTGGTCTTCGTGTAATTTCAAAATGATAGCACCACTGCTTCAAGAAAACATAAATATTTGAAATTCTTAATAGGTAATATTATAGAGAAAAATAATAGAACACAGTAAATATATGATACTTTTTATAAATTTTAATAGAGCATTTTTATCCTTAAAAAATGATGTATATGAAACACATAAGGTTCACTACACGATTTTTAAGGTAATAAACCTCTTTTTATGCTAAATTGGATTTAGATTAATTACTACTCCCGTTACAGTCATGTTAGGTAATTGCCTCAAAAGTCAAAGTTAAAGGACTTCTACTGCAAATAATATTAGATTTTTTATGGATCCTATAAATAGTGGATTATTCCATTATTTTAGAGTTGTACGCGGCATGACCTGTGAGAAAGAAAAATGGCGTCTACTTTGTGAATATAATTGGCAGCTCTGTCTTGTGAATATATATTGAATTAGCCTGCAAGTTGGTGGTTGAAGTCAGGAAGATTCATATTCAAACATTGCAGCTTGACTTGGTAATTATATATTCAATTTGGCTGGAGAAGAGTTACTAGGATAGATATATATGCACAGTTGCCGACAGCTTCTGGGAGAAGAAGGAAGGCACGTTTGGTGAGGATATATATATTTATCAGCACACAAAGTCTAACAATTTTTCTTTTGCAATACTTTGGATTTGGTTGGTGAGTCAAAAATTCTATATGATTGTAACAATTTTTCATATAGTGGAAAAGCTTTGACGGTCCGTTTAAATTTGTGCGTTATATTATTTATTTTTCTTGTTTGCCAATAATTTTCTGAACAACAAAAGGTCCTGCGGGTTAATTGAAATAAATGGAATTGGTGTAAATTTCTCTAACAAGTCAAAACATAGATTCAACACAGCGAGACAAGAGTTTGTGCTTCATGCAAATCAAATAACCTATTGACACAAGCTAGCGGTTTGAAGATGTGGGACCATGAACTCGGGTCGATGACGAAGTCTCGGGTTTCGGTCTAGAGTCGTGGAATTTGTTGAAATCAGAGTATAAGTCATCGGCAAATTCCAAAGCAGCCCCTCTTTGACTTCTCCAAGTTGACCACCACGTTGACTCCCTCTGGTCCTTTCTCCACCACCTTCGACCGATCCATTCCATATCCATCCCAACTCCAAACCAACGCCAAAGGTTGAAGAAAGAAAGAGGAAGAGTGTCAAGATCTTGAATGGAAAGAGAGAGAAAGATGAAGAGAAAGGGAAAGGGAAAGTAAAAGGAAATACCATTAATAGTAGAAATGGACTATGTCATTTGGAAAATAACGTTGTCATGAATTTCAAACTAGCCACTCCTCAACTTCTCGGAGTTAACTACCACGTTGACTCCCTCTAGCCCCTCCTCCACCACCTTCGACCCGTTGATTCTACCTCCAACACCAACTCCAAACTATCGCCAAAGGTTGAAGAAAAAAGAGGAAGCGTGTCAAGAACTTGAATGGAAAGGGAAAGAGAAAGAGAAAGGGAAAGTAAAAGGAAATACTGTTAATGGTAAAAAAAAGGCAAGAGATTATAGCGTTTGTTGGAAGACAAATGAGGAAGTAAGTGGAAAAAAATATTAATGAGCCAAACAAAAAATGAAAAGGTAAGGCACGCATTCTTAGAAACAGTACCACAACCAACTCACTCTTCTAAAATAGTACTAGTGAGATGCACATGCCACAACCAAATCACTCTTCTAAAATAGTACTAGTGAGGTGCATGTGCAAGGCACGTGTCATAGTGTAGTTGGCTACGTAATAGGTTAGATATTAAAAAAAATTATGAGGAAATTACATTGGATGTCATTTTGCTACCATGTAATTACCAAAATGTCACATTTTTAAAGTAGTTGCAAGATTGTCAATTTTGGACATTTTTACCCTTATAGATAAATTAAATACTTGACATGCCTTCAATAAATGAGATTTGACTAGATTAGACATTTGTACAAAAAATGTGTAAGTTGTCATAAATTTTTGGAGATTTAAAAAAACAAAAACAAGAAACTTAAAACCCTAAACTCACTCCACCGCCCAACAAATTTTCATCAGCTTCCACTACAACAAAATATATAAATGGAAACAAAAAAATGTTGTCGCATAAATAGGGATTTTCTTGCAAAAATAATTTTGCGACAACATTATGTTTGTTGCAGGCATTGTCGCACTATATGAGTCACATAATGTATTTTACGATAACTTTCGATCATTCGTCGCAATAAAAAACACGCAACATTATTCGTTTGACGCCAAAAGTATGAAATAGCAACAAGATATTTGTTGCCACAATATCGTCGCAATACATGTATGTCGCAAAAAGTTAAAATGGCGACGAATCAGTTTGTCGCAACGATTACTCTAATTAAGTTTTTGCAATAAAAATGTTTGTTGCTAATAATCTTTTTGCATCACTATTTGAGTATTGCTAACAATCCTTTTGCAACATTTTTTTACTGTTGCCATTATGTTTTAGCAAATATTCGTTGAGCATTGTCAATAATATTTTAGCAACATTCATTGCACGTTGTCATTTTCTACATTGTTATATTTATACATATTATTTTACATATATAAAACTCATTCAACATTAGTCGCTAAATTTATTGATGCAATAAAAATGAGTAATAAATTCATCATCTAACCGAGTAGAGAATATAACAAATAAATTATTTACTGTTAATCTGAAAGTACAATAGATGGAACATGATCATAGATTCTCAATCATTTTCTAGAGCCACATTTTGAAGAGTCTAGTCATTGTACAGCTAGGAGTATCTGCAAATGCAATAACTGCATTGAAAAGTATATCCTTCATAACCTAAAAGAGTAGATAAATTGGCTGCTCCTCTAATGACTCACGACATGCTGCTTCTTCAACAGATTCATCAAGTTCCCAACCTCCCTGATCACACACATTTTTATCTTGAAATCAGCACCATTTTGAGAACAATGAGAAGGTTAACACTTCCAAGAAGTAAAATAAAAATGAAGAAAAATATACGAAGAAGAATCTATTTTCCTCAAAAAAGAAGTTTCCCTTTTATCTGAAAGGCTAGAAATTATACAAGAATCTCATTCCGAGTACTCACAGAAATACCCTAAATGGTGTTAGTCTGTCTGACCTATAGAATTGACAAGATCAATTACCTTCATAAACATCATTGCTTGACCTTTTTTTTTTAACTGATCACAAGAACCTTTAGCTCCTCATCTGTGCCTCCATTGTAACTATTCTTATATCTATATGGAATGCACCTGCAAAATTAATAGTATTAGAAAATATTTTACATAAAAAAGCTATTTTACCAATGTATAGAGTGTTACAGTTAAAAGAACAAGATAAGGAACAAAACAAAAACCTTTATATTAACTTTTGTGTTGGTTTTATATATTCAACATACCGAAGATTTCACTTGGAAAAGAAAAAAATATTCTAGAAAATGTACTCGTTAGGTGCAATACTTAACGTGTTAACTACAAAACTCTACAAGTCAATACCCAAGTGGCGCCTAAACATTAAACAAAGCCAAAAATTGGCGTGCAGAGATCTACAAAATTTGTATGTTTTAAAATCAAATCTGATGTCCATCCAAATTACAATCTCTAGATGAACAATTCATTTGATCTAGTTATATATAATTTATAGAGAAAAAAATACCTTGAGAAATTAATGTGAAAAGGCCATTGACAATAAAGATTGAAGTAGACAGTTATAATATTTTTTGACCCCCTGCCACTAGACATTTGTTAATTTAAGACCAAGTCATGTGTGATAAGGAGAAGTACTGATAGCTAAAATCAGCCTATGATAAACTCGGAGAATTTGACAGCATTCTAAGATTGTTGCTACCTTTCAGAATATGTTTCTCTCCATACTTCACCCCAATGTCACCACAATTCAATCCATCCAATGTCTAAATGCAAAGTTGAACCTGAAACATCTTCCTATTGAGTAAAATACAGAAATAAGAATCCAATACTTCCTGTTAAACATAAACATGAAACAAATTCATTGAAACGAGATGTAAAAACCAGAAATTGAAACAATTTTATTTTACAATAAACATAAAACCCAAACACTTGAAGCACATGAAGCAGAGCATCATTTTTTTTTTCTTTCCAAATAATCAAGATCTTTAGTTCACTGTTAAAACAATAAAAAAATGGAAAAAAAATTCAAGACCATATTTTTCTTTCCAAATAATCAGAATTTTTAACTCGTTGCTAAAACAATCAACCAAAATAAAAGAATGACCCCTCTCAATTACCCCTCTCATCTTCATCCCCTATAACCAATGGTGATAAAGAATGACTGAGATTTTTCATTTATGGCTGTAGATCATCAAGTGGCAGGAGCTTTTTTCTTGACAAAGCTTGACAAAAGGACCCTGCAAAGAGGTAGACCATTTATGGCTGCTGTTGTTCCATCCTTATATCTTTCAATATGGTTCTCCGACCAATAATGGTGGCAGGAGCGATCAGGTGCATCAGTGTAATCTATTCTTCCTTTACCTCTTCATCTTTTATCTTCTTGATTGTTGCTTTTGGATAATTTTTTACCTTATTATTTCGTGCGTCGAATTTTGGTTTTCAATTGTGGGTCTAAACTGATTATAGAATCTGATTATCACCAAAAATAAAAATAAAAAAAATCATCAACTCTATGGTTCCCTCCCCTGAAAATATTTTCTATCTCAAAATTCTCTGTTTCTCCATACAATTCGAATTTTTCAGTTTTTAGTTTTGTAGATATGGTGGCTGAAGAACACCATACTAATGATCCACTCCCTCCAAAATCATGCTCAGATGCTCCACTGGACATCTCATTTTCGCCGCCTTCTACCTCCGTTGGAGCAACAAGTGGGGTGCCAGAGGTCGGGGAAAACCACCGAAAGCAAAGCAAGTCGTGGCTATTTATAATTTAATATTTAGTCATTGTAGTTTGGGTTAATTTTAATTTAGGTTGTGATTGAGATTGGGTGACTTTAATAATATAGTAACTTATTGTAAATTTATTAACGAATATTGCAGCTCTTGAAATAATTGTTTTCTTTTGTTAGGGATGAATTTGGTAGATGGTAGAGATCTTTACCAAACAGGAGGCACCAGCATGTCTCTTTTCTTCGTTTGTTTTACAAATCTGCAGTATGTGCCAACTGTCGAGAACAACAGAGACAATCTGTCGAGAACGGCAAATGAAATGCCGGGATGTTATGCAATGTTTTGTATGTAGAACCGTATTTGCTTTTTTAATTTTTAGTTAGCCATTGTTGGGGGTGTAGTTGGTAACGATTTTTATCGAACGGGAGGCAAAAGTATGTTCCTTATGCATCGTATGTGTACTTATAGTTTCTAGTATGTGCCAAGTGTCTAGAACGACAGAGATAATTTGTCGGGAACGATACATGAACTGTCGAGATGTTATACGATGTCTTGTCTATGTATACGTATTGTGCTGGTGTCTAAAACATGTTTTCTACTCCCTGCAAACGATAATGGAATGATAATCATAATTTCAATTAAAAGGTTGAATGGAAGTCGAGAATGTGTTGGAAAACACCATGCTATATGGAGAATGACATAAATAATCGACCGCGATCAACAGTTGAAGTGTCGGCATGTAGTGCAGTACTTCGACATGAGGATACATAATTGTTATGCGAACATAACGAGTAATAATGAAAAGAAAATGTTAATATAACTTCAGAATGTACAACAGAAGGAGGAACATTTCGTATTACAAATTCAACCATATCCGGACATGAAGTCAATTTACGTGAGTTACATTACATTGGGGTTCAAACATTTGGTCCAGTTATGACCAACTTTATCACAACGAGTGCATTTTCTGAGTCGTGTGGTAGACGTGGTAGACTCGTATCTGGATCGCTTATTGGTGCGAAGATCAAGAATACCAAGTTTTTTCTTCAACTGTAAAATAAGTCTGGCTACCGTAATACTTGTCGGCACTAAAATTGAAGTGGTTTTGTCCACTCTCAACTTCCATTCGTCGTCCACATTTGAGAAATTTCCCCCGTAAGAGACGATGAATCTCAAATCATCACTCATACCTGAAATGTTGGGATTGCAACTATAAGAAGTCGGCACAATCAATATATTGACATTGAATACCATCAAATGTGGAAAACAGCTAATCAAGGTTTTTCAACAGTTCTCAAGTGTCGAAATCGACAATTGAATTGTGTATCCCAACAGTTTGTAAACTGTCGAATTCAGCAGTTTAATTGTCGGGGCCCGATGGTTTGAAACACTAGATTCAACCATTTCAGTATGAACTGTCGGATTGATTTCAAAACAATTATTTCAGAAATTTTTAGGACGATATTATTGTAGAACATTAATGGTGATAATCAATTCTCATTCTCGAAATAATGAGTTAAGAGATGAAAATATAAACAATTTGTAATAGCTAACCTCTCGAAATGAATGATTAATTAAATACCTATGTGTTCTTGATGAATGAATGAAGAAGATGAAGTTCTTGGAATAAAATATGTGTTAATGGATGAGGATTTACTATTTAGGACTTAGGGTTTGTTTATGTTATGTTTTGAATTTCTTTTATTTTTATTTTTTTTGAAGAAAATACGTTTTATTCAATATAATATACATATATACAATGAATAAAATAATACAAATTTAATCATCAAATCAAACCATTAATGGCATTCCA
Organism: Fraxinus excelsior; assembly: GCA_019097785.1. Classification (NCBI taxonomy): domain Eukaryota; kingdom Viridiplantae; phylum Streptophyta; class Magnoliopsida; order Lamiales; family Oleaceae; genus Fraxinus; species Fraxinus excelsior. The sequence continues at coordinate 31,444,959 of CM032628.1, read as the reverse complement.
ATCAAGCATTAATTGCTCTTATAAAGATGATCTAAGGGTAATTTGGACATTTCAAGTCAAAAAATGATATTTTTGAACAAATTTAGTGCACATCCAAATTTTTTGTGCATTTTCAAATTTAGTGACATTTATGAAAATCTCCCAAAAATTATTTGTGGTTTATATTAGGTACATCAAACTTAAGCATAAGTTTCTAAATGTTTCGAGGCAATAACATTGCAAAACTAATGCATTTAGAACCCTAAATTATGTTCTGAGGCAACAACATTGCAAAAAATAAAGTAGGAAAAGCTAAAAAGATTACAACTTTGTAGGTAAAAATTGGAGTTTTGTGAGAATTGAAAACAAAATTTTAAGTGCCAATATTCCATAGAAAGTTGAACCTGAAAAGATGTATTTGAAAATTAAAACTGTGATAAAATCCATTATAGTAAAACACACCATAAATTTAGGTCACATACTTGACTGCCAAATTAGACGATTTCCCAAAAATTCCTTTGCTTCGCGAGCAAAGTAGAAGGTTTTCATCTCTACAAGGGTTTTTCATTGTCGCACTATTATGATCTCATAAAAAACATCCTACTTCAAAGTAACAAAGAATGCCCTATAAGATAACGTTACAGGTAGCTCGGTAAGCATCGAGAGATTTCTATCACAAAAGAGCTCATACAGTTATATGTGAAGGAGCTCCTTTTGAAAACATTCTAAGAGAAAATGGATAAACTTGAGTTATATAACACAACTTGAATGAAAGGGGACTCAGAATTTATAAAATATTGAGGTAATGGATGGTTGCAACCAATGAGCGTTCCTTAAAAAGTAGTACGTGCTAGAAATTATCTTTTCCAGAGTTCGAATTCAGCTGTCTAAATTTCTTTGAAATTTGATTTTCTCTCTCTGTTCTTTTTGGAGGCGAGTTTATGTCAATCCATGAACGTTCACTGTATTGATATTATAGATAGTCCAGTAATTCCAAGTCTTTCATGAATCTCATTGACGCGACCTCATAGCCCAGTTGGTGAAAGAGTTCTTTTACACCAGATATATGCAGATGAGACCAATGAGATTAGATGAAGTTTTAAGACAATAAGATTATGAGCCCACCTTGCATCTCGTGTCCAGTAGTGCTGTCAGTTTTAAAGCTTCCCGTACTTTTCATATGGATCTACATTTGTAGATTCGTAATTATAAACCGGTGTTGGGAAATTACCCTCCACAAACCGATCAGCTAAAAATCTTTGAAATTTATCATAGAAAAGCTGCATCAAATAAGAGGATTTAGTTGATAAACTTCCAAATGATTATAGTAGCCTACACAATCCCTCATCAATCTAAGAACAGTCACTTAGAGTAGCACATAACAAAATGGAGCTCAGAAATCAAAAGAAAAATTAGGTAACACAATCGTGCAACTGTTGTATCGTGTTTTCAGAAAGCCAATTATTCTCCAATCACAGAATCAGGCAAGTGCATGATGAGATAAATATGAATGAGAATTGGTTAGGCACCATAATCCGAGGGCAGGTTTGAAGGGATACAAGTTTCTCCATTAAATATAAGTATTAGCATTGTTGCATATTTCTAGAATTCTCTAGACTAACTTAGGAAACAAGAAAAGTTTAGGTGTTGAAAATTATCTAGAATTCACTAGAGATTCTTGGGAAGCAAGCAAAATCAAAATATAAATTAATGAAAATATCAGAAAATTCGAGAATTCCTTAAGGACCAAGTAAGATAAAATAATAAGAATTTTCTAGAGGCAAGCCACCAACTTTTGTATGCTATAAATAGAGGTTGCTACTTCAATTGTTGGGTGTAGAAGTCTAAAAGGATTGTCATTGACGCCAGACAGAATAGGCTAGTTTCAGTATATAATTAATAGTGAAGAACACGAGAAAAATGCCAAGAAAACAAGAAAATTCTTTATTATTCATTCAATATCCGAAAATAACCCACAAACCTGGTTATATAGCTAATAAAATCATAATTATTGAAATTTAATCAAAAATAGCAAAATCTCAATATTCATACCAAAATGAAATACATAATAAAAGAAATAATATCCCTAAAATTTGGCTGAAATCGAGTTTGTAATCTATGTTAAAAAGGCAAACAAAATATTACCAAAAAGGAAAAAAAAAACTGAAATTGGGGATTTGGAAGGGAAAATAGCGAATTTTGCCATTGGAATCGATGTGCACGGAGCAAAGCTCGGTGACCATGATGTGGGCGCCAAAGAGAGCTTTCCAAACTGGTGTCATGAGCGCGATTGTGTTAACTGTAACCAAAGTTATGGTCAAAATATCAAAATGTGTCCAAAAAGGGCATCAATTAGGAAAGATCGTCGATTCACTACAACAAAAAAGACCTTTTGCAGCGGCAAAAAAACGCTGAAGTAGACATTTTGCAGCGTTTTAGTGTATGTTGCGAAGATCGGTGTTGCCGTTGAGGAAATACTTTTTGCAGCATTTATTCACCGTTGCGAAAAACCCTTTTTGCAGTTTTTTTTAAACGTTGCGGTAGACCCCTTTTTGCAGCGTTTTTCAAACGTTGCGGTAGACCCCCTTTTGCAGCGTTTTTTGAACGTTGCGATAGACTCCCTTTTTGCAGCGTTTTTCAAACGTTGCTGTAGACCTTTTTTTTAACAGTTATATGGTAATTGACCGCCAAAATTGAAAATGACACTTTGTGAACAAATTTTGGAGTTGCATAAAAATTGATAATTTTATTTTAAATTGTTGAATCAATACAACATTAGAATGTGTTACAACACAACCTATCTAAAAAGGAGTAATGATTAAAGAGCGAAAAAGCATGAAGATACAAAAACATAAATAAGATGGCATATAAGGAAAAAACCCAAGCACAAGGGTTGTTTTACAAGAACATACATATAGCCGACATATCTACAGTTAAACTTCCGAGTTGCTTCCATTTACTACACAACCACCATCACTAGATAGCTTTTTGCTTGAAATCTTTTGACGAGAATTCCAAATAAACCAGTCCGGAGAGTCTGGCTAAAGCTGCGTCATCTACCCATATCTTATTTCCAACAATGCCAGGCTCGTTTCCTGGAACATAGCCATCATCAAATGTAAAGAGATCTCGCTTAGCCAAGAACCTTGGACTTAGGGATAGACCGGTCAACTAGCTTGAGCTATTAGCCTTCATCTTGAGATGGTAAAATTCTTGAACAGCCTGCAATCAGTATATATTGCTCTTAGCACTGAAGCTACCAAGCCTTGTGTATTATAAGGGCAAGCCAACAATCCACAAACTTTGGGATTCAAAGTCAACTGTATCAACCAGTACAGATCAATAACTTCCATCAAGGCAAATTAAAAAAATCATAAAATCCAAACACACCTTTCACTGGGAAGATGCTAAGAGGACCCTAGGTCGTATTGACTTCAGATGGACCATCAATTCTTACAATGTCTGCAATAGCTGTAACTTGTTAAAGGGAAAAGAAACTCACTCGATGACACATGGACTGGCAATCTGACATATTTGGGACAAGGCATCAAATATGGTAGTATCATCCAAAACTTGAGCAAAAAGAGGATGAGGACTGAGGAAAAATGTTGAGCTATTGATTCATAAAAAAAAAACAAAAATTAAAAGAACAAACTGTTGCTAACTCCAACAGACAATTGGGTGTAAACATTAGCAGCTTTATCAACAGACAATTGGGTGAAAACATCCCCACCGTTGCTGCTAGTTATCCAAGTAGATTGAGGAAGCTGCAATCAAAATTGATGAAAAATCACTTCACTAAGTGTTGTATAGAATATTATTATAATTACATGCAAGAAATAAGGACAAGTGGTTCAAATAAAATTAATAATTTCATTACAAATTTTTAAATCAATACAACATTAGAATGTTATACAATACAACATTGTGAATTTTTCCCCTTACACAAGCTAGCTCAACATTTACGTAACCATCAAAGATAGATGGGAAATTATGATGCAATGTACATATACTAAAGCACCAGCACCTGAAGGTGTTTGCTGTTAACCAATGAAGGGACAAACAAAAGTGGAAAACTGCCCGAGCAACAGATCAAAATTGTACTACAATACGGTAAAGCCATTTAGCACTAATGTGCAGGGATTAACTAAACCACGCCTGGGTAAAGCGTCCAGGAATTGAGTTGCTCTGCTGAGCCTGCTTGAGGTGCATAGAAAGGGTGTAGTAATTGACCTGAGCAACATAAACAACAATTGTTAGTCGCAGTTAATCTTGGGAGGGCGAAAATACGGGGGGTGGAGGGGGGCCCCCGAAATTTTTTTTTAACTAAGAGAATTGAAAACGACGATTTTGAGTACCAAAATAGTACTGAAATTCAACGTTCAATTCAATCACTACTAACTATTCTACTACTTAATTCTTAAATTCAAATATTCAATAACTAACACAATTACACAAACTAACAGCAACTACTTTACTTAATTCTTAAATTCAAATATTCAAGAACAAGTAAACATGCATTATGCATAAACCAGGTTAGGAATTGGATTTTAATTAGTTGGGCTTGGGAATTGGGAACTTAGGTTTCGGATTGGATTTGGGCTATTGATTTATTTAAGTAACTATTGGATCTTTTGTTTAGATCTAAGATTTTTTTATGGTTGAATTTTAAAATGTAAGTTATTTACTCAATATTTATTAACGGAAAAAAAATAAAAAATTTCAAAATTTTGGGGCGAGTCAAAATCTTGGGAGGGGGGGGGGGGGGGGGACTGAAAAAAACATTACAAATTAACTAGGAATAGTGTACCCGCGGACAATATTTGGGGGGGGGGGGGGGGTGGGGGGGGGGGGGGGGCGGTGTACACAGTTCTGGAAGTACAAAATCATATAAAAAAATCATATTAAATGATGCAAACAGGAAAAAGAAACACGTAACAAACAAAAAACCAACATTTTCTGGACCTTAAAAACATGAAAAATATTTGCTTCACGGATAATCTTTCAGAAATATTACAGAACACCGCCCAAATATGTTGCAGAAACGGAGTCGCCGCATGAGAAATAAAATCAAACACTTAAACCCACTTCAATTTCCTGGCAATCAACAAAAATGACAATATCGACCTTAAGGTAAAGCTCGGGATTAGTGTATACCAAACAGTATAAGAAGATCTAAAAATGCATTTCTCCACATAACACCTATGTTTACCCCTCTCCTCCCTCTGTTCTAAATATTTCAAGTTCAATTAATCTTAACAATAGAGCTTGCACATGATATGATTGGTATAGGATAGACAGAATGGGGTAAATGAGTTCAATCATGCTATGGTAGGGTACAGAAATTGACCTTACATCTCCAGCGAAAAGGGCACGAAAGTCATTTTACTTTCCATAGCAAATTAGTACTAGTAGGGTTAAATTTTAAGGGGCTATGAGTTTATTTTGGTAAATGAGAGGATTTGTCTCTCTAGGCCATAGTTTAGGGTGCAGCTACAGTTCTCTCCAATTCACCTGTTTTTCATTCCCCAATTAAAGCAGGAAGGAAGCAATAAAGATTAAATTTCTAATTAATTAAGCATACCCACTTTTATGTGTTCTTTAGCTTGTGAATATCACCTCAAGAGTTCTCAGCTACTCCTGGTATTAGAACACCAGCTGCTTCAATTGATGCAACTCCTGGTCCCTTTACTCGAAACTTTTTCTGACGCTCATGTTGGATTGCAACTGCTCCCTTCAAAATAACAAATTCTTGAATTAACACTTCCAAACAACAGGTAAATCAAAATTCTGAGGCAAGGGCTAAATCACAAGTATAAAAAGTATTCTTCAACGATGATACTACTATAATCTTAATCAAATATAGACTTCCTTAATCCTTACACTAGCTAAATATGTTTTTGCTTATGTGTGAGAACATACCTGCAAGCTCTAGGAAGCTCTGTTGAATATAACATCGAGGATGAAAATCTCAGATTGAAATAACTCCAGCTCCTGCAAGAAACAGAGTTCTGGGCATGGAACTTGTCAACCTTTCAAATTTACAGCCCACAAAGAGGAACAAAAGTCGTCATTTTCTTAGGGCACAACTAAACAAATTTTACCTCACCAATTAATTTGGACTGAGTTCAATTAATTAATTCCAGTTAAACAATCCCAGCAAACTCATCCAAAGAACACACTTTAACCTAAGAGACAACCTCAAGAAAACAAATCAGAAAAAATGAATGCTATAGAACCTAACCTCGATATCTCTCAGATCCGCAAGTTTTTTAAATACTCCGTTGATTTACAAACGAGAACTAAAAACTTCGTGAATATAACAGGGTCCATATAAACCCAGAACTTGCAACTAAGTCTTTTTAGTAATAATATACAATAAATTAAAGTTGAACCCAAATTACTCTGAGCAAATTTTATCCTTACTGTTGCGGTGATGTTGATTTTCGAAGTCAAACAGGAACTAGGGCGAACAGGAACTGCTGCTGATTGTCGAAGGAGGAAGAAGTAGAATTAATCGTCGGCACCGAGCTGGAAGTTAGCATATTAGGGTAGTGGTAGTGGGTATTCGACTATTGGTAACCAATCGCCGCGCCGGCAGTGGCGGAGGTCAAGGGTGGATGAGGATGGATGAGGGTTGTTGTTGGTAGGAGAAAGCGAGATAGATTGGGTATTTTGTGTAGTTTCAAAATGAGGTCTAATTAGTTTTATTCAAGCGTGTCGGTTCAATAGCCTACCTTATTAGCAACGTTTAAACGTTGCAAAAAGATTGAATAACATTTTGCAACGTTTGGCAAATGTTGCGAAAAGTTTGAATAGTTTAACTTTTTGCAACGTTAAGTTAAGCTATTCAAACTTTTTGCAACATTTGTCAAACGTTACAAAAAATAAAATCTTCCGCAACACTAAATAAACGTTGCAAAAAGGGTCTATCGCAACATTTTTCTAAAAAACGTTGACAAAACTCATTTACATTAACCAATGACAACATTCATTTACTAAAATGTTGCCAAAAGACCCTTTTAGCAACATTTATCAACAAATGTTGCCTTTTTAGTGTTGCAAATGACTATTTTTGTTGTAGTGATTACTTGTCATTTTTACGCTAATCTGCCAAATTATGGTATCTCGGCACCATCAACGAGCTATCTGACAATTCGACTTCGTCTGACTCGGATCCTCCTGCATGAGTCATTGTAAAAGTCTCATGCAATTGTAAAATTCTATTTTTCAATAAATTAAATTTTCCTCCTTCAATTATCTCGTCCAATATAAAATTACTCCCTACTATTTTATTCTACAAAATATACTTCACATAAATTACCAAACTTTTCTAGTCTAATTTACTTATTTATCCTACCAACTATGAAATATCATTAGTGGTATCAGATTTTCGTTCAATTGATATCGATGACCATGATGTGCGCACCAAAAAGAGATTTCCAAACTGGTGTCATGAGCACGATTTTGTTAACCGTAACCAAAGTTATGACCAAAATATCAAAACGTGTCCAAAAAGGGCATCAATTAGGAAAGATCGTCGATTATTTGTCATTTTTACGCTGATCTGCCAACTCATGGTATCTCGGCACCAACAAGTTATCTGACAATTGGACTTCGTCTGACTCGGATCCTCTTGCATTAGTCATTGTAAGAGTCTCATGCAAATGTAAAATTCTATTTTTCAATAAATTAAATTTTCCTCCTTCAATTATCTTATCCAATATAAAATTACTCCCTACTATTTTTATTCTACAAAATATACTTCACATAAATTACCAAACCTTTCTAATCTAATTTACTTATTTATCCTACCAACTATGAAATATCATTAGTGGTATCAGATTTTCGTTCGATTGATATTGGGCGTAAGCATATACTATGGCTGACGCTTTCCGTTCATCAATTCCTATCCCAACATTTAATGGAGACAACTGTGATTTTTGGTCCATTAAAATGAAGACCTACTTTATGGGATGTCGTCAACGATGGGTATACTAACTCAGATGACGTTCCCACTCTAACTGCTGCACAAAAGAAGGAACTTAAAGAGAATCAACATAAATATTCTCTAGCATTACTTGCTTTACAAATGGACTTGACAGACACTTATCTTTCGAGAATTATGGGAGATAAAATGGCAAAAGAAGCTTATGATAAGCTGAATGAGGAGTTCTATGACAGTGACAAGGTACGTACTTGCCATCTTCAAACTTTAAAAGGGAATTTTGAAAATCTAAAAATGAAAGATTCTAAAACCACAAAATATTATTATTCAAGAATAGATAAAATAGTAAATCAACTAAAATCTTATGGAGATGATGTTCCAGAAAAGAAAGTTGTTGGAAAAATTTTAATAACTTACACAAAAAATATGATCCAATTATTGCAGCTATTGAAGAGTCTAAAGATATAGATAAATTAACAGCTGTAAAATTAATGGGTTCACTGGAAGCTCATGAAAATTCTAAAAATAAAGAAATTCAAGGAAAAGAAATTGATAATAACGGTAAGTATCCTCCATGTGGCGTTTGTAAAAGAAAAAGTCATTTGAAAAAAAGATTGTTGGTTTAAAGGAAAACCACAGTGCCATAGTTGTAAAAAAATTAGACATGAAGAAATTTCTTGTCATTTTGAACAAAATCATCAAGGAAAAAAATGATATCGATGGAAGTCTATTTTATGCCTCCAAAAAGGATGCATCTCAAGAGAAATTAGATATATGGTATTTAGACAGTGGCTGCAGTAATCACACGATGAAAGATGAAAGTTTTTTCTACAGTCTTGATAAAATAAACTCAAAATAAAAATTGTTAATTGAAATTTCATAGAGGCAACAAACAAATGCACTATTGCCGTTGATAGAAAAAAAAGGCAAGAGATACATCAATGAAGTTCTCTTGGTCCATACAATAGATCTAAATCTACTAATTGTAGGTCAAATGATGGAGAAGTGATAATCTTTACATTTTGAAGGAGATTCTTGCACAATCTATGACAAGAAAGATAAATCCCTTGTAATTGCAGAAGTCAAAAAGCAGGACAAAAAATGCTTCCCAATCCAATGGAGATACACAAACAATGCGGCAATGACGGCGCAAGTGGACAAGTTATGACTGTGGCACAAGAGATTTGGACACTTCCACTTCAACAGGTTTGTGAAGATGAAGGAATGGAGCATCAACTCACCATTGGATATGTACTTGAACAAAACGGCAAGTTAGAAAGAAAGAAAGAATATAACAATAATGAAAACAGCTAGAGGTCTTCTAAAAATGTTCTGGGCAGAAGTAGTAAGCACTGCAGTCTACTCATTAAATTGATGTCGACCAAACTGGTGTAAGACAAAACACAAGTTGAAGCATGAAGCAGGTGAAAACTATGAGCAGAGCATCTTAGAATTTCGACTGCATTTGCTACACACATATTCCATAAAAGAAAAGAGGTAAGCTAGGTTCTCAGACAGAAAAAATAATCTTCCTAGGTTATAGCACTCATTCTAAAGGCTGTCGAGTCTATAACCCGAGAAAAAAGAAGCTAACTGTAAGTCGGGACCTTAAGTTTTATGAAGAAGCCGCCTACAACTAGAAGACTCGTCAAGTCGAAAGAAAAGCTATCAGTACCCTAACACAACCACAAAAATGGGAAGGTGACGTTGAGGAGAACAATCAACTAGAGTTCCCATAGTAAGCAACGATAGAAGAACCTTTTGACTCACTAGAATTATCGTCAAGAAAAATACGAAGATTATTAGAAATATACCAAAGCTGCAACTTGATGATCGTTGAACCTGAAAGCTATGAACCAGCTTCAAAACAGCCAAATAGTAAAAAGCTATGGGCAAAGAAATAAAAATGATCGAGAAAAATGACACTTGGGAGTTTGCAGATCTTCTTCAAGATAAAGAAGTCATATGAGTTAAGTGGGTTTACAAGACAAAGTTTAACGCTGATGGCTCAATCCAGTAAATAAAGTAAGACTAGTCGCTAAAGGATAGTCACAACAGTTTGTCATTGACTACACTGAGACATTTGCTCTAGTTACACGTCTTGACACTATAAGGGCGCTGATTGCACTAGCCGCACAGAAGAAGTTGAAGATTTACCAGCTAGATGTCAAATAAACATTTCTTAATGACTATCTTGAAGAAGAAATTTATATTGAGCAACCTCAATGGTACGTGGTACAAGATAAAGAAGATAAAGTTCTCAAACTAAATAAGGTGCTATACAAATTAAAGAAAGCTCCACGAGCGTGGTACACTAGAATAGATATCTACTTTACTGAGCAAGGATTTAGGAGGAACCAAAGTGAACAGACTCTATACATAAAAAATTAAGGTACAAACATTACACTTATAATCTCTCTATATGTTGATGATCTCATCTATACATAGAATGATGAAAGTATGATCAAGAAATTCAAGAAAGACACGATGAGAACGTTCGAGATGACTGATTTAGGATTGATGCACTACTTTCTTGGAATCGAGATAACTCAATCTGAAGATGGGATCTTCATTGTTCAGAAGAAGTATACCAGTAATCTTATAAAGAAATTCAAGATGAAATGTTGCAAGACTATATCAACACCTCTGGATGGTAATAAATCACTCAAAAAGGAAGACGGTACTCCAGAAACAAACAGTTCACAGTTTCGAAGCCTAATTGGAAGTTTACTCTATCTCACTGTTACAAAGCCAGACATTATGTATGCAACCAACCTACTTTCAAGATTTATGCAGAATCCAAGTCAAGCTCACTATGGAGCCGCAAAACAGATACTAAGTGTTACACCCCATTCATTTATAATCAAAGTCAAGAAATTATTTAGTTAAAGTCGAGAATCTCAACCATCAAAGTCAGTCAAATAAGGACTTAAGTTGAATAAATGATTTCATGGGGCTTAATTTGTAATTATTAATTCTTAAAAGGCTAGAAATAGTATATAAAGGAATCTAGGGATTTGCTTTATATTATTGGATATGGTAAGAAGATTGGGGACTTGACTTTGCAATTTCCTATAGTTATCCATTTAAATTCTTGTATCTATCCATTTTCTTTGGTCATTTCTTTGGGGGAAAAAACAGAGAGCAGAGAACGAGCCATAGAGGAAGAAAAAAAGAAGGAAGGAAAATAGGCAAAAATAAAAAATGGAAGAGGTAGGTTCCAATTCGACAAGGTTAGATCCTCCATTTCTTAAATTCTTCATTTAATTTAGAAAAGTAATTATGGGAATGTGGAATTAATTCTTTTAGGTTTTATGGAAATTTTTAAAAGAATTCGAAGTTAGCAAGAATGAGGTGTTGTAGATGTGTATTTGAGGTTTTAAATCAAAGTATTGTAAAGAAATGTTTAATTGAAGATTGGAGTTGAAGAAAGTGGAATTCTGAAATGGGTTTGTGAAATAAATATATATTATTTGATTTTCTTGTGATTATATGATGCCAAACACTTGAATTAAGGATTGGAGATTGAATTTTTCCATTTTTTAAGCAATTTTCGGACAAAAATATATACAGATGTTATTTTTGAAGTTATTACTAGGAGTGCTAATTCTGTTAATAATTTTGATGGTAATTTTCAGTATATAGAAACAGGTGACATGCTTCAATATTTTAGAATTTTAGTGCTGTTTTCATCAAAACATGGCTTTCTTAGATTTTACAAGTTGGATGAAATTAAATGATGAATATGAAAGTTTAGGCATTTGATTAAATTATGTATGGGGGTTGTATATGTATGAGGTAGTGATTTTAAGAAGGTGTGAGTGATAAATGAACTTGGTATGTGTGGTGATTAGTTGGTAGATAGTTAAAGAGAAGTAAAATGGTTATCGTATTATTCTTATTAAAATTGTGAATTGAGTTTTGATATGAATAAATTTATTATTATACCAGGAGGTAGTGAAGAGATCGGGGATAGCTTACCAGGCAAACTAATCGCCCCGTAAATAGTTTGTGAGTGGGAAAAATTTAAATATTCTCCAAGTATTGATAAATTAATTATACTATTATACATGTTATGCTTTCATGAGAAGTATTTGTTCAAGTACATGATTAATATGGAAATGTTCTTTCACTATGATATATATATGGAATTCAAAGATTGTGTATGGATTGTTTGTGAATTGGGATGTGAGACATATGTGATGTTGAGATCGACCAGAAAAGTATCCATGATGATATACTTATTCTAGTTCATAGAGTGGCCTTGGTTGTGTTCTATACTACACTGAGGGGTCTTGACTATGGATGAAGGGGTCTTGCCATGTACATATAGTTCACTGAGTGAACTTGACCGTGTTCTAGTATTGATTATGAAAGGTTTTAAGGCCCACTTTCGTTCATGGAGGGGCCTAAGGGCAGTGGCGAAAGTATCTAGCTTGAGGGGTAGATTATAGATTTCAATCAGAGGGTACATTTCTGTTTGATCACATATGATGAGACAAGACGATGCTATGGATTTGAGTTGATGATTATGTCATGACTATTAGATGATATTTTTTAGTGTTATGAGATGTCTCACTTTATTATTATTATTATATATTGTGATACTATGAACTGTTAAATGATGTAAACTTAATGATGATAAAAACGTGTAAAGGGAAATGTATAATTATTTTCGAACTTCTCCACTCACTGGGCTATTAGCTCATATATTTTTCCATAATTTCCCTTACAGGTGGTATTGGTTTTTGATAGCTTGAGGAGCCTGATAATTTCAGAGTTATAACCACACGATATGATGCGTATTGGTAGAGCACAAAATATTTATTCTGGGCTCATCACACTATATTTTTCATTAATATTTGATTATTGCACATATTTTGTAGTAATTCATATTTAGCCTTGGTGGTGGATTTGACATCTAGTCAGCATCTACCATCGGTGCACATCACGTTTCGGGTCCATTAAGGTGTTCTAGGACGGGTCGTGTCACTAAGATACCTCTAGGGAACAAAAGACTATAAAATATGGTATCAATCTACACTTGACTCAAGACTACTTTGTGTATACTGATAGTGATTGGGTAGGATCAGTTGATGATATGAAAAGTACATCAGACTATGCATTCACACTAGGTTTCAGAATATTCAATTGGGCATAAAAAAAATAGACAACAGTTGTACAATCATCAGCTAAAACAAAGTCTATTGCAGCAGTAATGGCAACAAGCCAAGCTATTTGGCTAAAGTGCATACTTGAATATGTGGGAGAGCTACAAGATGAAACAACAAAGATTTACTGCAACAGCAAGTTTGCAATAACATTGGCCAAGAATCCCGTATTTCATAGCAGAACTAAACACATTGTCATCAGCTATCACTTTATTAGGGAAGCTGAAGCAAACAAAGAGATAGAGCTAAAACATTGCAAGACTGAAGAACAACTTGCCGATATATTTACAAAGGTGTTACCATGAGCAAAGTTTGAGTTACTACGAGAAATGATTGGAGTTACCGAAATATGCACCAAGGATGAGTATTAGCATTGTTGCATATTTCTAGACTTCTCTAGACTAACTTAGGAAACAAGAAAAGTTTAAGGGTTAAAGGATTATCTAGAATTCACTAGAGATTCTTGAGAAGCAAACTAAATCAAAATATAAAATAATGAAATTATTAGAAAATTCTAGAATTCCTTAAGGACCAAGTAACATAAAACAATAACAATTTTCTAGAGGCAAATTACCAACTTTTGTATGCTATAAATAGGGGTTGCCACTTCAATTGTCGAGAGTAGAAGTTTAAAAAGATTGCCATTGTAAAAAAAATTATTTATCTTAAGTATCAGTTACATTAAACTTAAAACACTTGAAATGATGATAGGTGACAAAAATAATATTAAGGAATTTGATTCAAAACTTTTTTTCTAGACTTTATATTTGAAGGTCTCTCTATTCTTTTTAAGACATGGCATAGATGATTAGATGTTGATGCAATGTTAAAGAGATAATGAAGTTCAATCTAACCCTCATTTTTCTACCTATTGAGGTAAGACATTACGTCTCATTCATCTTGTGCTCATAGAATCTCTAATTACATGTATCAGTTGCATCATTATTTAATTTCTTTACAAAGACCCTATGCAAGACATATTTAGTCAAGACTAATTAATTAATGATAATAGAGTGCAGAATTTAGGACAAATCAAGAGTCTCTATCAGTATTAAAACCAAAACACGACGAAAACTTCCGTCATAGAGGCAAAAAGAATGACAAATGATCACATAACTTCATAAATTTCGTCGAATAGCTTTTCAGCATGTTCCAATGATACCGTACATTAAATCAATTTAAAAAAAATCGAAATAATCCACTTTATAGAAGATGTTTATCTACCAACACTGCATGACGTAGGAGGATTCTTCTGAAAATCATTGAGTTCCTTCAATATCCATCTTGACGCTATAAATTTACCTCCTTAACCGTAAAAACTGAAGAAAAAATGAAATTGAGAAAAATTGAGGTGAGTATGGGGGTTGAGGATGGGTTAGAAAAGAAAAATTAACGATTATGATTTTACGTTTAATAATTTAAAATAAAAACTGAAGAAAAATGAAATTGAGAAAAATTGATGTGAGTATGGGGGTTGATGGTGGGTAGAAAAGAAAAATTAACGATTATGATTTTACGTTTAATAATTTAAGATAATTTTTATATTTAAACTTAATCGACAATATATTTATTACTATCACATTTTAAGTTTTTTTTAAAAAAAAAATTATATCGATCCAAATTGATATTCATATCGTGAAATATCGAATTAAACGTTGTAGGAAAAATAAAGTTCGAAAATAGGACATTGGAATGAGGTTGAGATTGAAAAGAAACATAAATAATTACGACTTTATGTTTCACAATTAATGTAAAATTATTTTTGTTATTTAAAATTTATCGACCATATATTTATCATGGCCGTACCTCAACATTTCCAACAACTTTTAAATCGTTTAAAACGCATATTTGTAATTTAAAATACTGAATCAAACGTAAAAAAATCGGCTTAGACGAGTCGAGCTGAGTCGAGCCAAAAAGCCATTCGGCTCGGCTAGCAGCTTATGAACAGTAAAATTTATTGACAATATATTTATCATGGTCGCACTTCAACATTTCGAACAAATTTTAAATCGCTTAAAACTCATATTTGTAACTTAAAATACTGAATCAAACGTAAAATAAAAAAAAAAAAACGGCTTAGCCTAGCCGAGTCGAGCTGAGCCAAAAAGTCATTCGGCTCGGCTTATGAACAGTAATGATAGAAGTGATTCTTTTGTTTATGTAGGAAAAGAGAACACATAAATGATCATGTCCACTTGTTCTTAAAGCACACTGCAATGTTTCAAGTACACGTCGACATGGGCGGACCTGGGGGCACGTCCACTTTTAATTTATTTATATATATATAATTAAAGTTAACAATTAATTTTAATAACATATTTCATGGAATCCATAATTGTTTAATTTTTATCAAAATTTACTAAAAATTTGATTTTAATTTCCATAAAACAGGGGCAAAATCAAAATAAAATTGAATTTCGATAATGTACTAATTTTAAAAATTCTCTTGTTCTCGTTAGCGTTGTTGAACCTTTATATTAGGACTAAATGGCAATAACATATTAAGCTCCTCATAAGTCTTCTTAAACTCCATAAAATAAGTCATAAGGGACGTATCTTATTTTTCTGCACGGTAAAATGCTTTGCATACCTCAAACATGCAAAAAAAGGTTCCATTTACCAGAATATAGGAAATCCAAATAATCCATCAATTCATTAACAAACTCACAGTGATTGATCAAGCCAATTACCTCACCATCAATGGAATTTCGAATTTGCAGGAATAAGCGAACATCCTCTCAAAGCCACGTCTGCTTTGAATCATCTTTGGGAGCATCTTCAATCAAATGAATATCTTTGTCAATACTACTTAGATAAAGTCGAACGGTCTTGCTCCAATCCAAATAATTCGAGTCGTTAAGCTTATGGTCCGTGATTACAGGTACCATATCCGACGCAACAATTGATTTCTTATCATCCATAACTTCAAAGAAGCAATGCAAGAAGGCCCAACAAGTCCAACAACAAAAAAAAAAAAAAAAAACAATTTACCAAAATAATTCAGGCCTAATAACAACCTCTGGCTCAATGAAATTGGGCCCAAATGAATATACTTGACCCAAACCACCAAATATTTCAGGCCCAATTCAATTACCCAACAGCCCAAATCAAACACCAAATATTTCAGCCCAATTTCTCTGAAGGCAGAAAACGAGAGCCCCACTTCTCTGAAGGTCGAAAACGAGAGACCCACTCTAACTGAAAATTTGTGCTGGACGGCGACAAGGACTGACCGGACCCGGACGGAGGTTGAATGGCGGCAGGCGGCGGCGGGCAGCGTAGGTGGTGCTAATTGAGCTGGCCGAAAAAGGAGACAGAAATCTGACCACGCTTGAAAAACTAGACTGGACTTCGTGCAACCACAAGATGGAGACGTGCGAGGGCTAAACGGCGATCGACGACGTCCCTGGTGCAGTTGACACTGAATGCCGTCGCCGGAAAAGGAGGAACCCTAGCATGCGATGCTAGGGCGGCGTGAGTAGAGACTGAACGGCTGTCGAAAGCTTGCCGGAGAAGGTGCCCTAACCCTAATCTTGCTGTGTCTCTGATACCATTTAAGAATAACAGACGAATTGGAATAATTGTCTATCTCTCTTCATTGGTAATACACACACACACATATATATATATATATACAAACCTAAGAAACTATCTTAGGAAATATACAAATTAGGAAAACCTAGAATTAAGGTAATTAGCCAACTAATTACAATCTGTAACAATCCGCACAAGTCTAAATGGATAAGTTGTAGTGTTTGTCTGGCTCTCCAAGATGACTTGTGTGGAAATAGACTTCTATGTTGCTTTCCAAGTTGGTAGGCCTCACAAACTTCATTCAATTGATCAATTGGAGGAAGACCATCCACCATTTTCTTTTCTGATAATAATTTCAAAGCTCCATAATTTAAATGACCATACCAGCGATGCTATAGTTTCGAAATCTCTCCATTCGTGCTAGTGAAAGGAGAATCAACATTAGTAACTTTTAGCTGAATAGGAAACAGAGATTATTTGATGCCAATGGAATCTTTGTGACAATCTGATTTTCTCTAGTCAAAATGCACAATTTATCATGTCAATTGATCTCATAACCCTTTCTTAAAAGGTGGCCAGCACTTAATAGATTGCTTCGCAAACCAGGAACATAATAAACATCTGACATCTTTTCATGCTTTCTTATCTTAGTTTCAATTTGTATATCTCCAATCCCTTTAATTGCAAAGGCTCTAGCATCCCCAACTTTGACTTGCCATAATTCTGATTTCACCAACTTAGAAAACAAGTTTTTATTTTTAGTCAAATGCTTACTAGCACCACTATCAAGATACCAAACTTCATCATTTTGATTATTTTCACATGCTAATAACAAAGTTTCAGAAGTGTACTTCTCATCACTATCAGTTTTATGAATGAAACTAGTTCCCACTTTATCCTCATTTTTCTTGTTCCAACACTCATTGATTTTATGGCCAAGTGTGTGGCAATGAAAGCATTCACCATATTCTTTTCCCTTATACTAGCAATCACTATTTTTATGATTAGTCTGACAGTAATAGCATTCAGGGAATTCTTTTCTACCTCTTTGTTGATATCTTCAGCCTCGACCTCTTCGAAAATGCATTGCTTGTGTGATCATCCTTTACTTCTTCTTTGAGCTCTCCAAAACTTTGAAATTCTCTTTCTCGTCCACGAGAATGGTGGCTTCTCCCTCGACCTCCACATCGCCCTCTTCCTCTAAAAGTATTAGAAGTAAAGCCTCATGAAATTTGAGATTTGAGTGCTTGATTAGGGAGTGAAGTACTCCTGTGCTTTACTCTCAGTTCATGAGATTTTAATGATGCAAGTAAATCATCTAATGAAAGTGTTTCCAAGTCTTTAAATTCTTCAATTGTGGCAGCAATGAAATCAAACCTTGATGGTAGACTTCGAAGAACTTTTTCAACAACTTTCTGATCTTCTAAACGTTCACCATTAAATGCCATTTGATTTATAATTGTGGTAACCCTTGTGAAGTAATTAGAAATACTTTCATTTTCTTTCTTTCTCTCAAACTCTAATCTCAAGGACTATAAGCGTACCTTTTTTACTCTCTCTTCTCCAAGGTGTGCTGTTGGCAAAATTTCCTAAGCTTCCTTTGAAGTTTCAGCTTTTGCAATTCGTTCAAACACTGGTCTTTCAATTGCCTGGTAAATCTGGAAAAGAGCTTTACTATCTTTTTCTCACCTTTCATTCAAGACATTTCTTTGTGCTTGAGTCATTCCATCTTTAGTCTCTGGCTCTTCAAAACCTTCATCAACAATATTCTAGAGCTTCATAGATTTCAGCAACACTTTCATATTGTGACTCCAATAGTCATAATCTTCCCCAATGAAACGAGAAATGAGAGACAACAGATTACTTGAATTTGCCATGAGTTTCCTTTCCAAGATGTTGCTAATGTTGTATTCTTAGAACAATTTTTTTGTAATATTTTCTGGCTTTGATACCAATTTGAAGGTAAGCAAAGTTGGGAAATATTATTAGAAATACTCAATTTTTATTGCCTTAAAAAATTACTATAGATTACATTCTTCTACATTCTAATTTATAGGACACAAGAGACTCTTTACTCTTTAACTTACTCAATAAGTTATAGGAATACCTGTAGACACTAAAATAAAGTTTAGTAAATGATTATTGAATTCATCAGTTATCACTAATTTGGTTTATTTTCCAACAGAAATTGAACTGGAAAAACATAAAGATGAAATTTTAAAAGAGAAATGAACATATAAAGTGAAAATTGAGTACAAGAAGCTACCGCCGGTGTCATCCTTGTTTAAATACCAAAAATCTACCGTGAAAGTAAACGAAGACACTGACACAAACAAATGACTGCAAGTTGCACCAAATCGGAATAAAAAAATAGAGCACGGCAAAAAAGTGTATAGAAAAACCTTGTCCGTCAGATTTCGCATAAACAAGGACCTTTTCACACACAGTTGTGTCGACGATGCATTGTATAGACATTGATAGTCCAAAAAGCAGATTGGAATCGGGTGAACAGTGTGACTCAAAATAAAATAAAATATGGTGCCATGCACTCCTAAGAACAGTACCCATACCAAGCCACTCTTTTAATGTATATGGATATAGTAACATTTACCGTTGCATTGGTTGCAGATAACAATTAGCTTCCAGTTCATTAAAAATCACAATTGAGGACAGCCCTAGTAAGGTTAAGAGAATGTGTAAAATTTCAATATTTCCCTATTACTGTTTGTTAGTATCAATTTATTGGAAACGAGAACGAGAATTATCCAGAAAATAAAAATTTTCTTTAATTCAACCATCAAGATCTTTACTTGATATTCATGTATATGTTATAATCAAGAAACATGGATTTAAAATTTGCCTAAATCAATATTCAATTTCTTGGTTGGATCCAAATCACGAACTTTCAGATTTTAATTCAAGAATTTGACTCTCCCAACCTTAAGTCTTCTATGATATAGTTCAAAGTATAGACTACATTGACGCGTAAGCACCTTGTCATTTAAATAAAAAACATAATTCTTGACGGGACATATAAAAAAAATAAGAAAACAATTTTTCTTCCCCCTTTTCTCTAAATTCTTCCCCTTGTCTATATGTCTACTCTCTCTTAAAAGGGAGACTTTGAGGTTTACTATTCATTTGTGAATTCTACTTACATATTACTGTTCCATATGTGGACAAAAAAGAAAAAACAATTTGCCATCTTTATTGACTTAATTGATATCAGTAATTGTAAAAAAATGACACGGTAACAATGTGACTAATTGGTATATATTTTCTTTAGTTGTCAATTGCAGTTGATATTTATAAATATCTTCTCCATGTACGTATTGGAGAAATCGTGAATTGCAATTGATATTTTATAAATATCACGTATTGGAGAAGCAAACCAATTCGTAGTATATCTTTTAATTCATTCTTCCTCTCAAATCTTCCGACTTCTCACTCTTTCTCTCTCATCGTGAAGCAGCAAAGCGATCTCCATCGGGTAAGGTTGATATTGTAATTGTAATGGTGATATGATTTCACTGGAGTGCATAATTTGGTTGTTTACTCATTCTGCTAAACCAGTTTAGTTGCATGATAGATACTGGTAAGTTTTTAATCCTGATTAAATCTTCCAATCTTAATGTTGTTGACGCTTTATTATTTAATGAATTTTAAATGCTTTGCAATCAGATTCTAATGTAAATATTACGAGGTTAATGATTTCAGTTTTATATATCATTTGTATTTTTTTCAGTCGCTAAAGTAAAATTCGTATAACAGTCAAGTTGTCGTAGATTATTGTTAGCACGTAATAAAAAAAAAAAAAAATTGAAAACTGTTAAAAAAAAAAAGTGAAGATGCAGAGCATTTGCTCCGCACCGTGTGCAGGTCGATCCCCGTCGGGACTGTGAATTTTTGTAAGCTTACATTATTCTCTTCCCACAATGGGTATAAATAGCTACAAGATACAGACTTGTTCCTGAAGTTTTAGGAACTGAATGACTAATTTACAGGAGAGATTATAGGTATCCTAATATATTATGTATAGCTAAAGAATATACAAGAGAGGAAATAAAACATACTAGGAAAGAAATCATAGAGACTAATAAGGTAACCATGAGTTGTTTCAAAGGAGATTGGCTAACACCCTCCCGCAAGTCCAGGACCATCACGAAGAGGGAGTCGATGGCACAAGGACTGAAACTGAGTGATGGAGAGGGGCTTGGTAAACAAATCAGCAAGCTGGTCATGTGTAGATAGGAATTGGACTTGAAGGCATCCAGATGCAACTTGTTCACGCACAAAGTGAAAATCTAACTCAATATGCTTTGTACGGGCATGAAAAACCGGATTAGAAGTCAAATATATTGCACCAATATTGTCACAAAATAAGGTTACCTTGGGACATTGAAAACCGAGTTCACCAAGAAGAGAGCGAATCCAAATAAGTTCAGCAGTAGCATGAGCAATGGCTTTGTATTCGCTTTCTATGGAAGACCTTGCAACCATGGGCTGTTTCTTGGCCATCCATGAAATTAATGAACTTCCAAGAAATACACCATAACCACTTGTGGAGCGACGATCATCCACATTGCCCCCCAATCACTATCACTATAACAAGAAAGAGCTAGAGGCGAATCATGAGAGAAGAATAACCCACGAGTCTGAGTGCCTTGAAGATACCGAAGTAACCTTTTTAAAGCAGTCCAGTGTTCAAGACTTGGTGAGTGCATGAACTGACATAATTTATTTACAGTGAAGGCACTGTCTGGACGTGTAGTAGTAATATACTGGAGAGCACCAACAAACTTGCGATAATCCTCTGCTTGATCAATTGGTTGTCCACGATTTTTCATTAATGGAGGCTTAATGGCGATGGGTGTGTGACAAGACTTGGAATCTAACATCCCTGTACGATCAAGTAAATCACAAATATACTTGTGTTGAGAAACTAAAATACCAGTTGTTTGGCGATGCATCTCTAGCCCAAGGAAGTAATGTAAATCACCAAGATCACGGATTGGAAATTCTTGTTTTAACTTGTTAAGCATGGTAAGAACAAGTGATAAGTTAGAGCCAGTTACCACAAGATTATCCACATACACAAGAATAAATACCATATCACTGCCTTGTCGATAAATGAATAATGAGTGGTCACTCTTGGAGGCAAGACAATTAAGAGAAAGTAAGTAGGAGCTTAGCCGCTGAAACCATGCCCGAGGGGCATGCTTCAAGCCATAAAGCGACTTCTGTAGCTTACAAACATGTTCGGGTTGTGATGAATCGACAAAGCCAGGAGGTTGAGACATGAAGATGGTTTCAGTAAGATGCCCATGGAGAAAGGCATTAGAAACATCCAATTGGCGAATCGGCCATTTGTGCATGGTTGCTAGAGCCAAAATAGTGCGAATTGTGGTGACCTTAATGACCGGGCTGAAAGTTTCTTTGTAATCTAAACCAGATTGTTGAGTAAACCCCTGTGCTACTAATCTTGCTTTGTAGCGCTCAATGGTACCATTTGAATGTCTCTTGATGCGATAAATCCACTTACAACCTACAACATTAACATTAGAAGGTCTTGGAACTAAAGTCCAAGTAGAATTAGCAAGAAGAGCATTTATTTCTTCAGACATAGCATTATTCCATTCTTGATATTTTGAAGCTTGGAGATATATACGTGGTTCTATGTGAAGGCAATCAGGTTTGGAAGAAGATGTAGAATGGGCAAGATGAGCACTGCGTCGATTAAGAGTGGAAGGACGCAAAGTCATGGGATGGGTGCGGGTTGAATCGTTTGAAGGTGCAGCATAGGAGGATAAATCAACAATCAAATTTAGACCTGAAGGGGATAAGTTTTCGAGCTGAGTAGGTAGGATAGAAGGGGACGTAGAGGGAGAGACGTATGGAACAATTGAGGTGGCAGGTGGTGTTGGAGCTGTGGTGAAATTGGTATTGGATTCAGGAGGAAGAGGTTTGGTAGATGAAGGAATATGTGAAGGATAAGGATTTGAAGGCATACCTGATTGTGAGGAATCGAATGGAGAGGTGGTTGATACTGTTATCCACGGTGATAAAATGTTAGCATGTGGTAAATTTGATGAATGATTATTTTGCTTAAAAGGAAATAAAGTTTCATCAAAAGTGATATGTCGCGCAACATATATTTTATCTTTAGAAATATCTAAACATAAATGACCATGGTGAGTGGGAGAATTGCCAAGATAAACACATTGTTGAGTGCGAAAAGAAAATTTATTTTTATTGTATGGTCTAAGCCATGGATATACAGCACAACCAAAAATTCTCAAGTCTCTATATTTGGGGTCTTTATTATATAATAAACAAAAAGGAGTGGAATTTTTAATAACACGACTTGGCATATAATTAATCAATTGCACACTAGTTTGAAAAGCATAAGGCCAGAATCGAAGAGGAATACTAGCATGAGCTAATAAAGTGAGCCCATTGTCAACAATATGTCTAATTTTGCGTTCAGAAATTCCATTTTGTTCATGTGTGTAAGGACATGCAATTCGATGAACAATTCCTGTTTGTTTAAAATATGAATTAAGTTTCTGATATTTACCTCCCCAATCAGAATGAAAAGCTTTAATATGAGAATTAAATTGTCGTAAAACTAAAGATTCAAATTCTTTAAACATTGTAAAAACTTGACTTTTATGTTTAAGAAAATAAATCCAAGTGAATCGAGTAAAATCATCCACAAACAAAACAAAATAAGAGAAACCTAAATTGGATAAAATTGGGGCAGGACCCCATACATCCGAGTGAACAATATCAAAGGGTTTTTGACTATGATTTTCAACAGAAGCTAATGGCATCCTAGCCAATTTTCCTAATTTACATGCAGAACAAATGGTTTTAGAAACTGAACTCGAACAAGGGAGATTATTTTTGGCAATTATTGTAGACACAGTGGGTGCATGAGGATGACCCAATCTGGCATGCCAATCATCAAAAGAGGTAGAAACACCAAAATATGCAGATTTGGTTTGCGGTTGAATACAGTACAAGCCAGCTTCATTCGGTCCTTGTAACAGGATTGCTTTGGTCCTCTGATCCTTCACAACAAAATAGTCAGGCCAAAATTCAAAGAAACAAAAATTATCTCTGGTGAATTTGTGAACAGATAACAAATTTTTGGTAATAGCAGGAACATGGAGTACATTATTTAGCTTCAAAAAATTGTTATCAAGAGTGGGATATAAAGCTTTACCTTTAGAAATTATTGGCAATCCTTGACCATTGCCTACCCGGATGTGATCCAAGCCTTGATAAGGTTGAATATCATAGATTGCAGTTGGATTTGGTGTCATGTGATGACTTGCACTAGTGTCAGGTGTCCAGCCTATAGGATTCGGCAAGGATGAGGAAGTCGATTGAAATGCAGCATAGGATTGGGGTTGTAACTGATTATGGCTTGTATGAGGCGAGTAAGTATCAGACCATGCTAGATTGGCTTGTGGAGTAGACTGAGTAGGACGCCCTTGATAGCGCCTTCGACAACGATCTGCGGTGTGGTTGTGATAACCGCAGATCTGACAAATAATAGAAGAACCGTAGGATTGGCGTCGAAAAGAAGGAGCCTGCTGATGCCGTTGATTATTGGTGGAATTTCCAGATTTGTTGAATAGAAAAGGACGCCCAGAAAAATTGGATAAAGTGCGCTGAACAACATGCGCCGAACAACATGCGCCTGTGGAACAGCTTGAAAGCTTCGAAGTAGAATTTCATGAGACAACAATTGACTATGTAATTCCTGAAACGAGACAGGTTCAGGACGTAGATTTAATGCCGAAATTATAGGATGGAACTCACTGCCAACGTTTCGATAAATGATGGCATTAAACTCGGCAGCAGAAAGAGGGCGACCAGCTGCTTCTAGTTCATCCGCAAGGATCTTGGCCTTGTGAAGGTAAGTTGAAATAGACATGTCATTTTTCTTTAACTCCTGAAGTTCAATATGGAGTTGTAATTGGCGATTTTGAGAAATTGATCCAAAAGCAGTGGATAAAGCTTGCCAAATCGAATAGGAAGAAGTAAGACCAATAACATAAGGGAATACCTCCTCAGTGAGGGAAGATAAAAGCCAAGAGTGGAGTAATTGATCCTTTTGAAACCAAGAGGAGTAGTCTGGATTAGGAATCTGTTGAGGAGGAGTAGTTGTAGAGGCAATGGTGGATGGTGGGGGTGGAAAAGAACCATCAATGAGATTTGTCATAGCATGATAATTTAAGAGTGGTAAAAATTGTGTTTTCCATGCAAGGAAATTTTTTGGTGTAAGTTTGATTGCAAAAGTATGGTGAATAGCGGCTGCAGTAAGTTGATTATTGGAGGAAGCCATCGAAAAAAATAAAATTGATTAGGTTAAATCTCTGATACCATGTGAACTTTTGTAAGCTTACATTATTCTCTTCCCACAATGGGTATAAATAGCTACAAGATACAGACTTGTTCATGAAGTTTTAGGAACTGAATGACTAATTTACAGGAGAGATTATATGTATCCTAATATATTATGTACAGCTAAGGAATATACAAGAGAGGAAATAAAACATACTAGGAAAGAAATTATAGGAGAGAAATCATAGGAGACTAATAAGGTAACCATGAGCTGTTTCAAAGGAGATTGGCTAACAGGAACATCCCACGAGAGGCGCTGCCCCCTCAACCCCTACAAGGGGCAATACCTCCCTCATATGCTTTCAAAAGTTTCGTTTACTTTATTTAATTGAAATGTACCAGCAATACTTCCCTCGTATGCTTTCAAAAGTTTCATCATCTTCTTTCTATAAAGAAAGGTCAATGAGATTAAATTCTTGAAAATTTTGAGTAACTTATGTCATTATATGCTTTCAAAATTTTCTCCCACTTTATCATTCATGTTCCACCTTCATAACACATACGAATATGTGTTGTTCCTTAATTATAAACTACCAAAATTGTTTTTGTTAAACATTATCATCTATACTTGTTAATTTCATATGGTTTTGTGAGGCTAAAGGTATGGATTCTTTAACCATTCACATGTACTTTTTGTTCCTTGAAGTAATATTTCAGTTATAAAACCAGTAATGTCTTAATCGATTACTTTTGGTGACACCCTCTTTCACTTCTCCCTATATACTTGCAACGACTCATATACAAATGAGTATACCTAGTAAATTTTTTATCTTTATACTTTTCATTTATTATTGTCATTAAGTAAAGTACATCACTAATTTCTATGCAGATAATAGAAACTCTTTTCCATTTCTGTAAGACCAACTAAAGCTCAGAACTTCAAGGATTATTAGATTATGTTTTTTATTATTAAATTTTACTAATTATTATGTTAGATAAAAACTTACTGTCCCCTTGATCCCCATAACATCTACCCTTTTTTTCAATTTTACCATTTGCCTCTAAATATCTGATTTCTTCTTGGGTAAGTCATCGTCTACTGTACATATACTTGCAGTTGTTAACTTTACATCTCTACTTTACTCCTGGAGGCCAAAAGGCAAACGACAACTTTTCCTACACATTTTGCTCGCAACATCAACTCCAAATTCGCTACGTCAATTCCTTACCGACTCCCATGATCTTTTTTTACAAAAATCTCTTCGCTGAGCTCACAAGAAGAAAAAATCCCTTTGTTGAGCACAAAAGCAATTGAACCTACAAAAAAAAAAAAAAAAAAAAAAAAAAAAATCATTCTTATAACCTTGGTACAAAATTGAGAGATACCTTACAGTTTGCAACTTATGTCCTATCACCAACAACAAACTCAAAGGCAAAGAGAGCGGCGACAAAGGCTTCGCACTAGACGCACTAATCATAGCAAAAGAATAACTCATCCTATGTTCTATACATATGTTCTAATATTCTCGGCATGCGGGACTTTTCCCAACAACCTCCAGCTTAAGCGTCGATTGCACATGACCTACATAACAATGAGTGAAAATTCAGTCATATTTTTCACAATAAGTTTCTTAATTGTATGTAAGGTCAATGTTAGGTTAGGGACAATATGCTCTTTCTTATTGGATATTTGATAAGTGGGAATTATTGGATTAAGCTTAAATATGTCTCCATCTTACTACCATTGTTGGTCGTTCTCATGGACTAAAATAACTATCATTTTTTAATGTTGGGTGATTTTATATGGTAAAATTGCATTAAATATTTTTAGTTCCAAATTTACCCTTAACATCAGTGTTCATGGAAATTCATTTTAAATTATTATGTGAAGGTTTTTTTGGTGAACTTATTGTTGACACGGGGGATGTAATTGTCTTTCCAATTCTCAGTGTATCCTTTGATTACTTTCCAGTGCAAGCGAGTTTTAATGACAATCTTCATTTCTTCTCATATTAGAAATCTCTTTTCCAAAGTTCATTCATTCTCTTGTAATACAATTTCTCATCTAATCTTAGTATTTAAGATGCTAATATTATCTTCAATAGAACACAACCCGTGCATTGTACGGGGCAAAAACTAGTATAGACAAAAGTGTTCCATTTAAAGTTCAAGTCCAACTATGTCAAAATTAGTTTAGTTTTATATGTAGTCTCAGAACTTTAATTATAATTGTAATAAAGTCTAAAACTTTTAAAGTTACTACAATTGAGTCCAACAGCTACCATTGGATATCTTTGGACTTATATTTTCCAAACTCCAATAATTAGATAATGTCTAATCAATCCTAGACCAATCAGTCTAATTATTTCTCTTTGTTTTTTCTATTAAAGATAAAGACTGCACTCTTGATGAATATAAAATCACATATTAGCTGCAATAATTTCTTTTGACCTATCATATATATTTAATCTCCATTCGAGATCTAATAATTAGGTACAATATAAATGATAATATTGTCCCTCCAATATATTTAATCTTCATTGACTTAAATTATAATTTTTTTAACAATTATGAACCAATTATAGATGTTGAGATTTATTCGTCCCTTAAACGTGAGCTTAAATTTATAATTGTTCAATAGAAAATACTTAAGAAGTCGTTTGACCCCCCTTTTTAGGATGACGATCCCCGACACAAATTCATATTTTGTACTCCACGCTCTCTCAAGTTTCCAACTTACTGAGATATTTGATCAATCAAATTAATCTCACACATTCGTAAATTATATGAATTATTAAACTACTAAAAGATGTACACAACCTTATCAAGAAATTTAGATAAAATATCCAGCGATAAAGTAGAATGTTTGAATGATCATGCAATAGAATTAAACTTGACACGATCCATTAAATACACTTTAAGTATACTAGTGTCACTATCAAACTATTTCTGCAATATAGACAAATCACAATGCAAATGGTGAAATAGTCGATACTGCAACATTATAAGATGCAAACCCTTATACACTGGTTCTGAACATTTTTATTAGGCTCTGTTTGATAGGCCGAATTTTCCATGGAAAATAAAATATTTTCTATTTTTCAACTTTTGTAGTGCTTGATTGGCGAAATTTTCCCAGAAAAATATTTTCCTTTTTTTTTTTTTTTTGCAATTGGAAGAAATTTTAGACACATATTGACAATTTACATGCAAAACAAAACCAAACGAATGGTATTCGGTATGATTATTTCTTAATTTTAGACCTGATGGTAAAAAATATTATCACTTTAATGAACAATTTTCATAAAAAAAGAAGCCAAACGGACTCTAAACTTTCAACATTTTCCATAAGTTTTTTTATATCAATCAAACACAATTAATTACAATTCCCAATAAAACAATTTCTAGAAAAATCTTTTTCCTGTAAAACATTTTCTTTTCACCCATTTTCCACTTTGCAATCAAACGGACCCTTATTGATAAATATATGAGCTATGTCAAACTTTTCTTCTCAACACAAACACCCAACTTATATTATCACAAATAATCATTAACACTTTTATTCACATGTTCAATACCAAATAAATACAATAACAGAAAATAAATATAAGTAAAATTTATTTATTATAAAATTATTATTTTATTACGACGAAATTATACTATATGAACATCCAACCCAACACAATTAAATTGTTATATAATGTGCAGGTTTAATGCTTTATGTATTTCTACTCATTATGTTATCATGCATGATTAAGTGGTGTTCCTCATTATTACAACTAACGTAGCCATACATGACTTACAATTAACAATACAACAAAATTTAAACAGGGAAGTAACCTTAATCATTTACACGTACAAACATGATGGTTACCACAGCATAACTACATTTTCGTTTAGCCTAAGAAGCGAATTGGCAAAGAAGCGACTTAATTCGCTCAAGGAGGCCTTCAACACTATGTATAAGAGGCAATATTCTAATCGAATTTTGTCTGATAAAGGCTTGCGGTTGAGAATACGACAACTTGTGATTCAGGCTGTTGCTCAACTTTATAAGAACTTCCTGCAAACTTATGTGTAAGGGATAGAAAATGAGGCCAACATTGGCTGAGCTTGAAGTAAATTTCAAGGATATTCATAACAGCACAGGATGATCCATGTCACTCAACAAATAAATTTCAAACGCAATCAACCAGGTCAATTCTGCTATCAAATTAGCAAACATACTAATATTTAATTAAAATTTAGATGTTAGGTTTATTTTGTAGAAGTATTCAAAGCTTATTTGATTATTTAACATGCATTCAAAAAATATGTAGCACTTTTTTTCTTGACAATAAAGAAGATTTTCCTCTCCCCTCATTACGTTGAGCCCTAAAAGAGGCATAAGAAAATAGAGAACTTCAAGCCAATTATATCATTTTATTATCTCTTCCTATTTCTTGGGCTCATTTGCTACGAACGAAAAAGTTCTATCCTCCAGCCATTCTTATACCAGAAGGCTCAACCACATAAAGTGCACACTAGCAACAGCTACAGATGCTGAGTTCTTTCTTCCATCTTTTTTAGTTTAAAATTAAAGAAAATCCTTCTGAAAAA
Source organism: Fraxinus excelsior (assembly GCA_019097785.1). Taxonomy (NCBI): domain Eukaryota; kingdom Viridiplantae; phylum Streptophyta; class Magnoliopsida; order Lamiales; family Oleaceae; genus Fraxinus; species Fraxinus excelsior. The sequence goes on along the minus strand of CM032628.1, from coordinate 31,415,370 downwards.
AATTTGCTCCAGCATAGCCGGGAAAAACCATGATTGATTCCTCTGCCATCAGTTATACCTCCCTGCCAGTCTCTACATCCCTCTATTGTTGTTATTGATTTGTGCTTTATAATTGTATATATTGAGGACAATATATACTATTATGGCCATTGCTCATTGCTTTATTGTGTTCTTGTGTGAGTTGAATAGTCTTGCTGGCTAAAGATGGTATTGTCGGAAGTACTTGTGATTTTTTAATAGCTAATAGGTTATGAAACTATGATTGTTTCAAAACTTAATCTTCTCAAATTTGATACCTTTCGAGCACAATAATCATCTTTAATCACTTTATATCTCTGAATTGGTTACAAAAATAGAATAGGTGGAGAAAGATTGAATGTTGGTTGTTGGAAACCTGAGCCATATAATGAAATTCGAAGACCATTTGAAAAGACAGTTTGAGGGTGGTTAAACTAATCTTATAAGCTACTCTGTCAGATATGCCACAAACTCTTGAGTTTCAAAAATTATAGTCAATAATCATTTTTTGAAAAACTGCAATTAAAGTTAATGATGTCAATTTTGTTGTAATAATGATATATACAATGAAATTTTTGTTTTTAAAATATGAAATTCAATAAAAGCCATACCTGTCCTAAATTTTTTTTCTATGTTCGATCATATGTAACCTAGCTATACTTAAATGGTAAATATAAACCAAGAGTAGGAAAAAAATTTGATTAATAAAAGATAATTTTTATTGTTCCCTTCGAATTTTCGAAACCTGGAAAACCAAACTACTGACTTACCACAGAAAGTAGGGCTGAGAATTTATTTTAGAAAATTCATTTCATTCCAATGCATATACAACTATTTTATAAAAAAATGAGAATTTATTGGATAGCAAGTCATAAGCCCTAAAAACATTCATCCAATGCACTCAAAAGAAACAAAAATAACAAATTAACTCCTCAAAAAAATAGAAATTCGAAGTGAAAAAACCTACTTAATACTGATCATTCAAATTGGCCACCAGCAATAAAAAATATTGAAGAATTATTTGTTCTTAAATAGTGTTTTCACAGAAATCCTCAAGCATTAATAATGAACTAAAAGTTCAAATAGTAGGCACATTAGAAAGCATACAGGTGATTTGATATCCACCCAAACTATGGAAGCGCTGTTCAAATAACAAAAAGGCTGTTTTTATATTTTATAATAAGGGTCAAGAGATGATGTTAGCCTACCCCTAGATAACTCCGCCTGCATTTATGGTTTCGTGTTGTACTTCATTTAAGTTAGACCTAGTCTATTCGATTCCTCACCTCTTCAATTCAATATCAAATCCACATCTAAAAAATTGGTTACGTGTTCACTACTGCATGCTTATCATGTGTGTTGAGCTATTACAAAACCTTAAGATAGAAACACATTGAAAAACAAATGTGCAACAAAAGAAAAATTAATATAAACCTATCTTGATTTCTTCTTTTTCAAATTCAAGATTTTGGTTTGTGTTTTTTTTTAAACGAGTCATAGGTGTATAATTAATGCGTTTAAAAATTGTATGTAAAATTTATAACTTCAAGAATATAAATATTATAAAGTTAAATAAGACAATAGCCAACACATTTTTCCTTTCTTCCTAAATTTATATAAAACTGAAAATAAAAAAAAATGAAATGTATTATATTTTGTGATGCAAATTTCAATGGATTTACAAAATTCCAAGGAAAATATATAATGAATCCACGCCATTACAGCGTGCAAATTTGATTGATTTTTTTTTTTTTTTTTTTGTAGATCACTCCATGATGTCACTTATACATACACACGATTGCTGATGGAATGATAGCAATAATCTTTTTATACAATTATAAGTTGAGTCACATTTTGTGCATACAGTTTTTTAGACATTGTGCTTTAATTTTGTTTGTTAGTCAAGGTTTATTGTGAGAAAGGCGAAAAACCACTTTCTAGAAATTTCCTATGCTGTCTTTCCTCTATTACTATGGAAAACGTGGTCCATTGATCTTCCAGCTTAGAATGCCTTCGTTGGAATTAGTGTGGGATTCACAACCACTATGGGAAGCACAGTACTTTTCCCTAACATTGGGGGATGTTGCAGAACTAGAACATGGCCGTGCATTTTTTGTGGGGATGCGATCTATTCATGTGGGATGTGGTTGAATTTGATGCCATGAGTGTTGAGGATAGTCCAATTATGATCTCTCTAAACATTTGGATTTTGTTGATATTAAAGCAATGTTGATAAAGAACGTAATATGTGCTTGTTGTTGCTTTATCCTCGAGATGGGTTACAATCTTGCCCCTTTTCTTACTAGTTCAATTTTGATTGGGACGATAGTGTTCCAATTCTCCTTTCGCTATTTATTCCTGATAATTGCCCTTAATAATATTGTTCTATTTGAATTTAAAAAAATATAAATAGAATTGCTGTAAATGTTTATAGAGCCCACGTTTTGTCTACTTGTGTTCTAAGAATCCATAGATTCTTGTTCTTAAGGAACTAGTATCTTGGCTATCTCTCAGCTCCAAACACACGGATAATCTCAAGGAACTAAAAGAAAAATAATCTACAGAAATTGAATAGAATAAGAAATTTTGAAGTTGTTAAATTTGATTGATTTTACCAGTCAAAGTTCAAACTATCTATTTCTTATGTGTAAAGTGTAAAAACAACCTAAATAGCAGTAATGGGCTATTGATATTGTAATGTTATAATACTAGAAATTGTATCTATACTGGTGTTGGCAGCTGACTGAATCTATTTCTTGTATTAGCATAGTTTTGGTGCTTTACAAATTATACTTATCCAATGCATTGTCATCATCTTACGAGCAATAAGGTAAAACACTCTTCAATTCACCCATACCATACCTGAATACTCGTTGCCAAAAAAAGGAAAAACAAGAAGAAGGAACTCTTCAATTCACCATTTCAACAATGTGAAAGTTTTTACATGATACATTGGGAACATCAAGTGATATGGAGAGAAGGGGGTCTCACAACGTTGAAATGGAAATTCAAGTCAACACACCAAAATCAAAACCTCTTTTGTCTTGGCGACAAATGCCTAGCACTCGAAATGCTTGGGCTGTGTGAAGGATGCCCAGAAGAAGCTAAGAACAAAAACACAATACCTACTAAGAAATTAATCAGACAAAAAGGTGTGGGCAATTATCAGAGTGACGCTGTAAAAATATTCTAAATAAGTAAAATTTGGCCAGTCATGCCATGTGTCTTCGATGACCGAATCTCCCAAATACTCAAGTTTTTTTGCTTGCATTGAGACTGCTAGCATTTTTAATTAAAATACACCAGATTTCAAGGTATCACACATTTATAACAAAAATAAACCAGCAGAAGATTAGTAAACAACAATTCCAATCATCAACTTGGATTGTCTTCACCAATGAAACAGGAAAATTTATTAAGAAGACACACTAAAATCAGAAAAATGAATCCAAAAAGTTTGTAAGACAGTTCAAATATAGTTCAAGGAGTTGATGCTGAAAGATTTGCTCTACTCTGTATTGTCGCATTCATAACTGCCCAGCACAACCTGAAATAGAACTGCCATGTTATGATTCACTCAAATAACCTCCTAGAGCAAGTAATTAAACATAAAGGATTAATAAATTAAATGATTAAATAACCTGAAAAGATATTAGAACGAAAAAAGCAGCAGATAAGGGCAAAAACAAACCTGAATAGGACTGTGTGCAATTAATTCACCCATCACAGGACCGCCGTAAACAACACCCCCAACCACAGAAAAAGTTATCACTAGATTATCAATAAACTCCACAACACCCTCCTTTGGAATTGAGTAAAAGCCCAAAAGTTTGATGACTTCGTATGATCCCTGCAGCAAAAGTAATCAACTCTTAGCTAGGTCATTTTATGCATTCTTATAAACAAAGCCGATACCAAAATTGATCTGATACCATTTGGTGTGAAACAAACCACCGGATTGAAATGTTGACGTTACATGGCAAATAATAATGAAGTATATGATCAAGCAAAGAATAATAAAGACAAGAATATGGTAGATGAATTAAGAGATTTTATTGATTCAAGAATAATGGAGAAGAGAGAAAATTATATAATTCTAGTAATCTATTTTCTCACACTTTAAATTGTAGAGAAGAGGCAAATATATATAGGCAACTATTTAGGGAGACGTCCAAATCCTAATAAATGAGTTGTAGTTGAAGCAGAATGTCAAAAACGTATTAAAACGAGAAAATAGGCTTGGGCTGATAACACTGTCGCTCGAGCGACGAGGTAGCGACAAGCGGGTGACAAATGGTGTTTTTCTGCCCAGGGGCGGACCCACGAAGGGCCCAGCGGGGGCGGCCGCCCCCACTGAAAAAAAAAAAAAAATTTTTTTTTTTTTTTTTTTTTACAATTTTTTTAGCTTATTTTCTATCTCGAATACAACGAGGATCTGATGAAACTCATGTTTTGTATGTAATCTTTTTCTCTTTAATCTTGTTACATGTTCTCCAATCTCATAGAGTTGGATGGTTAAATTTCCTTCCCACTAGAATACAACTTGCCAAAAGGGTTTGGAGATGATTTGACAATTGAAGTCCACGATTCGAAAGGAAAGTATTTTGGCCACGTAGTAGTTCAGGTGGCTAATATTGCTGAAGAATTGGTATATTATGTAAATCTCATTTTGACCGCCTGTGATTGCAAAAAGTGTTGCATGGTCAGAGTGAATATATTTGTGGGTTTGATGCAGGGTGAGAGGCTTCGTTCATGGCCTATATAGCATGAACTAGTTGGGAAAATGCAACTAAATCTAACCTATTCAACAACTCCAAAAAAAAAAAATTTCGGGGGCGCTGCCACCGAACCCCCGTAAGCCCCCAGCCCTTCAACTTTAGCGGGTTGGCTCAATCTCTAATCTCGCTCCCACTCAAAAAATAATCTAGGTCCGCCCCTATTTCTGCCTGCATTGTTCGAGCGCCCATCTAGCACCAGACTAGTGAAAATGCGGCGACTTTTCTTCCCGGTCCATAATTTCAACCACTTCGAATCCAATACAAATTTCAACGCCCAATGAACTTCCAAAATAGAACTTCAATTTGACATAGAACTCCAATAGGAATTCAACTTGAATTCTCTTGACACGTATTTCAATTAGAATTCTTCAATTACTTCAAACACTTCAACAAAAGGAATTCAAATTCCAACATGCATGGTAAAGAAATGTTATCTGTAGTCGTTGCATGAAAAAAAAATAAAAAAAAAATAAAATAAGCCTTCATTTGGAAATAATTTTATAAAGTGTTTAATTTATAAATATGTAAATAAGTAGTGGAAAGTACTTGTACGTCCATGGGAATGCATGAAAATGAAGTTCGACTATTTATAAATAATTCATAATTATTTATAGATTAGCCAACGGATCCGAGGCTTTTTTTTTTTTTTTTTCAAGTTTTGGAGACATTCTTTGGAGTAGATTCAAGAACTGGAATTTTGATTTTGTAGTTGCATCTGATTTTGCAGTTGTAACTAAAAGAAGCCTCGGGGAGAATGATCTCTAGAATTATGTCTAGATCGCATGTAAGTTAAGGTTTTTGGGTTGCCTATTTGTACTACAGGTCATTTGATTGAGGTGTTGCTTCCCAACTTCACTTCAAGTATATCGTGTTTCATAAGTTATTTTATGTAAGTCGACCATTAAGCTCTCCACATAAGTCCTTTCTATTTCCTTTCATTAATAATAGATCATATGGATCTTCAGAAGAGAAACGTGTTTAGTTAATTAAAAAACATTCCCTGTATTGAATCTAAAATATTAGCTTCAAAGTCCCAAAAAAAAAAAAAAGATCCAGACTAAGAAGAAGTGATCAAATTACCTCGAATGACGTATCTGATCCTTGAATATTAATTGTGGGGCGGGAGATTTGGCCTGTTGCAGTCAAAATGTTGCCCCTGAGCGAGATGCCTTCAAACAATGGACAATTCTTGAGTTCCCCAACATACGACAATATTTTTCCTTTAATTTCCTACAAGTATAACAACAATAAATTATGCATCGAATTATATTTTTATCAAAGACAGCATGAATCACATACTGAGACTAATGAGTAGTTTTCAGATGAAGGTTCCAACTAACAATATACTGGCAATTAATATAAAAGTATGCTTGAAGTTGCAAATTGTTCAATTGAATTTTTTTAATTTAACTTTTCGACAAATTACAGGTTCACTCATGCTGAATAGAGAAACTAGTTTGAGGTGCTACTGAAAAAGTTTTTGAACCAAGCCAAATCCACCAAATAAAGAAACCTATATCCAAAAATCAGCTCTAAAAAATAATAACTATTACAATGTTTTATCAAAAAAAAAAAAATCATATATCAAGGTAATAAATTGAACATGGATAATTTAAGGTTAATTCTTCCAAAGTTTCAAATCTCAAGTACAAGAAAAAATTAATCAGAAAACAAGAAGAAAGCTTGGAAACCTGCAAGAAATTGTCAACGAGATAGTAGAACACAATGCATGAAAAATTATAAAATAGTTTGTTAGTACAACAATTACGTATTTAGTTTAATTATCCTATATTATATCCTCAAGAATTTTTGGAGGAAAAGGATGGCACGACCCATTCTCTCAGTCCACATTTGACATATTTGACAATGCCACCCATTACTCAAATAAGGGAGGGTCGCGTGTATAGGTTTGATCCCACCCAATATTCGTACCTATTCATTGGAGCTCTCCAAATTTGTATTCATGGACATCCAGATAAATGGGGGACTACTTGTCTTGCACAACAGGCAGGCGCAATTGGTTCCTGTGACGCAAAATGTTTTTGTGTTGGCCTAGCGGAAGGAGCGAAAACAAAAAATTTGTACAACAAAACTTGGCCAACTAATGCCTTCATTGTCATTATTATGTTTCCCTTCTAATGCTGTCAAAGTAGGGGGTTGACATAGGTAGAGTGGTTAACTTTCCTTATAAACTCGATACTATCTCCTTCTGTAGCTGAGATGAGATTTTATTCCTGAGGTACATCCTCACCATTTATTTGGCCTTCTAATTGAATTCCCATGTACCTTGATGTGCTTGGAAAGTACTATTAATTAACTAGAAGAATATAACCCCATTAGAAATAATGGAGGTTTTCATTTCGTGAAGAGAAATATTTGAGCAGATCCATCACTTAGGAATTTTTTGTCAATGAAGCCTTCCACCAATATATTATTGGCCATCAAACAACAGATATAATGAAAGTAGGAGTCAATAGAAGCAACGATGGAAACCATTTTTTGTTGTCAATGAGCATCACTTAATCTTTCTTTATTTCACCATGAATGCATTCAAATTTCTCAAGACCTTAGCACAATATTTAAATTTGGGTCATCATACCGTAGTGTGCATTCAAAAAAATTTCTTCATAAGAGTCTACCAAGACTAAATCCAAAAACTCAAGCCCCAACAATGAAACGGCAAAAAAAAAAAAATTTAATAGCTAAAATAAATAGCAAGGCCGAAATCTTCTTCAAAACTTCAGCATGTGAATAACACAGTGATATATATACACTAATAAGAAAAAGGTACCTGAATAAATCTAGTTATTGGAACCTATTATTTTAAGATTTTTGAAAATGAGTCTCTCTTATTTCGTAGTCACTTGCTAAAAACGAATTCATATAAATAAGAAATTTAAACCAAAAGAATTAACTCTAATAAAAATTATGATAGTTATGTAAACAAAATACTTCAACAACAAATTAAGATAAAAGTAAATGGAATAAACCTCTCCAGCATTGATAGTGAAACATTGCACAATCATTCCATTATGCCTGGGAGGTTGTGGCACTTTGCCCTTTAAAGCTTCAAGGGCTAGTACCCATTCAGGTTCACGCTGTTCTTCCAAAGAATTTGCGTGCTTATCAGCCTCCATGTGTATCCTCTACAAACCAAGTTCAAAAAATTTCGGATGTGATAAATGGTCTTGGTTCACAGAGGGTAAAAAATAAATAATGCAATAACAAATAGAGAAAAAGAACTTGAAAATGGATAATATATGATGACAATGGACTATTAAATAAAGAATCTACAAGAGTTCAAGAGATTATGAGTGGATCATAGCTGGAAAATTCAAAAATATAGTTAATAATCATTTTTTGATAAACTTCAATTAAAATTAATGGTGTCAATTTGGTAAGTTGTAATAATGATGCATCCAATGAACTTTTTATTTCTAAAATATGAAATTCAATAAAAGCCATTTCTCTCTTAAATGTTTTTCTATGTTCGATCATATGCGACCTATCTACACTTAGAGTAGAAAAAAATGATTAATAAAAGATAATTTTTATTGTTCCCTTCGAATTTTTGAAATCTGGATTCACGGGAAAACCAGGCTGACTTATCACAGAAAGTAGGGTTGAGAATTTATTTTACAAAATTCATTTCCATTCCAATGCATATACAACTATGTTTTTTAAAAAAAGAGAGAATTTATTGGTTAGCTAGGCATAAGCCTTACAAAATAATTTCATCCAGTGCACACAAAAGAAACAAAAATAACAAATTAATTACTCAAAAAAAAAAAAAAAATCGAAGTGATAAAACTACTTAATACTGATAATTCAAATTGGCCACCAGCAACAAAGAAATATGAAGAATTATTTGTTATTAAACAGTGTTTTTGCAGAAACACTCAAGCATTACTAATGAACTAAAAATTCAAATCGTATGCACATTAGAAAGCATACCTGTGATTTGATATCCACCCAAACTATGGAAGCACTGTATAAATTACAAAAAGGCTGTTTTTATAATTTATAATAGGTGTCACGAGATGACGTTAGCCTACCCCTAGAGAACTCCACCTGCATTTATGGTCTCGTAGTGTACCTTCATTTAAGTGAATCCTAGTCTATTTGAGTCAACTTTTCAATTCGATACCAAATCCACATCTAAAAAACTGATTACACGTTCATTAATGCATGCTTATCATGTGTGCTGAGCTATTACAACATTGACTTCTAAAAAAACAAACTTGCAACCAAAGAAAAATTAATATAAACCTATCTTGATTTCTTTTCTTTCAAATTCAAAATGGTGATTTGTGCTTTTTTTTTTAATAGGTCGTAGGAATATAATTAATGCATTAAAGTTTTTTTAAGACAATAGCCAACACATTTTTTCCTTCCTAAATTTATATAAAACTAAAAATAAAGAATGAAATCTGATTTTTTTTTTTTTTTTTTTTGGGGCACTGCTCAGTGGATTAACAAAATTCTGAGGAGAACATAATTGTGCTATATAAAAATAAGGGGATTACAGCGCAGAACTATATTGATTTCATTTTTCTGTAGATTGATCACTCCATGATGTCACTTATATATACACATGTTTGCCGATGGAATACTAGCAATAATCTTGTTATACAATTATCAAGTAAAGTCACATTCTGTGCGTATAATTTTTTAGACGTCAAGCTTTTCATTTACTTTGTTAGTCATAGTTCAAATTTATTGTGAGATATGCAAAAAAAAAAAAAAAAAAAAAAAATACTTTCTAGAAATTTCTTATTCTCTTTATCTTTCCTCTATTACAATAAAAAAAAAAAAAAAAAAGGTCCATTGCTCTTTGCATGTAGAATTGATTCATTGGGATTAGTGAGGGGATTTACGACGGCTATGTGGCACCACAGTACTCCTGGCCATTGGGCTCTTTTTCTCCCCACATGATGTTGCAGAATTAGATTATGGGCCGGGCAATTTTTGTGGGGATGTGGTTGAATATGATGCCTCGAGTGTTGACCATAGTCCAATTGTGATCTTTATCTAAACAGTTAGATTTTTGTTAGATATTAGAGCACTTTTAAAGAATGTAAGATGTGGTTCTTGTTGCTTTATCCTCGAGATGGGCTACCATCTTGCCTCTTTTCTTATTAATTCCATTTTAATTGGAATCATAGTCTTCTCATTCTTTTTTCACCATTTATTCATGATAATTGTCCTTAATAATATTGTTCTATTTGAATTTCAAAAAAGAAAAAGAATTGTTGTTAATGTTTATAGAGCACACGTTCCTGTCTACCTTTGTTCTATGAATCTATAGATTCATGTTCTTAAGGAACAAGCAGCTCAGCTATCTCTCAGCTCCAAACGTGGATAATCTCTAGGAATTAAAAGAAAAATAATATATAGAAATTGAATAGAATAAAAAAACTTGAAGTTGTTAGATTTGATTGATTTTACTCGTCAAAGTTTAAACTGTCTATTTCTCATATATAAAGAGAGAAAACCACCTAAATAGAAGTAATGAGTTATAGATATTGTAAGCATGTGATAATACTAGAAATTGTATTGATACTGGTGCTGGCAGCCAACTGAATCAATTTCTTGTATTAGCATAGTTTTGGTGCTATCCAAATTATACTACTTATTCAATGCGTTTTCATCATCTTATGAGCACATTTTTCTTAAAATAAGGAAAAACACTTTTCAATTCACTGTTACCATAATTAAATACCCATTACTAAAAAAAACAAAAAACAAAACAAAAGAAGAAGGAACTCTTGAATTCACTTTTCCAACAATTTGAAAGTTCTTACGTCCTAAAAATGACATGATACATTGGGAGCATCAAGTTATGCGGCAAAAAGGAGTACTCACAAGGTTGAAATGGAAACTCAAGTCAACACCAAGATCAAAACCTCACCTTGTCTTGACAACAGAAGCCTAGCACTCAAAATGCTTGAGATGTGTAAAGGATGTGTTGGGTTTTTTTGACACCCAATGAGGGCAATGATGTTAAAACAATGTTGGACAAGTTATAACGATACCTTACTGATAGCTCGACCAAGAAACAACTTGGGCCACTTGAAACAATTTAATTAAGTTAATATTGCTCGTGGTCTAACACTTTGTGGATGTCCCAAGTAATGGTTGGAGGTGATATTGGATTTGTAGCCCATTTATTGTTTTAGGCTTTGGTTTATTGGTGGCCTATTTACCTTATTATTGGCGCAATTTCGATGACCTAAAATTGGAGTTATATATTTTCATTTTCTTCCCAGCCATGAGTTTATGGTTGTGTGTGCTATAGAGGATAAAGGTGAGGTAGCCATCTTGGTGGTTCGTTGAGGATTCAACCATTGTACATCTTCTCTTCTTCCCTTTGTGATATTGCAACGACCATATTCCTCTTTTGTGGGGGTGAAAACTTGTGGCAATTGAAGTGTATAAAGTTGTGGGTCAAGTGGAGCTCAGTTGGTGATCGTTTATGATTAAATTGAGCTTGGATTCAATATTTGTAGAAGATCTTCCGCAACAAGATGCCCAAAAGAAGCTAAGCACTAGAGCACGAAACATATTAAAAATTGTTGGATTTTAAGCGCAAAAATAATAGAGAACTGAATTAGAGAAATCAACATAAGTATTTAATGTGATTCGACGATGTGCCTACATCCTCAAAGAGCGAAGTGGATATTTTTTTTTTCGGTATGAATAATAGGATTACATCATCAATATTTATACTAACCCTAGCCAAAGCCCATATAGGACTCTAGGGCCCGTACAAGAAAATACACGTAACGCGTCCCAAACTATGAAGCGTGACTGTTAAACAAACAATAAATTAAACTGCCAATGTTGTGGCTCTGCTCCCTTCACTCCGTTCCATTTCAGCATCGATCATTTTGATCAAGTAGTCATGTGTTCCACTCTATATAAGTTACATATACAACTATCTCCACCTTGGCAACTATCCATCGCTCACGAAAAAATACTGAAGCAAACATGACTTGGGAAAAACACACCATCTAGAACCAATAGATTGAGACACATTCTCTCTAACACCTAGAGATGATAATCAAATTCAAGCAATGCTTGAATCTATCCGTTGTAATTGTCTTTGTCAACATGTCTGCTGCATTCTCTTAGGTATGCACCTTCCCTAGCAACAATTCTCTTGAAATAACCAACACCCTTGTCTTGTGAAATTTGACATCGATGTACTTGGTTCTTGCATGATAAATCTGATTATTTGCTAAGAAGATGGCGATCTGACTATCATAACACAGCTTTATTCCATGTTGCTTGATCCTAAGCTCATGGACAAGCCTTCTTAGCCACAATGATTCCTTGGCTGCCTCAGTTGATGCCATGTACTCTACTTTAGTTGTGGATAATGGCACAAGTGACTGCTTGATTTCCAACATATAGGCCCACCTGCAAGTATGAAAACATAACCTGTATGGGACCTTCTGTCATACAAGTCTCCTGCATAATCTACACTCCGTATCCCTAAACTAAAAAAATCATTATGTTGTCTCTCAAGCATGATCCCACACTCCACTGTACCTCTTAAGCACCTGAAAATCCACTTTACAGCTCTCCAATGCTCTCTGTCGGGATTAACCATGTACTAGCTCACCACACTGACAGCATGTGTTAAATTTGGTCCGATACACACCATTGCATACATCAAACATCACACTGCACTGGCATAAGATAACTTTGACATCTCTACAATTTCTTCTTCATTCTTAGGACACTAATTACTAGACAATCTGAAATGATTTTCCAATGGTGTATCCACTAGTTTTGTATCAGACATGCACACTGACAGCATGTGCTAACTTTGTTCTGGTACACAACATTGCATACATCAAACATCCCACTGTACTGACATAAGGTACCTTTGACATCACTACAATTTTTTCTTCATTTTTAGGGCACTGATTACTAGACAATTTGAAATGATTTTGCATTAAATCTCTCTAACACCTTTTTCAAATAATTTTTCTGATATACCCATAATTTTCCGACCTTCCTATCTCCATTGATCTCCATACCAAAAATCTTTTAATTAGTCCCAAATATTTCATGTCAAACTTACTGCTTAACAAAGACTTCAATCTGTCTACATCATTCATGTTCTTAGCGACAATTAACATGTCATCCACATACAACATCAAGAAAATATGTGAATCATTCTCAAGAACTCTGTAATAAACACAACAATCACACTCACAGCGACTATAGCCAATCTGAATCGTGTGGAAGTCGAACTTCTTGTACCATTGTCGTGGAGATTATTTAAGCTCATATAAAAACTTCTTCAATTTACACACGAGATTCCAAGAATCCCTCTGACTGCTTCATGAAAATATGTACCAAATCACCATGAAGAAAAGCGATCTTCACATCCAAATGCTTTAACTCCAAATCAAAACTGGCCACCATTGTCAAGACAATCCTGATGGAAGTTTGTCCGACGATCGGAGAGAAAATCTCATCATAATTTACTCCCCTCCTCTGTGAGTATCCCTTAGCTACTAACTGAGCCTTGTATCTTTTCCCTTCTTTTTCTGACATTGCTTTTTCTTTTTGTAAAGTACCCACTTACCCCTATCGGCTTCTTCCCCTCAAGAAGCTCCACCAGATCCCAAGTATTATTTTTATGTAATGACTCAATTTCCTCCATCATAGCCTCTATCCATTTACTTTTCTCTTGACTACCACGGCATCCTGAAAAGTTATAAGATCACTATAGCCGATAATTAGTGCATAAGAAACTAAATACTCAAAACCATACTTCACTAGTGGCCTAATAGTATGACATGGTCTATCCGTTCCATTCGATGCGCTCCACTCGGGCATCAGCCATTTTGATCCAGTAATCATGTGTTCCACTATATATGAGCCACATATACAAAAAATAAATAAAAATAAATTAATACAACAAAAATTTGTGACCATTTTCAGAAAAGGTAACGTAGTAAATAATATTCTAAACAAATAAAGCTTGACCAGTCATGCCACAAACTCACGTGTCTTAAATGACAGACTCACAAATAGTCAAGTTTTTTTTGCTCACATTGACGGCTAGCATTTTTAATTAAAATTCAACGGACATCGAGGTATCACATATATCACATATTAAAAAAAAAAAAAACCAGCAGCAGATTAGCAAAACAACAATTCAATTCACTAACTAAGATAGTCTTTACCAATGAAATGGGAAAAATAATTAAGAAGACATTAAAAACAGAAAAATGAATCCAGTAATAGTTTGTAAGCCAGTTCGAATGTAGTTCAGTTGATGCCGAAAGATTTTCTCTACTCTGTATTCTCGCATTCATAACTGCCCAGCACTACCTGAAATAGAACTGCCATGAAAAAATTAAGTTACTAAATTAACCCAAAAATGTGACTGTATTTCCTCGCAGGAAAGATGTTAGAACAAAAAAAAACAGCAGATCAGCGGAAAAACAAACCTGAATATGAATGTGCAATTAGTTCGCCTATCACAGGATTGCCGTAAACAACATTCCCAACTGCAGAAAAAGTTAACATAAGATTATCAATAAAGTCCACCATGCCCTCCTTTAGAATTGAGTAAAAGCCAACAGTTTGACAACCTCATATGATCACTGCAGCAAAAGTTATCAACTCTTAACTAGGTCATTTTATGCATGATAAAGAAATGTTAAACAAAGCCTTCGTTTGGAAAGAATTTTATGAACGGTTTAATTTATAAATAAATATAAATAAGTGGTCAATAGATGAAGTTTTGAGTATTTATAATCATTTATAAATTAGCCAACAGATCGGAGGCTAAATCCTTTTTCTCCCACTAGGAAAGTTTTGAAGACATTCTCTTGGTGTAGATTCGAGAACTGGAGTTCTGTTTTTAAAAAATATATATATAAAGAACATGAAATTAGTCCATAATATGTGGGCCAAACGACCCAAGTTTTTTGTGGAATAAATTAAAATAAGAGTAAATAGAATAAACCTCTCCAGCGTTGATAGTGAAATATTGTACAATCATTCCATCACGCCTGGGAGGTTGTGGCACTTTGCCCTTTAAAGGTTAAAGGGCTAGTACTCATTCAGGTTCACGCTGTTGTTCTGAAGAATTTGCTTGCTTCAGCCTCCATGTGTATCTTCTACAAACCAAGTCCAAAAATTTTCGGGTGTGATAATTGGAATTGGTTAAGTAGAAAATACATAATGCAATTACAAATAGAGCAAAAGAACTTGAAAATGGGCAATATGTGATGACAATGGACTATTAAGTAAATAATCTACAAGAGTTCAAGAAAATAAGAGTGGATCATAGCTGGAGATTTCAAAATTATAGTTAATAATTATTTTTTGACTAACTTCAATTAAATTTAATGGTGTCAAATTGGTAAGTTGTAATAATGATAAACATAATGAACTTTTTATTTCTAAAATGTGAAATTCAATAAAAGCCATTCCTCTCCTAAATGTTTTTCTATCAACAATGCTTGGTGTACAATCATTAGTTTTACAATCTCTCACATTATAGCGGGCCCCACACTAATGTGAGAGATTGTAAAACTTACAATCTCTTAATGATTGTACAAATGGATTTTTCCTTTTTCTATATACTTATGTGGTAGAAATATAAACCAAGAGTTGAAAAAAAATGGTTAATAAAAGATCATTTTTATTATTCCCTTTGAAATTTCGAAATCTGGATTCATGGGCAAACCGGGCTAACTTATCACAAAAAGAAAGTGATGCCGGACAGAATAATGATTATTATGTAGGCAGGTTTCAGTGGACAGTTACATGGAAGAAAACAAGAGGGAAAACCAAGAAACGAGAATAACTCTTAATTAATCAAGCAATAATGCGAAAATAACCCACAAACCAGGTTAAAGAGCTAAAAAAAATCGTAATTATTGGAATTTTACCAAAAATAGCAAAATTTCAAAAATTATACTAAAAGGAAATACGAATTAAAAGAAATAATATCCCGAAAACCCGGGTCAAATCGGATTCGTAATCTATGTTTAAAAGGCAACCGAAATATTACGATAAAAGGAAAAAAAATAACTAAAATTGTAAATTCGGAAAGGAAAATAGCTGAATTTAGCCTTGAAATTGATGCACATCTAGTAAAGCTGGGTGACCACGACGTGCGCACCGAAAAGAGCTTTCCGAATTGGCGTTCATGAGCGCGATTCTGGTAACCGTAGCAAAAGTTATGGTCAAAGTACCTAAACGTGTCCAAAAGGGCCCCAATTAGGAAATGTCGTACTTGCCATTTTTCCGTTGATCCGCTAACTCATGATACTTTAGCGCTGTCAACGAGTCATCTGATAACTCGGCTTTGTCTGATTCGGATCCTCTTGCATCAGAAGGGCTGAGAATTTATTTTAGAAAATTCATTGTCATTCCAAAGCACATACAATTATTTTATAAAAGAATGAGAATTTATTGGATAGCTATGCATAAGCCATACAAAGAAATTTCATCCAATGCACGCAAAAGGAACAAAAAAAAAAACAAATTAATTACTCCAAGAAATAGAAATTCGAAGTGAGAAAAACTACTTAATACCGATAATTCAAATGATCAACAGCAATAAAAAATTATGAAGAATTATTTGTTCGTAAACAGTGTTTTTACTTAAATACTCGAGCATTAATAATGAACTAAAAATTCAAATAGTATGCACATTAGAAGGCATACCTTCGATTTGATATCCACCCAAACTATAGAAGCACTGTTCAAATTACAAAAAGCTGTTTCTATATTTTATAATAGGGGTCACGAGGCGATGTTAGCCTACCCCTACAGAACTCCGCTTGCATTTATGGTAATATGGTCTCGTATTGTACCTTCATTTAAGTCAGACCTACTGACGCCGGCAAAGTAGCGATTATTGAGCATGCAGGTTTCAATGGACAATTAACACAGAAGGAACAAGATAAAACCCTAATAAACAATTAATCATGCAATGAATCCAAAAATAACCCACAAGCCGGGTTAAATAGTTAGAAACTAGTAATTATCGGAATTTTACCAAAAATAGCAAAATCTCAATATTTATACCAAAAGGAAATAAGAAATAAAAGAAATAATATCCCGAAAATTTGGCTCAATTTGGGTCTGTAATCTATTGTAAAAAGGCAATCGAAATATTACTAAAAAATGAAAAAAAAAAAAATAACTAAAATTGAAGATTAGGAAGGGAAAACAGCTAAATTTGCCCTTGAAACTGACATAAAGCTCGGTGATCAAGACGTGCGCGCCGAAAAGAGTTTTTCGAATTGGGGTCATGAGCGCGATTCTAGTAATCGTAGCCAAAGTTATAGTTACGGCCAAAATACTAAAATGTGTCCAAAAAACGATCTCAATTAGGAAATGTCGTCGATTACTTGTCATTCTTACGTTGATCCGTCAACTCATGGTACTTCAACTCCATCAATGAGTTATCTGACAACTCGACTTCGTCTAACTCGGATCCTCCTGCATCACCTAGTCTCTGTGATTCTTCACCTTTTCAATTCACTACCAAATCCACATCTAAAAAATTGATTACATGTTCATTAATGCATGCTTATCATGTGTGCTGAGCTATTACAAAATCTTAAGATTAACATTGAATGCTAAAAAACAAACGTGCAACCAATGAAAAATTAATATCAACCTATCTTGATTTCTTTCTTTCAAATTCAAAATTTTTGTTGTTTTTTTCTTAATGAGTCATAGGTGTATTATTAACGCATTTAAAAATTTTAGGTCAAATTTAGAACTTCCAGAAAATATATATTATAAAGTTAAATAAGACAATAGCCTACAAATTTTTCCTTTCTTCTTAAATTTATATAAAACTGGAAATAAAAAATGAAATCTATTATGTTTTGTGATGAAATTTTTAATATGAAACTCTTAGGGAAAACATAACTGTGCTATATAAAGAAGCAACGGCATACAGCGTGGAACCTATATTGATTTTGTTTTTTTTTACTGTAGATCACTCCATGAGGTCACTTATACATACACACAATTGCTGATGGAGTAGTAGCAATAATCTTTTTATACAATTATCAAGTTGAGTCACATTTTGTGCACACACTTTTTTAGACATCGTGCTTTTCATTTACTCTGTTAGTCACAATACATGTGAAAGTTTATTGACAGAAAGGCAAAAAACCACTTTCTAGAAATTTCCTATATTACTATAGAAAACGTGGTCCATTGATCTTCCATCGTAGAGTGGCTCCATTGAAATTAGTGTGGGGATTCACAACCACAGTGGGAAGCACAGTACTTCTCCTTCCATTGGGCTCGTTTCTCCCCACAGGATGTTGCACTAGAATATGGGCCGGGCATTTTTTGTGAGGATGAGATGTGGTTAAATACGATGCCCTGAGTGTTGATCATTGTCCAGTCGTGATCTTTCTCTAAACATTTAGATTTTGTTAGATATTATAGCAACGTTAAAGAATGTAAGATTTTATTCTCCAGATGGGGCTACCATCTTGCCTATTTTCTTACTAGTTCCATTTTGATTGGGAAGATAGTGTTCCAATTCTTCTTTTACCATTTATTCGTGATAATTCTCCTTAATAATATTTTTCTACAAGAATTTGAAAAAAAAAAAGGGGGGGGGGGGGGGTGGGGGAGGAGGAGAGCCCATTTTGGTCCATGTTCTATGAATCCTTAATTAGAGTCAAGTTCTTAAGGAACAAGTAGCTCAGGTATCTCTCAGCTCCGGATAATCTCAAGGAATTACAACAGAATTAATATAAAGAAATTGAATAATAAACAATTTTAAAGTTGTTATATTTGATTGATCTTACTCATCAAAGTTCACACTATCTATTTCATGTGTAAAGAGCGAAAAAAAAAACCTATTAGCAGCAATGAGTTATTAACATTGTAAGCTTGTGATAGCAATAGAAATTGCATCAATTCAAGTATGGGCAGCCAACTGAAACTCATATTAACATAATTCCAATGCTTTACAAATTATACAACGTATTTAATGCATTTTCGTCGTCTTAGAGCACATTTTTGCTTAAAGTAGGGTAAAACACTCTTCAAATCACCCTTACCTTAGTTAAATAGCCCTTACCCAAAAAAAAAAAAAAAAAAGAACAAAAAAAAAGACAGAACTCTTGAATTCTTGTTTTCAACAATGTGAAGCTTTTTACACCTTCAAAATGACACGATACCTTTGGCACATCAAGTGAAGTGGCAAAAAGGAATGTTGAAATGGAAACTCAAGTCAACACCGAATATCAAAACCTCAGATTGGCTTGACAACAGAAGCCTAGCATTCGGAATGCTTGTGCTGTGTAAGGGTTGCACAGAAGCTAAGCACAAGAGCACACAACCTTCTTATTGAAGAATTATGTACCAAATCGATACCTTTTGATTAATAAATAAAGGAGCGCGTATAATATGACAATATGAAAATCAAATTAGAACACAAGATTTATGTGGTAAAAATGTAGAAGAGGGGAATTTACTGATATCAATAATATAGGATTACAAATTATTGTGTAGAATGTAAGGACTAATTCAATGTGTTCTACACCACATATATATAATACTAAGATCCTAAAATACTAGGAATATAATACAATGAAGAGTTTAAGATAATTTGAAGTCTCAATATAAAGGGTAAAACCAATAATTGAATATTTGGGATGAAATATGAGTCAAAAAATGCCAAAAGCTGGAACAGAATATTCCCCAAATAAGAATGCCGCTTGAGCGACAGTCTAGGAGGGCGTCGAGTGGTGGCCAGCCGTTCGAGCGCCCACCTCGCAGTAAGTGAGCATTGGTGCTCTTGTTTTGAGCTCTCGAACGGGATCAAGGCGTTGCGAGCTCCAGTTCGATATTTGTTTCTCCAATTGCCACTTGGACTCCTTCAAGACCTCTTCATGTCTACTACCAACTCCCAAATTGAATTCCAACTTAAATTCCCAACTTAACTTCAAATAGAGTTCTCAAGTAGTCTTCCAAATAGAATTTGAGTCACACATTCCACTGGAAGGAATGAAACTTAACTTTTCAACAAAAAATCCTCCACCTAAAATTCTACAAAAGAAAAATTTTCCTCCTATTCCAAAAAGAGCCCAATTAGGGCAAACTCAAAAAATTGAAATCAAGTGAATCCAAACACTACTTAATAGGATTACCTTGGGCATCAAAATTGTTCGAATTATCCCCAAAGCAACAAAATCACAAATAATTTAATATTTACCAAACAAGGCAAAAACATACCCTATAACAGAATCGACACAAAATGCTTCTAGAGAAGGTTCTTTGCTAGACTTAACATCTTTAATGGCATTTAAAGCATAAGCAACAAAATTAGCTTCATCGTACCTTTGAGGATGCCTAATATCTCTTCTGGTATTCCTCTAGCAATTGAATACAATGGCACCGGTCTCGATTGAGATGTATTCTTTATTGTGGACCCTAAATCAAACTCCAATGGTATTGAACCAAACTCAAAATTCACCTAAATCCTTGACTTCCGTTGATTAATATTCAAAGATTATGTGGAACTAAGTAAAACATATAAGAGGGACATTTTCTGTCCCTTAATACAACGCATGCACTTTTACTAACCTTTAGGACTTACCTGCACAAGAGTACATGTACTATTTTGAGTTAAGAGTATTCAAAGAGATAAAATTTATTTTCAAATCAAGAATATGTTTCATATCATCAAGTGTCCTTACAGTCCCATTAAACATCTTAATTCTGACCCTTCCAATACCAGCTATTATACAAAGTGAATTATTTCTCATTATCATAATACCTTTGAAAACTACTTTGTATGTTGAATACAAGTCCCCGATCACGACACATATGAAAAGTGCAAGCTATATCGAGAATCCAATTCTCGTCAGTTTTGAGTTGCCATTAAAAATAATCAAAATATCTCATTCTTTGTAGGAATCTTCTACAATTCTGGCTTCACTTGAAGTTTCTGATTGTTTATCATTCTGATTTGCTACAGCCATTTTTTGTTCTGCAACTTATAACAATCATTCCTAATGTGCCCTGTCTCTTGCAATAATTACAAACTTTATTATTGTAATCAGCAACAAAGCTATCTCTATGAGCCTCAAATCAAACAAGATGTTTTATCTTCTCCTTTGAAAACAAAGCATCATAAACTTTTTCAATTGTGAGAGTATCACGACTAAATAAGATGGCGTCTCTAAATGACATGTATGAAACAGGCAGCGAACACGATAATGTCAATCCTAAATCATCTTCATCATGCTTGACCTCCAAGGTCTTTAATCAACAACAATTTCCTTTAAAACGGTTAGGTGATCTTCTAGTGATGTATTTTATGTCATATGATGAGAATACATGCATTGCTTCATATGAAATTTGTAGATCAGACTTTTCATTATGCATAACTACCATGATACAGCGACGGTTTTCTCCTTCAAATGTCTTGAAGAATATTATTCGAAAGTTGAAGATGTATTTGTGATAGGGCATTTCGATCCTTACATTGTCTATCCATCATACTCCAAGTTCAGGGCATCTTGTCAAATTCCAACAACGCATCATCCAAATATATCTAAACGAGCACTACTCGTATCTTTACCTACCAAGGCGAAAATCTGGTGTTGCAGTCGAGCGGCAAAATATCATACTTCATAATTGCTATCACAAAAATCAAAACCTCGAACTGAGTTGATCGAATCTCGCTCTGATACAACTTGTTGAAGAATTATATACAAAATTGATACCAATTGATTAGTAAATAAAATAATGAATATAATATGATGATATGGAAATCAAACTAAAACACAAGATTTACGTGGTAAAAGTTTACCATGAACAGAAGAGAAGAATTTATTAATGTCAATAATGGAGGATTGTAAATTATTGTGTAGAATGTAAGGATTAATTCAATGTGTTGTACACCACATCTATATAATACTAAAATCCCTAACATGCTAGGAATATAATACAATGAAGAGTTTAATATAAGGTGAAGTCTCAATACAATAGGTAAAACCAATAATGAAATATTTGGGATGATGTCAAAACTGTGAACAAAAGACCGCCGCACGAATAATAGTCCAGGTAGGGTAAAGTGGTGGTCGGCCGCTTAAGCAGCCACCTTGGGGTAAGCGAGCACTGGTTCTCCTATTTTGAGCGCTCGAGCGGGATCAAAGCTCCACGTGAGCGCCAATCTAACGTTTACTTTCTCAAATTGCAATTTGGACTCCTTCAAGACCTCTTCAAGTCTACTACCAACTCCCAAATTGAATTCCAACTTAAATTCCCAACTTAACTTCAAATAGAATTCCCAAGTATTCTTCCAAATAGAATTCGGGTCATACCCTAATTCTGACACTACTAAGAATTAATAGGAAAAGTGGTCTGGACATTGATCAGAAGAGGTAGCGTAGTAAAAAAATACTAAACAAATAAATAAGTAAAACTTGGCCGAACATGCTGCAAACTTATGCATCTTAAATGGTTTTGAGTCTCACAAAAACTCAAGTTTATTTACTCCCATTGTCTGCTGGCCTTTTTAATTAAAATTCAACACTAGACGTCAAGGTATCAATTAAATATAGCAAAAACATACCAGCCACAGCTTAGCAAAATGAATCCAGTAAATTTGTTGACCAAACAACAATCTAGTCTGTAAGTACACTTGAAATGTAGTTTGAGTAGATGCAGAAAACTTTCCTTTACTCTATAGTGTTCCGCTTCTATTTAACCATTTATTCATGGTATTTGTCCTTAATAACAGAAATGCTGTCAATATGTAGATGCGCTTGATCATGGTTACAAATGGAGAAAATATGGCCAGAAGGTAGTCAAGAACAGCCTTCATCCACGGTATTTCTTACTCCCCTAAACTTTATTAGGTAATCAAATGGACTATGCCATTCGGAAATATGATCAAACACGAAATGCACGCCGTCCAGTTCACACAACAACCAATTGAGAATTAAAAAATTAAGATGAAGCAATCACTACAAATCACCATTTCAAACCACCATCGTGAATCCTATAGCTACTAGGGACGTCAAAGCTTAAAGCTACCAGAATTTCGATGATATTTTGTAATACTACACCAGGTAAGGTTCAAATTTGTCTGGAGCACATGAAATTCAGAAAATCGATATCCAACAAAAAAGGATCAATTTGATAAAAAAATAAACACATAAATAACGAATATCATAAGTCCAACTCAGAGATAAAGATTATAGCCTACCTTACACAATGGAGAAGTAGTTACTAAACGAGAGAGACGGATATCGAGAGCCAGGAGGCGGAACTGGAATGGATGCCCAATTAACGCGGACGGCTGAGGAGAGCCAGGAGCCAGATACCAAAGAGAGATAAAGATACAGGAACATGCAATTAACGCGGACGGCCGGCGAAACTGGAAGGCGATTTCAATAGTGGTCTCTATTCTCCAGAATCTCCACTCTGCCTCACCTTAGGTCTCGAAGCAACTGTGTTTGCCTTAACGTTAATTGGGCCAACATTGAAAAGGAAAATAAAAGTGGATTGGGCTATTTTTTACGGTGTGCACAAATGCACGTTGTAAATAATGTAAGTAGGTTTTAAATGCACGCCGTAAATAATTTAGTTTGAAGAAAAAGAAACGGGGTGCATTTATAGGTAGGTTTTTTACGGAGTGCACAAATGCATGTCGTAAATAATCTAGTTTTAAGGAAAAAAAAAAAACGGCATGCCTTAAATGCACGCCGTAAATTATCATGTTTTACGGCATGCAAAAAATGTACGCCATAAATACTTTATGCAATTAATCATTCACGGCACATTTTTTTGCACACCGTAAAAAGTGTCGTTTTATGGCAAGTGTCAATTGCACACCATAAATATATGTCGTAAAAAGCTATTTTTGTTGTAATGAATCTTCATAGAGCCCATTTTTTATCCACTTCCGTTCTATGAAACCTTAATTAGAGTCAAGTTCTTAAGGAACACATATATACTGGGCTATCTCTTAGCTCCAAACATGGATAATCTCAAAGAATTAAAATAGAATTAATCTAAAGAAAATGAGTAGAATAAAAATTTTAAAGTTGTTATGTTTGATTTAATCAACAAAGTTCACACTATCTATTTCTTATGTGTAGAGAGTGAAAATAACCTATGTAGCACTAAAGTTGTAGGTATTTTAAGCTTGTGATAGTACTTGAAATTGTATTGATACTGGTGTTTACAGCCAAATGAAACTCATAGTAGCGTAGCTTCAGTGCTTTACAAATAATACAACTTATTCAATGCGTTTTCATTATCTAACGAGAACATTTTTGCATAAAAGATGGCAAAACAATCTTTAATTTATCCTTACCTTACTTAAATAGCCCTTATTGAAAAAAAAAAAAAAAAAAAAAAAAAAGGGAAAAAGGAACTATTGAATTCACGTTTTCAGCAATTTGAAGTTTTTACACCCTAAAAATGACATGATACCTTGGGTGCATCAAGTGGCGTGGCAAAAAGGTCTCACAAGGTTGAAATGGAAACTCAAGCCAACACCAAAGATCAAAACCTCAGCTTGGCTTGATGACAGAAACCTAGAACTCGAAATGCTTGATCTGTGTAGAGGATGACCAGAAGAAACTTAGCACAAGAGCACACAACCTACTGAAAATTAATGTTACAAAATGGTGTGGCCATTGATCAGAAAAGGTAACATAGTAAATAATACACTAAATAAATAAAACTTGACAAACATGCAACAAATTCATGCGTCTTAAATGACTTGAGTCTCACAAATACTCAAGTTTATTTGCTCACATTATCTGCTAGCCTTTTTATTAAAACTCAACACTAGACGTCAAAGTTATCACATACATATATCGAAAATAAACCGGCAGCAGATTAGCAAAATATTAATTAATATATTTGATTTTTACTTTTGTATTATTTTCCTTCAATAATCTTATTGTAGATTTTCAAGTTTGAACAACAATATTATTTTCAAAATCACTACTTTTTTAGCAGACACGTGTTCTTTGTTCTGAAATCTGGTTGTTTAAATGTGTCTTTGTTGATTTGCAAATTCAGCACATGTTCTTTGTTCAGGCACCCTCATCTCAAATTGGGAGGGGCCATACAGAATTACCTCCGAGGTTCAACCCAGAAAGCATAAAATTAGACAGTGTCGAATAGCCTCACCTTGGAATGCTGAGCACTTCGAAGATAGTATCAGTGATTGCACAACAGATCAATTCTCAGCTCGTCATTTTATTCGGGTCAGTTATCAATTGTACCCACTGATATGGCAGTTTATTATTATTTGTCTGTTAATCATGTTTTTTGACTCGACAATTTATTGTAATTGTCGCGGAAGATGGCCACACCAATATGTTTTTGGGGCTCATTTTGCAGTATCTTTTCCCAAATCAACACGGACAACCAACAAGCTCATCAACCCAGAACTATGTATACTCCGGTTGCCCAAGTTAATATATCCACAAAGGATACTATGGTGGCTGCAATATATAAAATGAGAGGATAGCAGTAAGTGAAATATCTCAGTAGAGGTGGCAATCGAGCTGAGTAGCTCGTCGGCTCGTACTATAGCGACCCACGAGCCGCTCGGGCTAGCCAAAAAACGATCCCGAGCACGAGCCTAGCAGGCCGGCTCGGTAGGCGAGCCGAGCCTGCTAGGCTCATTTTTGACGAGCGGCTCGTCCTTTTTTTTTTTTTTTTTTTAAGGAAGGATAGTTACAAAAAAAAAAAAATTAAATCTCACGAACCGAGCCGAGCCGCTTGGCTCGTGAGAGACGAACTCGTGGGCTGAGCCGAGCTCGCCCACAAGCAACGAGCCCAGCAAAAGCTCGGCTCGTTCCTGCTCGTTGCCACCTCTATATCTCAAGCATGAAGAGAGAAAGCATAAAGAAAACGACTGCCTCAATGATATTGCAATCACACAATTATCACCCAATTCATAGGCCTTATATAGATTTAGGGTAATAACAAATATTGAAATGGGCCAAGATATATTAAAAGGGGCCATCCAAGGAGCAAATAGTTGTTTTTAGGTTGAGCTACCAAATTGGTTTGTTGACTAATTTTAGGGGTACTTACAAAAATACCCTTAAAATTATGAATGTTTTGAAAAATCATGTGAAACATTTTTAGGAAGTGAAAAATACTGTGTAAAATAGAAAAAGTGACACAATGTCACTTTTTTTATAAAAATTGTCACTTTTTTGCCTTTTTAAAAAAAGTGATAAAACTCAAAAAAGTGACTCAAAAAGTGATGCAAAACTCAAAAAAGTGACACATACTAAAAAGTGACACACGTATACTAAAAAATGACAAAAAAAAAAAAAAAAAGTGACACAAACATAAAAAAAGTGACAAATAACACAATTTTACCACATTTAACTTTAGGAAGATAGAAGACAAAAAAACTTGTCAAATTTTGTCAATAAAAAAACTTCTACCATTTGGACATTTCGTCAAACACGTGGTGGACATATTTAAAAGCATCATTGAATAACATAAACTCAAAAAAAAAAAGTGACAAAACTCAAAAAAAAAAATGACACTCGAAAAGTAATACAACTCAAAAAAGTGACAAAAACTCAAATTAGGCCCCATACGGTCAAAATATGACTAATTAGAAAAATACCCTAATTGACTAATTAATCATCACAAAACAGTATTAATTACGTTTTTTATAACAAAACCCAAAATCCCCAAACCCCACATCCCTTCCCGTCTGCAGTTGCCCAAATCTCCCGAACCGAAAATCTCCGGACCCCACATACCTTCCTCGTCTGTAGTCGCCCAAAATCCTTTTCCTATTTCTGCAATGACTGGAGAAAGCGTGTTGAAGAGGAAAAGAGACATTGATGAAGAACCATCTTCAAAGAAGAAGAAATCGTATAAACCTAAGGTTCATTTTTCTGTCATTGTCAATCTTTTTTTTGTTTGCTCTTTTTCTGATAATTATTGCTCTCGAAAACTTCTGATTATTATTGCTTCCATGAGGGGTTGTATTCTACTACATCATTGTTTTGCGCTTTTTTGCTTTAATTTTCAGTATTATTGACCCACATGCTCTTATCTTTCCCTTTCGATTTTGTGGTTATTTGCACGGTATTTTTCTATGAAGAGTTGGGCACGAGATTTGTGGTAGATCTGGGTAAAACTAATCCATGTATTGGTAATACACTTGAAGAGGTGCTTTATAGATGAGACTTAAATTACTCATATTTTGGGATTATGGGTTTTGCTTTGTCCATGATTTGTTGTTTTGGAGTAATATGCGTTTTTTTTTTAGTATGTGTTAGAGTAATGTGCTTGTTCTTGTATGTGCTTTAGATCCTGCATAGCTACAACAGTGTGCAAGAGTAATGTGCAGTTTTTTTGGAGTAATGTGCTGCTTTTTTTGAGTATGTGCAGAAGTAATCCAGTAATGTGCTTGTGTAAGAGTATGTGCTATAGATCATGTATAACTACAATATCTATTTTTCCAGATTCATGTTTAAAGGAAGCTAATTAGTGGTTCTTTTGAAGTGTTTGTCACTTCTTTGAGTGTAAGCCACTTTTTGATTGTTGTATGTGACAAACATGATTTTAATGATTATCATATCTTTTTGTAGGATTGGGATTTTATAATCCCCCAAAATTGTTGGTTCAAAGGGAAAGTTACATTATATTCGCCTCACGAGGTTATAACGAACTTGAATAAAAAATTTAGTCCACATCAAAGGAGTTTATTCAAAAATACGTGCCTTGATGCCTTTATAGATTTGAATGTAATATAGTTGCAGCCACAACTGATACATCAACTACTGCTTTGGGAGGTGAAGCATCCGAATACAGATGAAATGTATTTCAATATTCATGATCATCTTGTGAAATTTTCAATTGAGGAGTTCTGTTTAATCTCAGGGCTGAGATGCTTTGGAAATGGTGATTTTACCAGATTTAGAATGAAGAAGATCCATTTGAAAGAGCGCTACTTCAAAGAGTACCAATGTATCTCAACAAAAGTAGTCCCACTTCCTTAATCTCCCAATCAACACTATAGATAAAGATGTAGTTGATATAGGCCTAGTTTATCCTATTACATCCTTCCTGTTTGGTACCTCTTATCACAAGGGCGTTGATGATTCCTTTTTTTGTCTTGTGGAGTCTAAAGATATGAATAATTTTCCTTGGGGTAAAGAAATTTTTAGTGTGACTCTATCATCATTGAAGAATGCCTTTAACAAAACAATGAAGAATATTTTTACTGGAAATAATTTTTTAGAGTATAGGTTGAGTGGATTCCTACTTGCTTTTCAAGTGTGGATTTATGAAACCATTCCTGCTATTTCTCAAAAGAAGTTTTGTATCAAGCATAAACCTCAATTTCCTCGAATGTTGAGTTGGAGTTGCAAAGAGCACGTCACATCTGTGACTTTAAGGAAGAGCATTTTTTATTTGCTTAAAGTAAGTTCTACACTTCTATTATTTATTTTATATCTTTACTATATTGTGTTCTTGTAAATTATATGATTTGGTATTTTTCAGCTAAAAGTAAATCGAGTGGTGCCTCTTGAGGTAGAGAAGAAATAAAACTATGCAGTTAGCTTGTTTGTTGAAACGAATTGTGAAAGTTTGGGCACTGACAAGGATGATGACGACTTTGAGCATCCAATAGGTCAACAGAAGAAGTTACTGGATACACCATCTGTTGGCCGTTCTGGCAAGTCTTCAGAAAAGAGGAACAAATGGAAGAATGATGATGTTTGTGCATTTGTTAATTTATTATCATATTGTGCAACTTTTTTGTGAAAAAGTGACACTGTGTCTTTTTTTTATGCAGTTGTCATTTTTTTGTCACATTTTTGTGACAATAAGTGACAATGTGTCACTTTTTGATCAGAGACTTCATTCATTTTGTCACTCTT
This sequence comes from Fraxinus excelsior, assembly GCA_019097785.1. Lineage (NCBI taxonomy): Eukaryota > Viridiplantae > Streptophyta > Magnoliopsida > Lamiales > Oleaceae > Fraxinus > Fraxinus excelsior. The sequence continues at coordinate 31,386,659 of CM032628.1, read as the reverse complement.
TGTTAAAAAAGTGACACCGATGTCACTTTTTTAACAAAAAGTGACACAGTGACTTTTTATTTTTTGGATGCAGTGTCACTCACTTTTTATATTTTTGGTGCATTGAATTACAAGTGGTTAATAAGTTTGTCTTCAATAATGTTTTTCAGGAAGCCTCAAAAACTAATGAAGAACTTTGGAAAAGGTTAGCTGAGGTTGAAACGAAAGTTATGCAGTCAAATGGCATAATTTTTGAACGCATTTCTGACCTCGAAATGAAAATTCAGTCAAACAAATTTAGAAACGTCTAAGAAAGGTTGAAAAGAGAGTTAAAATGATGATGAAGTTATGGAACATCTACAAATTTTGGAACAAAAAATGGACAGTATTCTGATGGCTAGTAATGAAAAAGTAATGGAGCGTCTACAAGATTTGGAACAGAAAGTGGACAGTATGATGATGGCTAGTAATGAAAAAGTAATGAAGGTATTCAAGTGTTTTCGAGTTTAAATTCAATACATGCTATTTTTTGTCTAGTTTTTATAACTTTTTTAGTCTTTGTGACTTTTTAATTTTCTGAAATTAACTTTTTTAGTAGGATTATGTGGAGAGTTTACCAAATGAAATGAAGATGACAAACCAGGTGTTCTATGATTGTCCTAATTTTTCTTTAGGCGTTGAGTTTGAAATGAGTAGTAAGGAAAAAGATGTTGAGGTGCCATTTAGTAAAACGGAGATGGCAGTTCATGAAAGTGACAAGATAGTGGAAAAAAGTGGCAAGGAATTTGAAAATGGTGACAAGAAAGTTGAAGGAAGTAACAATGCACTTGAAATGAATTTGAATGAAGAAGTTGAATTTCTTGAAGATGATTGGTTAAGAGTTGACCATAATGTTGCTCACAGTTTAGCAAAAAATCAAGAAGTATAAATATATTAATTTGATTATCATTTTCTTTATAATTTATGTTTGTTTTTAAATTAATATATTTATTTTAATGATTATGTTTCAGCATGTTGCATCACCATCTGTTGAACCCGGATTTGGCAAAGGATGAAGTTTGGCAAAAAGTTGTGGAAATAACATATGCAATTCAAGCTGAAACTGAAATTGAAAAGAAAAATGCTGATGCTATTCTAATTGATGATGAAGTTACACCAAATGTGTCATTGAAGAGACAAAAGAAACCTGCAGCATTACTTCAGTCCCCCTGGGTGAATGAGTATGATTTCACAGCCAGGACTATAACACGTGTTGTAAAAGTTACATATGCATTTCCCGTCGGTTTGGGCCCTCATGCATATGACGTTGATGGTTTCGAGCTTTGGTATAACAAAGGGTTGATAAAAAAAAAATAAGTAAGTTATTAATATTCATTGTTTATAACTTTTATCTAGCAAAGTGACAATTCAATTGTTTATTATCACAATGTCACTTTTCTTTTTAAAAAGCGACACAATGTGACTTTTTACATTCTGTGACGTAGGCATAAGCATTTCAATGATGAAAATTCAATTGTCAATCATTGTTTCTACTTTGGTGATATTGATGTATCTACCAAACAGTGGTGATATGAGTTGTTTACTCTGAACGAATATCTAGAAGATACAATAAACTATTTTGTTTGTTGGTGTTTTAAGATTCTTTTATATAATTTTTAGTACAATCATTGATTTTGTCATTTTTCCTTTTTTGTAGCATATCAATGTTTGTTTCTATTACTTGAGAAAGATGTTAAGACATGGATAAGGTATAAGTGCAAAGGCTACAACCACAGACTTTCCTTTTGATAGCCAAATGAGAGGTATATATATTGATTTTTGCCAAGATAAGTCGGCTTTAAAAAATCAGACTTCACTCCTTTCATATGTTATCGGGTTGTATATGTCATGTAATACAAGTTGGAGCCTTGTTGACCATGTGCTTATGCCAATGAGAATGTCCAATTCAACCCATTGGATTCTGTGTCAATTTGACATCAACATATGTGTCTTCATGTGTATATTTCAAACCACAAGGTTGTTAGGAAGACTTTAGTACTTGAGGCTGTCAAACCATTTTCTGATATAATTCCTCATCTTCTTTTTCACACTGGCTTTTTTTAGGGAAAAGGCATTTCAGAAGAAAATGCTTTGAAACCATTGGTTGTAAAAATGGTTCCAAAACTTCCACAGTAAAATACCGGGTTAGACTATTTTACTAAGGACTTTTTTTTTCATTTGATATTCATGTATTTAATTATCTAAATTACTTTTCTTTTTTTCATGCTGTGGAGATTGTGGAATATTTGTAATTATGTACGCTCAGTACTTCATTAATGGAATGTTAAAAGAATTGTCAAAGACATTTAACATTCAACATACTAGAAGAAGCATTGCTGCTCAATTATATGCTTACGGGAAGAAGAAGCAAGATGAGGAATATGATACAGATAATGAATGGCTGTCAAAAGAGATTGATTAGTGATATGTTGTTGTCAAAGGAGATGGATTAGTGATAGAGAAGAAGAAGATTTTGAAGAAGTGGAGACATGTCTTGTAATGAAATGACTTATTTTAGTTAGAATATTTTGTGGATTCATGTATTGAATGTCTTGTATATAATGACTAATTTAACAAACATGTTTTCTTTACAATATCAATGGAACATGAATATTGGTGATGTAGCTAATCAATATTAGTACTGGTACCTAACAATTGTTACTTTTTGCTAATACTTCGGAACAGGGATATTGGTGAAAAATATGTCACATTTTTAACAAAAAAGTGACGCACCGTCACTTTGTTGCTAAAAAGCGACAATGTCACTTTGTTTACTGTAACTTTTTGTTAAAATGGATGATTTTAATAAAGGAGAAGTCAAAACAAGAGCAAATAGTGTAAGCACAAGCATTGTGCCAACTTTTATAAATATGTTTTCTATTAGATGTGCAATTTTTTATGTCGATTATATAGTTTTGTTTTTAACCTTCGCAAACACGCCGTCACTTTTTAACAAAAAGTGACAGTGACATCATTTCACTTATTGTAGTAGTTTTATATTTAAAGTCATGCTGAAAGGCTCAGTAGACGATGCTAGAACCTAGTCCATTTATTAAGTGACTGTAGATCCAATGTCAATGGAGCATGATATCCATTGTCACATACACGTACACATGACAAAACATTTTTTAACAAAGTTGTATCCATCAAAATCCATCGTCACTTTTTTTAACCAAATCACATACATAATAAACTTCAGAATTAAAAAAAAAAAAAAAAGACTAAAAAATGTCAAGTAATCTAGTTTCATATTTGTCTTCCAACTTCCTTTTCTTTTGTGGTTTCTTTTTCCCATTTGTTGGATTTTGACATGATCTACGATTGTGGTCACTAATTTCACATCTCCCACATTTTGCACTTTGGATTTTCTCTTGTTTTGATGGTATTCTTTTTTCTTTAGGTCGTCCGGATTTTCTTTTTTGATAAGGAGCCAAGACTACTCTTGCTTTTACCTATTCTGGTACATTCCAGTCATTGTGATCTCCAAGTGGAAAAATTGCTCCCATATATGTTCAAATATCCATATATGTTGTATAATATACCGAACAATATGAATATGAATCACCCTTTATCTTTGCAATAACTACAAGTGCGTGTGCACACGGAATCGTGTCCACTTGGAATTGGTTGTATGTGCATGTTCTTTCTTCCATGTTCAACAAATATGAGGCACGACCATCATTAACCTGATATAATATCGAACTTGAAGTTGATACTTGTTTGCAAAAATTTGTCACTATTTTATATTAAAGGAATATTTAAAGTGAAAACTCAATATGTATAGAGACTACAAACCATGATATATAAAAAAATCCTAACATAAAATAACAAAACAACAGGTTTATAGTATCTTACCTTCATTTTTTTTTTTGACTCCACGGACTTTTCTCTCAATTTTTTCTCTCGTTTGGTGGAAAGTGTTGTGAGGTTGCTCGTGCATCATTTATATGCTTTACAAATCATTCTTGCAACAAGTATCTTAACGATTCCAATAAAGGCTCTATCGGACAACCTTTTGTTGCTTTTGTTACCGAATTTACTGACTCAATTATATTTAAAGTCATTGTAGAAAATCTGTTGTTTGTCATGTAAGCTCTTGACCATTTCTCATAACCAATATCATTCTGCATAAAGAAGATTCAAAATATTAATATTCATTTAATCCAAAAAAATGACATTTTGTCACTCTCTGTTAAAAAAGTGACACTCGTTAAAAAAGTGACAGAGTCACTTTTTTAACAAAAAGCGACAGAGGTTATTATAGAACATACCAAATGTAATCGAATCCCTGTATTGATTTCATCAAGTTGTTTCATATGGAACTCAAAATCATTCTTAAAAAATATATTAACACTTGTAAACTTTTTAAACAAAAAAGTGACAATTTGTCACTCTCTGTTAAAAAAGTGACAGGGTGTGACTTTTTAAAAAAAAAGTGACAGAGGTTATTATAGAACATACCAAATGTGATCGAATCCCTGTATTGATTTCATCAAGTTGTTTCATATGGAACTCAAAATCATTCTTAGAATACGCTCTCACAACTCTGTTGAAATGCTCTGCAATATTCTTTCCTTTTTTCTTCCCACCAAAAGATGACTTCAAGTTCTTTAACAAGTGATATGAACATAGACCATGCATTGCATTCTCATACACGTTGTGAATTGCATTTTTTATGCTTTCATGTCCATCTGAGATTATACACAATCCTTCTCGCTCACCATAAGCTTCTTTTAACATAGTTAAAAACCACTCCCATGAATCGTTAGTTTCTAAATCACCAACTCCAAATGCTAATATGAAAATATTGTTATTAGCATCTTGTGTACATGTAGTGAAAAGTGTTCCGCCATAGTTGCCTTTTAAGAATGTAACATCTATTACTATAACTGGTCTATAATACGTCCACCCTTGAATAGATGCTCCTAATGCCATGAAGAGGTATTTGAATTTGTTGTCCTGATATGTCTCAATTTTTGCAACTGATCCGGGATTTGTTTGTTCTATCATGTACAAGTATTCTGGAAGCTTTCCATATGACTCTGTGGGATCTTCTCTCACCAATTCCAATGTTTTCTCCTTAGATCTCCAAGCTTTTTCATAACTCATCAACACTCCAAACGCATTCATCATGTTATTCATAATGTCCGAGGGAGTGTATGTTGTTTTTTGTCGAGATATACTTGTACATGATGAATTCTCCTACTGTTGAGCTGGTTGCTTGACGATAATCTCCCAAAATGATGTTATTTGAGCATATATGATCATTTTTAATATACCTTACGTTGAACATATCTGTTCCACCAAGTCTTGAAGCTCTAAAAGTCCATTTACACTTATCATCAATTCACTTCAACACATATTCTCTCTTGTCCGACTTACTTACCTTGAAATGAAAGTTATTGTGTATCGCATATATCGAAATACTTCTCTTAACCAATGTCTTGTTCTTGAACACTTTATCTTTTGAAATTCCATCCATAGTAACTATTGAAATGATATCACTGCCTCCTTCATTCGTCGTTTCTTCAACTCCCGAGATACTATTATATACATCAATAGCAATTTCTTCCATACTAGGTAATTTCTGAACTAATGTCGTAGAATTATTAATTACAGCATCACAAAACTGCAATTGCATCATATCATTTTTTTCGAAATCAACGGTCTCCAAATATTGTATAGCATCAACAGATTCACTTTCGTCACTTTTTGATACCATTGTCACATCTATGCACAATGGAAAGCTTGAAAGATCTTTATCCTTCATATTGAGCTCCAAATAAAATGTTAGAGAAATATCGTCTGATCTTTATCAAAGGTAGATTTTTCTTTACTTTATATTGTATTTTTATTCTCTGTGCTGATGAACTTAGTTTCATCACAGAAAATATCATGCTTTCAAGGATTTTGTATGTGCAATCCATTGGGACAACAATTCCGGCCATTTTGTATTCATTATCTTGTATCCATTTGCCTCCATAACAAATGAAGACATTAATTTTACCCATACCTACCAAAAGATTACAAAGAAATTGTGTGAGACTTTTTTTAAAAAAAAGTGACAAATTGTCACTTTTTCATAGAAAAGTGACAGAATTCATAAACATCTTGCATGGATCAATGTAATTGATTTAAAGTTTTTTTTTTCTCATATGTATTAACATAAAATAGTGTAATTGCTTGAGTTGGTATGTTCAAATTTCCAAAAATGCACATGTATGCATCTAGTTAATGCTCCAATGAGAAATTGTGACTTTTTTTGAGAAAAGTGACAGAACGTCACTTTTTCACATTATTATTTTGTCAAACACATTGCATGCATCAAAGTAATTGCAATTAATTTAAAACTAATTTTACATATGTAGTAATCTTCATATCATTTTCGAAACATCTTATCATTCAAATGAAGCTTACACTAAAATCTACTCAAAACACAAATAACTTCAACAATGCTAATGCACAATTGATGCGCTGGATTCAATAAAATTCATGTTTATGGAATCCAAATTCACCTTCTTATTTAAAATATTTCTGGATTTAAACTTACAATTCTCTTTCCTTGATTTCTGGAGAGTTTGCATCGAAATAAAGAGATAGTAGGCACTACCGACTCCTTCCTCCCGGAATTGCGTTATTTGTGGAAGAGTGGAAGATTTCTTCTTCTTCCTTTCAGTTTTCCTTTGATTTTTGTATATTGGAGTCTGGTTTCTGTCGTGAGTTTTTTACCGTGAGTTGAGCCATATTTTTTATGGTAAATTATATATAATTACCACTTACTCCAAGTTTATCATGATTTTTCAAAACTATCCCAAAATATAGGGTATTTCTGTAATTGCCCCTAGTTGTTTTCGGGTTGAGCTACCAAATTGGTTTGTTGATTAATTTTAGGGGTACTTACAAAAATACCCTTAAAATTATGAATGTTTTTGAAAAACCATGTGATGTTATAAAAGAGAGAAAAGAGAAGAGAGAATAAAAGTCAATAGACTTTTCTGTATATTATTATGAGAACCAAAGCCCTATATTTATAGGGTCTAAAAGGAAAGTTACAGTTGGAATGAAATATACTTTCTGAACTAGATAAGACTTATCCATGTATCATGATAATACTAAATAATGATCAATAATTATCTCATTATTTTACAACACTCCCCCTTTGATGATTATTTGTATAATAACTGTCTCGTTAAAACCTTGTCTGATAAAAATCCAATGGGACAAAAAATCAAACGAAATAAAAAGAGTACAGTTGTTTTGGAGTATCAAAATGCTGTCTCATTAAAACCTTGTTAGGAAAACTCAGTGGGATAAAACCTAAACGAAGGAAAAAAAAGTACAGTTACTCCCCCTAATGTTGATCACTGAAAATTTTTGAGTCAACGCATTCCAATCTCATGAACCAATTTCTTGAATGTAAATGTTGGCAATGCTTTTGTAAATAAATCGATCACGTTGTCACTTGAACGAATTTGTTGAATATTGATGTCGCCATTTTTCTGAAGCTCGTGTGTATGAAAGAATTTTGGAGAAATATGTTTCATCCGGTCACCTTTGATATAGCTTCCTTTAAGTTGTGTAATACAAACAGCATTATCTTCATACAAAATTGTTAGATTATCTTTTGTTGAAATTAATCTGCATGACTCCTGAATATGAAAAGTCATGTTCCTCAACCATACACATTCTCGACCTGTTTCATGGATTGCAATGATTTCACAATGATTTGAGGATGTTGTTGTTAATGATTGCTTCATAGATCTCCATGATATAGTTGTTTCTCCACGTGTAAACACATATCATGTTTGTGATTTAGCTTTATGTGAGTCAGAGAGATAACATGCATCTGCATATCCCACTAAAGCTGATCCCGACGTTTGAGAATAAAATAATCCCAAATCAATAGTACCTTTTAGGTAACGAAAAATATATTTAACACCATTCCAATGTCTTTGTATTGGTGTAGAACTATATCTTACAAGAGATTTACAGAAAAAATTATGTTGGGTCGAGTACAATATGCAAGATAAGTTAATGCTCCAATTACACTAAGATATGGTACTTCAGGACCAAGAATCTTTTCTCCATCTTTAGATGAACGAATAAGATCATTTTTTACATCAAGTGATCGAACAACCATAGGTGATGCCAATGGATGTGCATTATCCATATAAAATATTTTTAAGACTTTTTCTGTATATATAGATTGATGAACAAATAATCCTTCTGAGAAATGTTCAATTTGCAACTCAAGACAGAATTTTATTTTTCCCAAATCTTTCATCTCAAATTCATTTTTCAAATAATCTGCAGTTTTGTTGAGCTCTTCAGGAGTTCCAATTAAATTTAAGTCATCAACATAAACAGCCACAATTGCAAATCCAATATTCGTTTTCTTTATAAAAACACATGTGCATACATCATCATTTTTATAGTCTTCTTTCAACAAATATTCTCTAAGACGATTATACCACATGCGTCCGGATTGTTTTAATCTATACAATGATCTTTGTAGTTTAATTGAGAACATGGTGCTCGGGCATGTATCATTTGTTTCATGCACTTTGAGTCCTTCAGGGACTTTCATATATATGTCACTATCATGTGAACCATACAAATATGCAGTCACTACATCCATAAGGCGCATATCGAGCTTTTGTGATGCGATCAAACTAATTAAAAATCGAAAAGTTATGGTGTCCATTACGGGATAATATGTTTCCTCATAATCAATTCCTAATCTTTGTGAGAAATCTTGAGCTACGAGTCGGGACTTGTATCTTGTAATTTTATTATTTTCATTTCTCTTTCATACAAAAACTCATTTGTATCCAACATGGATTACATTTTCAAGTGTTTGAACTACAGGTCCAAACACTTTTCGTTTCTCTAAGAAATTCAATTCCGCATGTATGGCTTCTTTCCACTTTGACCAATCACTTCTATTTTGACAGTCTTTAACATACAGTGGTTTAGGATTCTCATATTGCATAATATTAAGAATCACATTAAAGATGAAAATATTGTCTATAACAACATTATTTCTTTCCCATAATTTATGAGATAACATATAATTTATTGAAATCTCATTATTTTCGGACACTTGTGATTCTTTAGGAACCATATTTTCAATATTTGATTGATCAATTTTCTCTTCGATCGATATATTTCAACGAATTTATTTCGATTCATTGCTATTCATAATATGATGCAGTACATCATGTGTAAAAGTGTTGTCGACAACTTTTTCTTGTATTTTTCGATTCTATTTCTTTTTCCATGATGACATAACTTATTGAGATATCTCAATTTTCATTATTTCAGTTACTTGAACCTCTTTCGGAGTTTTATAATATGTTATGTCTAACTACTTATTAAAAGTATATACCTCCTTAATAAGACAACCTTTATCAATTGCTACATTTACGTTTGGAGGACTTTATAATAGAATCGAATGTCATCATGCTTCGGCGTGCCATGAATTTATCAAATACAATATTAACAAATTGTCCTTCCAGGAGTCAATTCGAGTTGGAGCATTTAAAGCTGATGTGTGAGATTGTCAATAACTTTGGTCATTAAATGCAGATATCTAAATAAATTATCTTTCGAACTTCTGGTTCGAATCATCTTTTGCGATGATTTAGATATTGATGCATTTGTATATTATTTTCATCTTTTTAATTATTCCCCCTAATGTTGAGATAATTGTCAAATCAAATTGACAATCATTTTACAAATATCATCCATTTAGGATAGGGTTCACTCTACCCATTTATTTTCAGCATTTTCTTTTTTACTTTTCATCTCAGTGCATTGTGGTAGATTAAATTTACATATACAGCACTATCGAAATAATTTGATGGAAGAATTAGGCTCTGACCATAAGCCAAATTATAACAGGAGAACTATGATGTTGACCTGATGTGTAATGACTTTCCCTAAACTGAAATGAGAAATATTTTGTTTTCAATTAAATTAATTGGAGACGTTTAACAAACAATAATGTTAAACCATTTATCGACATCTCAACTAACCACTTATTAAAAAGTTGAGATTTATGATCACTAGTATTAAAAAGACACATTGTCTTAATTGTATAATTTGAAAATTATGCTCATAATTTGAGTATCACTTTCGCAAACTTCAGGTTGTGAACACCATGCAATCATCTAATATTTGTATCAAATCTATTAGATACAAATAATATCTAGATGGTCAACGTGGGGGGTGACGAGCCTCATATATCACCCTAATTAATTTTCAGAAATATAGGGAATTCAATCCTTATTTAATTAGTGACGATCAATAACCAATTTTCAATAAAGAGAACAAACATCAAATACGATTTCATTAGATTGAAGAATCTTCTGGTTCTTCATTGAATATCTATTTGAATATTTAATTTCGCATCATTATTGATCCAGTGATGATACAACTGGTCATGCCAAACAATAAAGTCAAATTAAACTTTTGGTTCAATATAAGATATAATTCAATTATTTAATTTCGAAGAATATGATTAAACATTATATAATCATATATCATTCAAATAATCAAACTAATCATTATCCTCGTGAAGTTAATTACATGTTGTCATTCAAGGATAAACATGAATTCATAATGATACATTCTTCGAAACATGCGCTATTTTAAGAGCAATGTATTTCATTATTGTTTTTTCAAGAGTTATGTGCCAATATTCTTCGGAAATATTGAACATTATAATTCATGCTCTTCAGGAACAATCAAATATTATTATAATAAAATTATTTAAGGATTTACTTTTCTGGAGTAAAAATATAATTTATGTTAGATTTTACATAATTATGCTCTTTAGGAGCAAACAAAAACCAACTAGAATATTAATAATAATGTGCTACTTAAGAAGTAACAATATTTGTAATAGACAAATCTACAAATAATATTCTTCTAGAATATAGGAATCGTAATGTCATGCTCTTCGGGAGCAAGTAATATTTTTCAAGAATATTAATTATAATGATGTGCTACTTCTGGAGCAATAACATGATAAATTATTAATTTAAAGTTTATGAGAGAAATATGTGCTACTTCGGAAATACATCGTATTTTAATTACTTTTTCCAAAGCAATATGTCAATATTCTTCTAGGATATTGAAAATTATAATTTATGCTCTTTAGGAGCAATTAATATTAAATATAATGTTGTGCTACTTCAGGAGCAACAACAAATTATTTGTATATAGATCTACAAGTAATATTCATCTAAAATATTAATTATAATATTTTACTATTTCAGGAGCAACAACAATTTTATAATAGAGAAATATAAGAGTACTAAATTCATAAATTATACTACGAACGTGAACGAGATAATTAATCAAACAATATCAATATGACATAAGTTACGTGTTTTCCTTCAGGAATAAACACTAATTTAAAATAGTATGTTCTTTGAAATATGTGTTACTTCAGGAGCTCGTTGTATTTTAATATTACTTCTTCAAGAACAATATGCCAATATTCTTCTGGAATATTGAAAATTATCATTTATGTGCTTTAAAAACAAGTAATATTCTTCTGAAATATTAATTATAATGTTGTGCTAATTCAGGAGCAACAACGTGATAAATCATTAATTTAAAATTTATATAAGAACATCTAAAAATATTTAATCATGTTAGAGACACAAAGAGCATTTAATAATCATCATAAACGTAGATTTTATCACTAATAAAAAAATTAAAGCAAAGAGTACAATAATCAAAACATGAGTTAATACATCTAATGGTAAAAGGCAAAGAGTATTTAATTATTTACGTACATAAATTAGAGCAGAGAGTAGAAAATTAATATAATAGTGCTCCTGATTACCCAAATTGAATCAAATAATGATAATATCACAAATAGATTCCGCCGCAATCAATTTTTGCTGCAAAGTGGATTTGATCCAATTTGTTTATATCCAAATAGTTTCTGCCGGAAATATTATGACAATGCTAATTGACTCAAATTCATATAACTTTAAGAGGCGTGGATAACAATGCTAATTGACCTAATTCTCAATCATGCACAAACTTCGTTGTTGGCATAAGCAATTTTGGCATCATGCATGGATCAGATTAATTCACATGTATGTGTATAAAAAAAGTTAGCAATTAATGCAAATTGGGGTAGAAAATATAAAGGGGCAGATAGACACGAAAATCAATGCAAATTAGGGTAGACTTTTACAAATTAGTGTACGTGTTCCAACTATAAAATTCATACTAATTTCAATAGAAATCCCTACCAATTTATAATGCGCGTGTATATAAGATAATTCACATGCTACCAAATTGATTTTTGATACATATGATTGATGATTATGTAAAAGAAAAATTACTACATTTGCTAGACTTGGAAGAATTAAGCGTTCGTGCTAATAACGTGTTATAAAAGAGAGAAAAGAGAAGAAAGAATAAAAGCCAATAGACTTTTCTGTATATTATTATGAGAACCAAAGCCCTATATTTATAGGGTCTAAAAGGAAAGGTACAGTTGGAATGAAATATACTTTCTGAACTAGATAAGACTTATCCATATATCATGATAATACTAAATAATCATCAATAATTATCTTATTATTTTACAACATGTGAAACATTTTTAGGAAGTAAAAAATACTGTGTAAAATAAAAAAAGTGATACAGTGTCACTTTTTTATAAAAATTGTCACTTTTTTGCATTTTTAAAAAAAAGTGACACAAACTTAAAAAAAGTGATAAAACTCAAAAAAGTGACAAACTCAAAAAAAAAAAAAAAAAAAAGTGACACACATACTAAAAAGTGACACACACATACTAAAAAGTAACACAAAATATAAAAAAAAAAAATTGACACAAACATAAAAAAAGTGACAAATAACACAATTTTACCACATTTAACTTTAGGAAGATAGAAGACAAAAAAACTTGTCAAATTTTGTCAATGAAAAAACTTTCACCATTTGGACATTTCGTCAAACACATGGTGGACATATTTGAAAGCATCATTGAATAACATAAACTCAAAAAAAAGTGACACTCAAAAAGTAATACAACTCAAAAAAGTGACACAAACTCAAAAAAAAGTGACAAAACTAAAAAAAAGTAACACGCACATACCAGAACGGTTCCATAATTATATTTAAACCTGAATGTTTCATTTATTAAATGGATACTTACAAAAATACCTTTAAACTTAGAAGTGTTTTGAAAAATCATATGAAAGGTTTTTAGGAGGTAAAAAATATTGTGTGTAAAATGAAAAGGTGACACAATGTCACTTTTTATAAAAAAAAATTGTCACTTTTTTAAAAAAAAGTAACACAAACTCAAAAAGTGACAAAATACTAATCAAAATCTATGTTATTCAAAAAAGTGATAGAAATTTTTAAGAAGTAACAAACAATTAAAAGTGAAAAAAATTTAGAAAAGTGGCAAAAAAAAGTGACACACTCAAAAAAGTTATAAACACACAAAAAAATTGATAAAATTGTCACTTTTTTAAAAGAAGAAAGTGACATAATGTATCTTTTAAAAGTTTAGTGTCACAAGTGAAATGAAGATATTGCAGCGGTGCAGCCCCTTAACTATGCCAACTGTAATTCGATTCCGTAATTCCCAAACACAATTGTGCTAGTGTAGCTATGGATAGCCAGAAAGAGAGAGGTAATGGTTACAGATTTGCCTAAGAAAAAATAAGTCACAAATACGAAAGAACTAACTGAAAAAATAGAAACCCCGGGAAATTACATAGCACTACATAACCAAATTTACATATATAGTTATAACTGAAAATTGGAAACCCGCAATTCAATCCATAACAACTGACCACTCCACTGTATGCCCATTCATGAAGATTTCCTCAGTCATACGGAGAAACGCAACATAGGCAAAAGAAATTGTTTTAACAAATAAGTTAGAACCAGTTTGGATAATCAAATGATGGATCAAAACAGTTTATAGAATGATAGATACACAAACGTATAATATTTGATGATACTGCTTCTTTCAACAATTTAGTAACAAAATATAAATAAATAAATAGCAACAAAATTCCCAAAAATCATCGTTTATCTTCTTAGGAATAACAGTTAACAAAAGCATCCAAATTCCCCAAAATCCTCCATGCTTTACCCACCGCATCATCAAAACCCGCATTTCTTTCATCTTCCATATCTAAACCTATAACCTCCATCGTTACGAAGCCGTCCAGGGATATCTTTATCTTCTCCGTAGCAGACATCTCAGACGCCATCATGGAAGGCCACTTCATCAATAGGCTTAAACCAGAGATTTGAACAGATAGTAGATAGGATTTCGCTCTGTAATCGGCTGGTTTTGGGGGAGGATGGGGGTTGGGAGATTTTAGGGCATAATTATTACGGTCATTAGAAGTTTTAATTTGTTTAAGCGTATTAATCTAATCTATTCACTTTTTAGAGTAGGGAGCCTAATTTTCCCTTAATTTTACACATCGGTCGAGACCTATATAATTAAACCGTTTAACATCATCGCTCGGGAGGTTTGTTTGACAACAATTTGTCTAACGAACCTCTTCCTTGGTGTCAAAGGACCAAGAAAACATTATCACTCATTAGTGACAACTCCAAAAGGAGAACCAATAAAATTGAAATTTTTTTTACCTCCACTGATATTTGGAAGATCCTTTCAACTTCTAAATTTCACCAATAGCAACACTTTAGTGCCCATGTCCAAGGAGTTATATTGTGTATGTACCTTTTCAAGTCTTATCACCTCTTATGACACAACATCTCTAATAAAATGTAGTCTAACATCAATGTGTTTGGTGCGTCAATAAAAAATAAGATTTTTGCATAAATGTATAGAAGATTGACTATCTGGTTATACTACCATACAATCATTCAAAACACAAAGTTCATGAGGCAAAACCTAAGCCATAAAGCATCTTTAATTGCTTTAATGGTAGCAATATATTCTAATTCTATCATGGATAGTGCAATTATGTGTTGTAATTGCAATTTCCAACAAATGTAAGAGTTAGACAAAGTAAACACATATGAGTAAATCGATTTCCTATTTATCCATATCCCCTGTATAGTCTGCATCTACAAAACTTCGGTTTCACTTCTTTGCTGGTTTCACTTCTTTGCTGACATCAAACTTTAGACCTACATCACTAGTCCCCTCAACCACTTTAAGGCTTCCCAATGCTTAGGATCCAGATTAGACATGTACCAACTAAAAGTACTAACTGCAAAAACTAGATCTGATTTAGTGCAAACCATCAAATACATAATAGATCCAATCACATTAGAATATAAAATCTTACTCATGTATTCTATTTCATTTTCATTACATGGAGCATAATCTTTAGATAACATAAAATGATTGGCTAAAGGTAATGTAACATGTTTGTAATCATGCATGCCAAATATTTTCAACATTTTTGAAATATAAGGAGACTGATGTAAAAACAATGCAGAATTTAACGTATCTCTTTCAATTTTCATACTTATGATTCTATTAACTTTATCCAGATCTTTCATGTCAAATTTGACATTCAACATTTTTTTATCTTACTTATCCACTTAGATGATGAACCAACTAAGAGCATATCATCCACATAGAGTAATAAAAACACATTCATTATTGTTGAAAATATAGGCAATGACAAACTTACTTCTTTGAAACCCAATAATGAGTACAAAAGAATCAAATATTTAATACCACTGTTTGGGTGACTACTTTAACTCATATAAAGATCTTTTGAAGAAGCACACTTGATCAGGTTTTAATTTGTCTTTAAAACATTTTGGTTAATTCATAAAAATTTGCTCATCAAGTTCGCCATTTAAAAAAAAAATTGTTTTTATGTCAAGGTGTTCAAATTCTCAATCAAAATGTGCAATGCAACCAATGCAAGCATATCCCTAGTGGTGGTGTACTTAACGACAAGTGAAAAATCTTGTTATAATCAATACACTCTTTGTGTGTATCCCTAAGTCACTAACCTAACTTTAAATCTTAAAGGTTGAGATGCACTAATACCCTCATTAACCTTAGAAACCCACTTACAATCAATAGTTGATTTGTTCTTAGGTTTATGTACTAGCTCCCAAGTTTGATTCATTTCTAAGGAACTTATTTCCTGTCTCATTGTTTTTAACCACTTTTCTAATTGATTACTCTTCATCACCTCCTCAAATATTTTTGGCTATCTATGAACTAGCTCCTCTTAGCTCATTCTCAAGATACTCTTGTATTTCTACTTCCTCTCCATTTTTCACCTCACATTGTTAAACTTGAGTCTCCACCTCATTAAGGGTGACAGGGACAAATGTATTAAGTTTTTCAAACTCCATCTTCAGCTGATCTCTCTCTTCACCTTACTCTTCTTCACTTATAGGTTAAGATTGTTAGGTTTTTGATGTAATTGACAAATCTGTGGACAAAAAAAACTAGATTTAATATGTTGTAAAAGTTGAGTAAGTTGCAAATATATAAATTGAGTTGTATTAGGTTTATGGTTCGAGAATGAAAAAGAAGGAAAAACGGCACCGCAATCTCGCTAGACTATCGTCATGACTTCGCTTGAGCGGTAGAAACAGAAATATTGTCTCTAGCATGTCACCTGGCCTTCGCTCAAGTGACACACCGTGGCTCGCATGTCACCCAGTGACTGTATTTTCATCAAAATCAAGTAAAACATTTTATTTAAAGAGTGTTATGTTTTTATTTTTCAATTAAATTCTCTTTCGCTCATGTATTCACTAATAAAAGATGGAAAAGTATAGTACTTTCTAAATTGAAAATTAAATCAACCAAAAACATTTAATTAATAAATTACATGCAAAATTCATGCTTGCAATCAAACATGTCTTTAATATAATTATCGTCTATTCTCTTATCTTCATATTTGGTTGTTTTCAAATTCTTCTTCTTCAAATGTGATGTTTGATAGTGATAATGAAAATCTTATTCTTCGTAAATTTTATCGAACTCTATACTAATAATTTATATGAATGAACTCTGTTCACGAGATACGTGAAAAGTTGTAAAGTATTATCCAAATTTTCTACTTAAATTAGAAACTAAATCTAAGTTACTTTCAATTTTACCCCTATGAAATTATTATCACACGCCTGTTATTAGAATACAAAATTCTGACTTTTATTACACAATCTTTCTTTGCACCCTTTTGGGATATTTTTTTCATTTCAAAATAAGTTTTATATTTTTTGCTTAAGCTAAACTCGACTGGCCAACCAACGAACAAACTCCCTCTCTCTCCTCTCTTTCTCTCTCTACAACACAATACCGTCGGAATCGGCGATTCTCCTTTCACTCTATGGCAATTCTGTTTTTAGCCCTCTGAAAACCTAAAGTCCCAGTTAGTTTTTGTTATATATTCGTT
The DNA here is from genome assembly GCA_019097785.1 of Fraxinus excelsior. NCBI lineage: Eukaryota > Viridiplantae > Streptophyta > Magnoliopsida > Lamiales > Oleaceae > Fraxinus > Fraxinus excelsior. The sequence goes on along the minus strand of CM032628.1, from coordinate 31,369,237 downwards.
AAATCAAATTGAATTAGCCCTGAATACGCGCGGGGGGAACAATAATTGGATCTGAATCGCGTTTCTTGGTAATTGGTTATGGCGTCGTTGAAGTCGTCACGGTCAAGAGGAGCATCACACACGGGAGGACCACTGAAAGGGAATACCAAAGACGCAGGCACCAAGTTCGAAGAGAATCTAAACGTCTTCAAGACCGATAATTTTGATGCCGATACATTTGTCCAGTCCAAGTGTCAGTCCCTCAATGAAAAGGTCCCTATTTTTTTTCTTATGAATTTAATAAACGTTTTTAAATAGTTAATTGAATTTTTAATTAATTTGTTCATAATTCAGTTGAGAAAGTTGGGTTATTTGTTAGTATAAAAATGAGGTATAATTTGAATTAATATTTTGGTCTTCCAGATCTATATATGTTACTGGTAGAGTTCACTTGAAATTGGTTTCAAAAGAAATAGGAAACCTTGTCCACACCTATTTTCAGGAGAAAGAAATTGATCTTTACCAAAAGCAGAAAATAGGAAACCTTGCACCCTTGGCTGCACCTGTTTTCAGGACAAAGAAATTGTTCTTTTACCAAAAGCAGAAAATTGGAATGCATCTATTTTCGGTTTGCCCAAATTATTGTGGTTCTATTGCTATTCAAATAGAAAATAAAATGTGAATGTATGCTATCTTGACTGTGCAAGAGCTTCTCATGTTACAGAAATTTAGAATTTTTAATCACCAATTGTTTTTGACCAACTACATATATTTCAGATGGTGCCGATATGTTATACATTCATTTGTTTTTCTTAATTAGGCAATCTAATATGTTAGAACTCTAATATAATTTAATGTTTGAAAGGGTGGGAAGTGAGTCTACTGAAATATAAGGGATGCAAATGCGATTACAGACCTAGCTCGAGCAATTTTATTACTATTCAATTTTCACATACTACCTTTTTGGTAAGCTAATGTAAAATGGGTGCAAGGGTGGTGATTGGTTGAAGAAATGTTGAAGCTCATTGTAACCCTTTTCTATAATTGTTCGATCAAACATGAGAAGTGCAAGAAATTCTCTCGTCTGACATTAGATCTTAATACAGCAGAACTAACTATGTTACAAGTAGATTCACCAATGATTATGGATCTAAATCAATTTAGCTGTGATGTCCGTTGTTTGCCCCACGTCCCATCTCATGTGAGGTTTTCATTAAACGCCTCAAAGCCTATGCCTAAAGTTTCATTTGTATGGTCATGCCTTGATTTACTGAGGCATATACCTCAAGGCTAAGTCCAAGGTGACTAAGGTAGTTGCCCATTTGTCTTTCCTTTTATGGACATTCTATTATTGGTCTCATCTTTTTGGCTATTTTTCTTTTGTATGTTATAAGCCTATGCGTCGTCAGTGGATGAGTCCAGGTATTTCAAATCTCAGGAACCACCTATTACACTTCAGCTGTTTCTAAATGAAATCATTTGGGTCTACATAATTATTTAACCAAATCCAAATCCGAACCTTCTGTTCCGGATCCATTCTACCCTTGGCATTTTTTTTTAAAATCGTAAGATGACAATACAAATTTTCTTCTCAATATATAGCAGAGATAAAAGTAATAGAATATCACCAAATACATATTTCAACATTTTCTTAATCAAGTTCGAATGTGCCACCAAATAGCATTCAATATCTAACATAATAACATCAAAATTCGACTGTGGGCCTATGGCTCTACGTTCGGCGCCTCAAGAAGGATAGTGCATAAAGAGTGGTCAAGAGTGGCTTTTAATCAGAGTGATATGGTTCTATTATTCAAATAAATGAATTTGATTGATTCTGGTACATATTACTTGGGCATTATAAACTTGCTATTTCATGTACCGTGCAAATATGCTACTTGTCGGGTCGGGTCGGGTCGGGTCATTGGGTTAGGGTAAATAAATTGTTAAAAATATATAAAAATGACAAATTCGGTTCCAGAGTCAGGTACCACAATTTCGGTTCAAGATCTAAGAATCGTTTGGGACCCAATCAGTTTCTCGATTTCAGTTCCCTTTTTTTGGAACTGAACTGAGACCTCATGTGTCAGTTAAAATCCCCACCCTTTTATTTTATATATATATATTTTTTTTGGCTTATGTTAAGGTTTATGCCTCTAGGCTTATGTATTGCCTCATTGATGGTTGTCAACTAATTAAAGAACATCTTGAATAGTTTTGAAGACAAATAATGAGGATAGAGGTCGAATGATTTTTTTCTTAATTGGACTGACAAGTATTATCGCATCTTATGTATTCATTAGCTTCCTATTATCGCATCTTATGTATTCATTAGCTTCCTGTTTCTCTCGTTCCTCATATTCTAGGGTAACCACATACTGCATGGTTATATATAATGCTGCATTGCTTGTTCAGGTAAATTATTGGTATAAATGCTGGTATAAATGCTGAATATTATGAAACACGTGTACTCTTGTTAATCAAATATTTTAAGTCATTCTTGTAACTAAATCAGGAGCTGCCATGTCCATTGTCAACTACCGATACTGTATTGTCATATGCAAATGCCTTTATAGTACTTCAATTAAATTTCAGTTCGTTGTTAACATGGCATTGATGATTTCACCTGTGGCCGTATGCCCATATCTCTGTAGTACTTTTGATGGATATAAATCCATACATTTTTTGTCACGTTGACATTGGACGTGGTCTAAATATCTTCCAACGAAAGTACGTCTTGGATAGCCATGGATGTTCCTCGGATTGATATATGCACTCAACTCTTTTAATAAATTTAATTAAGATTGTCCTAGCTGTTCTCTATCCCAGTCAATAACTACTGATAGCATTGCTTATTATTCATACCGTGTGATCATGGTCAAAAGTGAACCTAGCATGTGCCTAAGTCCAAAATACATACACGAGGGCTTTAGACACTTTTTTTGGCATCAAACTGCTTCCCTTAGTGAAGCACCATAAAAGCTCAAAAATACAAAGCAGCAAAACAGGTGTGTTCTATCAAAATCTTGCACTTTCTGTGTCTGTTTTCATCTGAACACTGATTTTGTTTTACTTTTTGAGGCGGTATTAAGTTGTTGGCTTTTGAAATGGGATCAGCAGCTGACATATTTATAATATCTTATTTGAAATTATTTTATTGTTAAGTTGCTCATCAGGAAGTTGAAATTAATTGATTAGCTGAAATTGATTGAACAACAAAAATATTATATCTTAGTTTTGCTGAAAATGTTGTAAAATCATTATCTTAGAAGTCATAACTTTGCTTTGACTAGCTTTGCACTCAAACCCAAGAGACTGTAGTGCCTTGGTGTACTGTGTGCATTTAGAGGGTGTTTGGTATAGATTCAAATCGGATTTTAAGTGGATTGTGATAGAAGTTTTTGAAATGTGTGGTTGAAAAGATGTGGGACATATGAAAGATGTGGTTGATACTGATTGTTTGACTTTGACTTAGATTAAAATCTGGCCCAAACAGACCCTTAATATTATTCAGCGAGTTTCATCCCTAATTAATGAGTATGCAGTGATGGGTGGAGAGTAGGGGAAAAGGATTTAAAATTTATTAATTTCCGCATGCTGATGCGTATTTAGATTGCTACCATCTGTTTTTTTTTTTTTCTGCCCAGTATAGATTCCCTTGTGCTCCTCATTAGTATAAATGATATTTCTTTCAGGAAATAACAATTGTACAATCACATTTCGCAGGAAATAAGACAGTTATGCTCATATCTTATGGATTTGAAGAGATCTTCAGCCGAAGAAATGCGCAGAAGTGTCTATGCTAATTATACAGCTTTCATTCGGTGAGTTCTTAGGTACATTTTCCTGCATCATACTAACAAATTCTCTTCTTTCTTTTCTCTTGCTATCTCCCGTTTTTGTTTGGCTGAAAATGATGTTAAAGAGTGAATATGTGCATACCTAAACAAAACATTAATTAACTTGTTGTTTCAGAATCTCCAAAGAACCCACAAATTTTGAAGTTCGTAGCAATAGAAATTAGTTCAGACAGCTCTATATTACTGAAAACAAGGTCTGTACCTACCATGATAGCCACCATTAGGTAATATTTACATTTGGAGATGCTTGAAAGCCATCAATCATGTTGCCTCACCTTTCCACCATCTGAGCATGGTATCCAAGCCGGCACATTGCATTTAGCACATAAGATATATTTGATATTTTTATACAATCAGGGGTGCCTTTTGCTTGTCATATTTGACAAGATGTCCATTATATTTTATGTCTGGTCGAATTGCACCTGTTTTTTGTATCTTCTGTATAATCTACATATTTAGATCTTCTGTTCATTTTTCTTTTTTAAATGCAACTGGCAGTACGTCTAAAGAGATATCAGATTTAGAGGGTGAGCTTTTATCGATGAGAAACCTGCTATCCACTCAGGCGACCTTGGTCCATAATTTAGCTGAGGGAGTTCATATTGATTCTCTTTCTGATACTGATCCTGAGGGTTCTGCTGCAAATAAAGTATCCAATGATGAAGTTGGAGAACCTTCAGATATGGAGAAATGGTCTAGAGAGTTCCCTGATTTCCTTGATGTTCTGTTGGCTGAAAGGAGAGTTGATGAAGCTTTGACCAGCCTTGATGAAGGCGAACGCATAGTGTCTGAAGCAAAGGAAAAGAAAATTCTGACTCCTGGCATGCTTCTCTCTCTGCAGTCTGCTATAATTGAACGGAGGCAGAAGTTAGCAGATCAGCTGGCTGAAGCTGCTTGCCAACCTTCTACACGTGGTGCTGAGCTGCGTGCAGCAATTTTAGCTCTCAAAAAACTCGGAGATGGTCCTCGTGCTCATACTTTACTCCTCAATGCGCACTATCAGAGATACCAGTACAACATGCAAAGCCTTCGTCCATCAAGTACCTCATATGGAGGAGCATATACAGCAGCCCTGTCACAGCTTGTATTCTCTGCCATTTCTCAGGCAGTCAGTGATTCCATGGTTATTTTTGGTAAGGAGACAGCTTATACATCTGAGATAGTGATGTGGGCTACAAAGCAAACCGAGGCCTTTGCGCATCTTGTCAAACGACATGCATTAGCTTCATCTGCTGCTGCTGGGGGTTTAAGATCTGCTGCAGAATGTGTGCAAATAGCTTTAGGACACTGTTCACTGTTGGAAGCTCGTGGGCTTGCCCTTTGTCCTGTGCTTGTGAAGCTCTTTAGACCTAGTGTTGAGCAAGCACTGGATGCCAATTTGAAGCGAATAGAAGAGAGCACAGCTGCTTTAGCTGCTGCTGATGATTGGGAGCTCACATATCCTCCAACTGCTTCACGCCAATCTGGCAGGACTTCTGCAGCTCTTGGTGGTACGATGGCACACCAGCACAAGCTTTCCAGTAGTGCTCATCGTTTCAACTCAATGATTCAGGTAAAACAATTTTTGTCTCAATTGCTGCCCTGATAACATAGAAAAATAACTCTCTCATTTCTCACTTTAAGGATGCTAACATACAAATTCAATTCCTTATCATTCTTCATTGATGATTAACTTCCTAGGTTTCTTGGCTGAGTTGGCATATAGTGTATTTTAAAGATCATCTATTACTGCTCTAAGGCTTCCAATTTTGATATGAAGCTTTCTTCTAGCGATTGTGTTTTACTGTAACAATCAATAGCCTGTGTATCTATGTATTTAAATTTGAGCCAGGTATCCAAGTAGTATGTGTACATCCATAATGACATGGCTACATTCAGTTTTGTCAGGCATGAGAATCCACTGTTGACTTCCTTGGGTAAATGTAATATACGCCATGAAGACATGCATCCCGTGTTTGGGCTCCATTTTAATGAGAGTTTGGGGAAAATATATTTTGGAATAGTGATTTCTTGGAGAATTGTGGTTAAAAAATAAGAAAAAGTTTTGGATTTACATGTAATATTATTTTATAGGAGAATATGTGGTTGAAAATGAGTTTTGAAAAAAAAAAATGTATTTTGAAAAAATGGAGCTCAAACAGGGGCATAGTCATTTACAGAATTTTCTAGAACGTAGTAATTATTTTATTTCAGGAAAAATTGTTGGCAGCATGTTGAATAAGCTGGAAATTTACGTTCAAGTATGACTTCACTTCAATATAACCCCAAAGTTATTAGCCTAATGATTGGTATAGGCAATTTGGCTAAGGCTCTCTGATTTGATTATGGTTGGTTGTAAATTGTGCACATCTTAATTTGTACCGTCTATCAGTATTGTTTATTGGACAGGATTGAGATCTGTAACGTCGTCTACCCTTTCTGGTTTTAAAACTGTCTTTTTGAAATTGCGTGTTTAAGATGGGTTCATAAAATTCTTAATGCTAATTTCCACGAACAAGTGACTAAGCATGTTATTTCTTAACAATTTGATTTCTGTGAAGTTTCTTCTGTTCTATCTTTGCTTATATTCTTTTACTTATGGTTGTAAACTTCAAGTTGAAGCAGCTGCCTTTTTGAACTGCCTTTGCAGGATTTTTTTGAAGACGTGGGACCCCTGTTAAGTATGCAGTTGGGAAGTAAAACATTGGATGGTTTGTTCCAGGTGTTCAACTCATATGTGAATATACTCGTAAGAGCATTGCCTGGCTCCATTGAAGATGAGGCCAACTTCCAAGGTTCAGGAAATAAAATTGTTCGAATGGCTGAAACTGAAGCCCAGCAAATTGCATTGCTTGCAAATGCATCCTTACTAGCCGATGAGCTATTGCCACGTGCAGCCATGAAGCTCTCCACATTAAATCAAGCCACTTACAAGGATGATTCTCGTAGAGGACTTACCGAGAGGCAAAATCGTAATCCTGAGCAAAGAGAATGGAAGAAGCGTCTTGTGAACTCTGTTGATAGATTAAAAGATAGTTTTTGTCAACAACATGCTCTGGATCTTATTTTTACTGAAGAAGGTGATAGCTATCTTACTGCAGACATTTACATAAACATGGATGGGAATGTGGATGAGATAGAGTGGTTCCCTTCTCCAATATTCCAGGTATTTTTTTCTATTGTTTAAGTAAATTTGTTGGCTGTATTTTTTAAATCTTATAATTAGCTATGATCTTTTGTTGTCAATATTATGGCGACATGGATCTTTTAGTTCGGTATTCTATTTTTTTTTTTTTTTTTTTTTGTCTCCTATCATGTAGTTTGTACTAATTTATCCTTGTAAAAGGGAACATTTGTGCCCTTTGTTAGTATCTTGGACCTTTACAGGGTTAAACAGCTTAAGATCTGGGAACTAAATAGTACCATCTTTGTCTCAATATCATGTAGCTTGTACTTTTTCGTCCTATTGCTTGTAAAAGATATCACTTCCTTCTTTTGTTGAAGTCTTTGAGTTTCGGGGTAAGAGTTGCACATCTACATTGCAGTGTTCCATTTCTGGTATTTTGAGTCAACTTACAATTTAGCGCATGTTTGGAATTGTTTATGAATAGTTTATATTATAAATAGATATAAATGAGTAGTGGATAAATGGTGGATTCTACGAAATGTCTGTATAAAAGTGGTTTGACCAAAAGTGTTTGTAATTTAAATACTTCCAAAACAAGCTTTTAGTTACCACACTTCTCGTTTTCTTTCCGGTGGTGAGATGTCCATAACTGCAATACAACTGGTAATGTTAATGGTATGGATTGTATATGTAACAATTTTCTATTTTGTCTGCTGTCCAGGAACTTTATGCAAAGCTGAACAGGATGGCTGCAATGGCAGCAGAAATGTTTGTAGGCCGGGAAAGATTTGCAATGTTGTTATTGATGAGGCTAACAGAGACAGTTATCTTATGGCTTTCAGAAGACCAGACATTTTGGGATGATATTGAGGAAGGACCAAGGCCTTTAGGTCCACTCGGTCTTCAACAGGTTTATAAATTGATAGTTATTTGTGAAATCTGCCCTCTAATTGCCATGCTATTATAACCATCTTTTTCTTTACATGTTGTATTGGCTGCAGTTCTACTTGGATATGAAATTTGTGATATGCTTTGCTTCACAAGGACGCTACTTGTCTAGAAATTTGCGTCGGGCCGTGAATGATATTATATCCAAAGCACTGGCTGCGTTTTCTGCAACGGGCATAGATCCATACAGGTACTTTCTGTACTGTAACCTTGGTATGATTGTTGTGCATTTTCTTACGAATGATTCTCTTGGAAGCGTACGGGAAGTTGTACAGTTATTTTGGAACCAAGATGGAAAGAAAATCCTATATGAGATATCTCGATAGAGGGAAAAGGGAAGTCTTTTAAGTGTAGAAATACAAAAAACGAAAGAAATGAAATTTCGTAGTAATTAGATTACGAGTTAGAGAAATTATTTTATTAAAGAAATAGCCAAGAAAATGTATAATTGATGTTGCTTCCAACTACAATTGCATAGAACTTAAACGAAATCTTCAAATTTGTTAACTAGTATTGTTGGTGGCAGTACATTTCAAATTTGTTAACTAGTATTGTTGGTGGCAGTACATTTCAAATTTGTTAACCAGTATTGTTGGTGGCAGTGTACTTCCGGAAGATGAGTGGTTTACTGAAATTTGTCAAGATGCAATGGAAAGACTGAGTGGAAAACCCAAAGTTTCTAACGGGGATCGGGATCTGAGCAGCCCGACCGCTTCTGTTTCAGCTCAGTCGATTTCATCCATCAGATCTCACGGGAGTTCCTGATGTTCAACATTACAAAGTTGTAAAGCAGACAGATTTTCATGGATTAGGCAACAATGGTAAATTCGTTTCTGTTATTTTTTCTCTCTTTCCTTTTATAAAGTAGTTGTTGGAACTACTGCCATTTTGTAGTTGTTCCATAGTTGAAGGTTGGAAATTCTTTAACTGGTTAAGGAGCATTTGAGTCTGTATATGTTGATGAAATTATCTCAAGATTTGCTGCATTCTTTTAATTGATTTGTACTAGGAGGCCTTTGGAAGTTAGGTCCCAAGGAGTGAAATTGCCTTTCGATTCGATAAGTTGTCTTGCTCTCTCATTATTGTCCGTTTTGTGGCATGATACCTGATGCTTGTGTTACTTGTATTAAACAATAACATAAAGAGTTAAAATCATATTTGTGTTTTACATTTTATTCATACTACAGAATGGTGGCTAAGCCTGACCTTCTATAGACCTAAGCACGAGGCAAGAGAAAGAGATACAATATGTCTAATCAGTACAGCGCTTGCCCAGGCTGGCTGGCTGGTAAACACAGAGAGACAAATGTGTGACAGATAGTCATGGACTCATGGCACTTTATTCCAATGCAAAAGGCTGTTTATCACATAACAATGATAAATTGGCCTAGGCAGCAAAAAATTGTATTTTATCCAACACCTAGAGGCCATTCTGCAATATTCAATTCAGTTCCTTGAGTTTCCGAAATTTGCAATTCAGTCCTTTTTGGCCTTTTGATCCCTGATTTTCACAGTTTTAGAGCCAAAAATTTGAGATTTCGACCCTCGCCCAATAGGGGATGAGGTCATTCACACAAAAGTTTTTTATAGTTGAATCACTTTGTTTGGTACTTAAGGTCCTCAATCTCTCTTTCTTATTGCACTTATGTTCTAAATCCTTTTTATTTATCGTATTGTTATCCTTGACCTTCTATTAAATAGCACATTTTGATCATTGATGATGGTTTCTTTCCAATTACTTTGCTTTCGTTCTTTAAAATTGAGTGAAAATATTTTATTGCACTTTTATGTGTAAATCCAATCAACTTTTGGAATGAATACATAATCAGATACAAGGTATCTTAATTTATGGAAGGTTGAAAATAAGATTTCAATGACTAAAGTTAAGGATATGAGGAAGCAATAATCAAAGATTGAGGACTTGCTAAAGCAATTATAATATGGCGCGCGCACAAATATATATACATAAAATAAATAAATAAATAAAAAGCCAGGTTACCAATATAATTAAATACGTGGTAATTAGATGGAGACTGATTTTTTAAGTTCCAATTTCATTTTTTCTTTTTTTGATGGAAAAGTATTTCATTTATGAAGGCAAATAGCCTTAAGAAAAGTTACAATAGTGTTTATCAATGAAAGCTACATTTTCAATGGAAAAAAGGACACTGTGCCACCAAAGTACCAAATGTTGAAGGGACAATGCATGTCGTGCCAAGTAGTGAGCAGCTTGATCAGTAACTCGATTGCAGTGAGAGATGCTACAATGAGGGAATCGTGGCATTAACTCCTTTATTTCAGCTACAAGAGGACGGACTGATGCTGAGGTTAAATCTGGTTTTGTTAATTTCATTTGCAAGAAACATACAATCACTCTCTACTAGTAAGTTCGAAATCCCCAGGTTGAGACATAATTTTAGGCCTCACAATTGCAACCCCTTCGACGTGTTCAGGTTATAGGATACAATTTTCAGGACCACTAGCAACCATAACTAATTCACCATCATGATCCCACAAGATAATACCAATTCCAGCCTTGTTAAAATCGAAGAACAGAGCACCGTCAACATTGAGCTTGAAGGCAGGTTCAGGTGGTGTTGTCCATCTATACTTTCGGGGCAGCACTCCAGGAGCAGTTGTTCGAGGAAGGGCCGGTTCTGTAGCAAGTTTATTACCTAAAGCTGTTGCGATTACTTCTTGTGGTGGAATGGTAATCTGATCATGGACCATTTTGCCGATACCAAAATCCCCAAGTAATAAGCAGAAAATTCATGAGAGCATCCTTTGATAGTACTGTCAAAATATCGGTGGCTGCTTGCAAGAAATCTCCTGGATAACTTTTATTTTGTAGCACCGGGAATCGACTACTTAGGCTAAAGCAAAACATGACATAAATCCTCACTTGGTAGCCACAAAAACAACACTTGGAAGCAACAGGAATATTTCTGTTGATCAGGTTTTGTTTTGAAGGTAGACTATCTTGACAGGCTCTCCAAGCGAAAACTTTTATCTTTTGAGGGATTTTCAGCCGCCACATCGTATCCCAAAACTTCTTTTTCTCAGCCATATTTGAGGAGTTACCACGATCTAGAGTAAGGCAATTTTTGAAGAATCTATAAGCGCTGCTCACGGAATAGATTCCAGATTTTTCCTGTTCCCATAACCACATCCTGTTTATTCGAGCAACAAGGTTGTAACTTCAGGATAGACTAAATAATTATTGGAGTGAATAAAGTTCTAAGCTTTTCCAAGTTCCATGACCCTAAGTAGGGATCAATCAGAAAGGGTACTGGACTGTAAAGTTGAGGTCTATAAATCTGTTGAATATCGGCCCGTAATTCCCTGCTCAAATCTATAATTCCTGGAATCCATTTGTCTTGAGGATATTTATGTTATTTCCATTTCCCACAATCCATTTTCCTCCATGTATCAATAGATTTTTAGCCTCCCAAATTCCACGCTAAGCATATGAAGGATTACTACCTAAAGATGCTTTCAAAACATTGACATCGGAGAAGTAGCGGGCTGGATAGATTTTGTAAACCAAGCTACCCTTGTGTTGCAATAGCCTCCAAGCTTGTTTCCCAAGCATCACCATATTAAAAACTTCCAGCTCCTTAAAACCTATGCCTCCAATGGATTTCAATTTACACATTTTTTTGCCGAGATAGCCAGTGGATTTTTCTTTCCTCCTTCCTTTGGCCCCACCAAAATCGAGCCATCATCCTTTCAAGTTCAGTGCAGTGGATGGGAGTTTGAAACAACTCATAACGTAGGAAGGTATTGCTAGAGCCACTGATTTGAGGAGAACTTTTCTTCCGCCTTGGGAGAACATACTACTTTTCCAACCATGCAATTTCAACCATACTTTGTGTTTTATTTCAGAGAAAGCTCAAGGTGGCAATCCAAGATACTTTTCATATTGTTGCACTTGCGGGACATTCCATAGGGCCATAATTGCTCATTGATCATCTTGCTTTACGTTTGCACTGAATACCATTGTGGTTTTATCTCTGTTTAGTTGCTGCCCTGATGCCTCTTCATAAGTACTTGGGATAGTCTGTAGTCAAGACGTAGTTGATTCATTAGCTTCACAGAAAATTAAGCTGTCATCCGCAGAGGAGGTGATTCAATCTTGGAGCTCCACAGCAAACATGAATACCAGTCACATGATTTTTCCTTTCAGCTTCCTTCAGCAGACTGATCAATCCTTCGATACATAAGAGGCATAAATAAGGAGAAATAGGATCTCCTTGCCTTAAACCCCTAGAAGGGACAATACGACCAATAGGTGAGCCATTGATGATGATCGAAAAGGATGCAGTTGTAACACATTTCATCACCAGATTAATAAGATTTTCATGGAACCACAACTTGTGCATAACAGCTTCAAAGAAAGACCACTTCACTCTATCGTAGGCTTTGCTCATATCAAACTTAAGGGACATATAACCCTTCTTACCCTTCTTCTTCCTTCTCAAGAAATGGAGCACTTCGTACGCTACAAGGACATTATCTGAGATGAGTCTGCCTTTGATGAAAGCTTATTGTGTTTTCGAGACCACCATAGGTAACACTTGTTTTAACCTGTTAGCTACGACCTTGGAAATCAATTTATAAAGGACATTACAGAGGCTAATTGGTCCGTAATCCTCGACTCTTTCAGGGGTTTTTATCTTAGGAATAAGTGTAATAAATGTGTGATTTACATCTCGGTGGAATTCACAAGTATTCAAAGCATGTAAAACAACATTAGTTATAGATAGGCCAATATGAGGCCAAAACTTTTGGAAAAAAATTGGAGGCATACCATCAGGTCCTGGAACTTAGTTCGGGTGCATTTCCATTAGTGCTTGGGAAATTTCAGCTACTATGAAAGGATTTGTTGGCTCATAATTCATATCAGTGGTGACATTGCTTTCCAAGTTGGTTAGAACATGAGGTTACTGGTTAGTTCCTTGAGCTATTTGATGCAAACAGTTCTGAAAATTAATAGATAATTAAACGGTCGCACGCTTCACCCTCCTGCCAACACCCTTGATCATCCAACAATTTTGTAATTGAATTTTTTCTCCTTCTTTAGGATGCCTTTGCATGGAAGTAGCGTGTGTTCTAATCTCCTTCTTCTAGGCAAGCTGCCCTAGATATTTGTTTCCACATGATCTCCTCTCTGTCCATCCAAGTTTGCACCTCTTCATCCGCTTGTCGAAGATCACAAGTATTTATAGCTGCAGGATTCTATTTTTGGATTTGATCCAGCTTTGCTCTGGCCCCTTTATGTTTCACGTGCACCTTGCTGAATGAATCTTGGTTCCAAGCTTGAAGTTGTTTGCTGCAGCAGCTGATATTCAGGTTCTGAGGGCAGGTTTCGGACCACTGATTTAACACTATGTTGGTGCACTCAGTTTCACCTAGCCACATTGATTCAAAACGAAAAGGCTTGACTCTTTTTAGTGATTGAATAGCACCGTCCAGTTAGATCCAGATTGGAAGATGATCTGAATATGTTAACGAACCGTGGGTGATGGATGCATGTGTAAAAAGGCGATACCAAGAATCATTCGCGATGAAGTGGTCAAGCCATTCAAAAAAAAATTTGCAGCCATTTTTTCCATCAAACCATGTGTATTTAGGACCTTTAAACCCGAGATCCTGGAGCTCACAATCAAAGAACATTTGCTGCAAATTTTCGAGCTGTCGTCCAGGTCTATGCCGACCTCCCCATTTCTCATCATTGGATAAAATTTCATTGAAGTCACCAAAGACAAGCCATGCATCTACAGAATCTCTCTTTATTGCACGCAATAAGTTCCAAACCTCCATACATTTACCTATCTCAGGATGGCCGTAGATACCAGTTAAGAACCAGATATGTTGTGGCGAATCAATTTTTGCGTCAATGTGATTTTTGGAGTAACTTAGAATGGATAACAGGATGTCAGATTTCCAGAGAAGTGTTATTCCTCCACTACGACCTTCGGCCTTAACATTTAAACAACCATAGAATTTTAACTTAACTCCACATAATTCCATATTCATACCATATAGTTTTGTCTCTTGCAAGAACAAAACATCGGGTTCTTCCTTTCTGATAAGATCAGAAAGAGTCTGAATGCCACGGGGGTTCCCAAGCCCTCGTGCATTCCAGCTTAGGATTTTCATGATGATCGGTGGGGCTATATTTCAGCCTCCACCGGATTCTGGGCATTGGAGCAAGGTAGCCATTCATGGGACTCACCTGTACCCCTCAGACACTTTGAGCTACGAACAGATTCCCCACTTGTAGAGTGAGTATTCAGAGACCTCTTTTAGTGTGCTAAGGAAGTGGATTTGTTGGAGCAGTGAGTTCGATTTTTCTTGACTCGTTTCCACCTTCGGGTATGGTTGGCGCCCTTTTCAGTAATTAATGTCCCGCTAGATCTGGGTGAAATAAAATCAATTTGTTGGGGGATAGGATCTTCACTTTGCTGAATATTTGGAAACTCGTTGCTGTTAAGAAATTTTTCCATAAACGCATTGCTGTCTAAATTAAATTCCATAGAAATCGAGATTTTTTATTGATCCTGTAATGGCAGCTGTTGAGAAGCAAAAATATCCTTTGGCTGAATGTTAGGAACGTTATTGCTGTCATTATTTGTTTCCATAAAAACATTGCAATCAAGATTATCTTCCATGGAAACTATGGTTCCTAATTGATCATGTATTAGCAGCTGTTCCAAAGATGTCACCGTAATCAACTCCCCATTATTTCCATCAACATTTATTTCCTATAATAGACCTGATTTTTTGGTATTCTGCTATTGGTTGCCGAAACTGGAGTTTGTCGGTCCTCTTGCCCGCCGTTTTTTCTGATCATCGAGGCCTGCATGATTCTTCTACTAATCAGGGTGATGACACGTCCAAGAATACCACATAGTTAGCAGAAATTTGGGAGATGTTCATAGGTAAAACGGACCCAAAAAGGCTTGTAGGACCCCACACAAATTCTCTTACCACATAGTAGAGGCTTGGAAATATCCGGGCCTATCCGAACTTGAAGGAACTCACCTCTAGCTATCTCATTTTTATCGATATCAATGTCAATAACTTTACCAAGTTGCCTACCAATAGCGTCTCCCATCTTCCAGTTGCGAACCATGACAGGGAGATCATGAATTCTTACCTAAAAATTTGCTTCAGAGAAGGAGATATTTTCAATTTGTTCAAGGCCATCAACCTCTTTGGTTAATACCAACTGCTTGTCGAATGCCCACAGTCCCTCGCGCTTGACACGTTCCTTGTCTCGAATATCTTCAAATTCTGCTAGGAATAAATTGAAAGAGATGTCTCGAATGCTCAGCGTCTTATTTGGGTGCCATACACATTTCATAGAGTTCTTAAGTGCCTCTTTGTTGAAATGTTTACTAGACAGAAGTTTGAATAATAAACATTTTTCACTCCGATGGGGGATCAACACCTCTTCTTCTTCGAGTGTTACAACTTCTTCTTCTTGTTCTGTGAGGGATGGTTTTTCACACATTTTTTCAATATTCGAATCCATAGAGAGAAGGCAAAAGAAAAGACAATAAAGAATCATGCATCAACGAGGGAAAGACCTCTACTCCGATGGCCTTCAAGAGGGTAGAAGACCTCTACTCAAGGAATCCTTTATTCAAGGCCCTGGAGAGGATTATTCACTGTTTCCTATTTTTTAAATGTTATATGGATTGTCGGAGTTTATATAAGTTCCAATTTCAAAAATCAATTTTAAGGTTCGTTATACAAATTTGGGGCAATAATTCCACATTTTAATATTGTTGACATTGAAAATTGTATGAACAAGATTTAAGCCAACTTTAAAGAAGAATACGACTTTTGAGCCATTGTTAATACTACATTACAAGTAATTCCACCATTCCTTTCTGTGTTTCTATGAGATATTTGAAATATAGATATTACATGAAGATATGTTATGTGTGAAAGTCGTCATGCCCCCTTCTTTCTTACTATTTCCTCTTTTACAGGAGAAAATATATATGCTTCATTAATTTCCTGTCTTGTCACCTACAATTCCGAGCTGGGGAAGTACACATGTTGGAATGATTTAATTGGCCGTCGAGCTCGATCTAGCAATCCTCATGATAAGTAAATCTTGTAGGTGGACCCCAGTAATTAATGAGTGTCTTGGAAAAAGGGGTCTAATCATTTTGATTAGAAGCTAATGTGTACATTGATGTAAGATTATTCCCTGTGGACTCTTCTAATTGGGTAACTTACGGATTTCGTCAGTGATCTGCAATCATTAAGATTTCCTTATCCTTGAAAGACTGCACAAGCTTCTCGAATACTTTATCTATCTGAACTGACCTCATACCACCAAACTCCCAGTATCACGCACTTATCGCGTGCAATAATCCAACATGAGCTTTCTTGAGTTCGGCTATTATTGGATAACCGAGCTTATCTTTTATCACGTGTATTTAATCCGATCTGACTAACCTCGCAGCTTGGGACGTCAACAGATACCCCCAAGGTCAGTACAGACCTAGGTGTAGGTTGACCTAATAAAGGGACTAGTTCAATTCCCAATTTTTGTAATTATTACTTCAATAAATGAAAAAGACACATGTTGTCTTTTTACTTGCGCGCGGACTGCATGACAGATAGATTCTTCCCCTAGAAGCTTAGGCTTGTAACCGTTAGTCGTTTATTTATTGTATTTGAACGGTTTAGATGGTGCGTTTTGACATTCCTTCCCTTTAAATGATTTTTACCTTTCATTCTTTCACCTTTGTATTTCAAACTTTCAAATTTTGCTCTCGAAAATTTTTCTTGCTTTCTCTGAGTGAGGTCTTCTTCATCAGGTACTCTTCTTTTTAAACCAGAATACCCTCATTTTTACTCATTTATTTTCTTCTCCCATTTTCTTACATGAGTTCTGATGAATCTTGTGTGCAGTCTTGGGGAAATAATCAAGAAGAACCTATATCATCCTCGTCCACCCCACCTATTAGTTCTTCATCTGCCAGTTCGGACTGTCAGGAGGTGCTAACTCATGTTCCTCTGACTTCATTTTATCCTTCACCACCCAGTCCTTGTCCTCTATCCAATTCTCCTGAAAGTATGGCGTATCGCCGAAAAGTAAAAGAAGAGAGAACACGGGAGGAGGGTAGGAATCAGGTTTGGGGGACGAATTCTCATTAGTCGATAGTTACAAGTGATACCTTATCGACCTTTAGGGGTAAGTATAGCATACCTTCTTCTGTAGAACTTGTTGTCCATTCCTCCTCTGATCGAGCTCATAATCCCCCAACGGGATGTGTAGCTCTTAATTCGGCCATTTTGGAGGCTAGTTTAAGACTCCCATTTCCCAAGGTCATTTGAAGAATTATGTCATCTTTTGAATAGTTCCTACCCAATTATGTCCTAATGGGTGGAGGACCTTAATAGCAACCATAATCTTATGGAAACAATTAGATCACCCAAATTTAAGTGTGGCCCAGTTTAATAATTTTTTTACTTTTAAGGAGGACAGGAAGAATATTGGCTGGTGGTATACCAGTATCGGACCTAAAACTGGGGGACCATTAGTCTTAGATATTTATTCTTCAATTAAATGGTAAAAGGAGACGTTTTTTTCTATATCTTGGGGGACTGGCAATTTTATCCTACCAAGGTAGACTGGGATGATGTAGTTCCCACACTTTATCATTCTTTCTGTAAGTAGCGATTAACACTCATCTTCAGGTCTTCCATTAAAATTTTATTCTTTTAACTCTTTTTCCTTCTTTTGCAGTTTACCGACTTTCTCATCTCAACTCGGCTTTCCAGGGACAAGCAGATTCCATCAGAGCTCTTCCAAACAAGCAAAGATACTGCAAGTTCGGTATCTTGAACGAGAACCTATTTCTAAGCGGTTTACTCCGGACCTGGCCACCGTCCTCAGCACCGAGCAAACCTGCCACTTTTTCCAGCCAACCTGTCGCTTGTACCCCTACTTCTTCTCGTAAGTTAATTTATCTTACTATTTCCAGGTCAATAATTAAGTATGCTTAACCTTCGAGCTGCTAGGGTAGCCAAAGTAGCTGAAGCTACTAAAGGAAAAATGAAGAAAGTTTTTATCGAAGAAGTGACTCGACCTGAGGTAGTTGAATCTGAGTCCGACGTTGAGTAGCCTCTAAAAAGGCATCGTCCATCCAAACTCCCAATTACTCCTACTCCTACTCCCATCGCTCCTGCCAGCTTGCCTATTCCGTCGGCCATTCCGATTACTGTTGCGAATTTTTCTTCAAGACCTCAAGAGAGATATCCAGATCTTTAGAGACCACATATCAAGGGATTGGTGGGGCATTGTCCTGAGATTTTTCTAGATTTTCTTTGAGCTCCCTCTCCGGCGAAGAAATCAGTGACTGCTCTCCCTTCACCTTTGAGGAAATTTGCTGTTCTAATGACGCGAAGCTGGAATGACAGAGAACAACAATTTCTTATTGAGATGCCCATTGGAGAAATTGTCATTTTGGCTCAACTTCACTGTCATTGGGCAATTCTCTAGATGGCATCAGTAACTGAAAAGGTAATTTTCTTAAAACTGCCACTAAGGTTCTTTAAGGGATTCTTCATACAACTTTTTTTTAGTGAACACTTGCTCTTATCAAGTTAAAGCTGACCTCGATAAGATGCTTACAGTAAGAGATAGAGCTAATGTGATGTTTGAGAAGGTCGAGGTGGAAAGGGCATCTTTTGCTGAGAAGGAGAAGAACTACAAAGACCGTATGAATAAGATAAGGGTAGAGCTCCACACTTTCATTACCTCATAAGAAAGGCTGATGGACGAGAATAAAGCTTTAAGGGGAGAGAATCGAGCCTTGTAGATCTGGGATGAGAAGGTCAATGCCCGTGTCGAAAGCGAAAAGAAGAAGGTTGACGAGGCAATTGCCCAGGCGATGGAAATTAAGAAAAAGGTCGATCTGAAGGTCTCCAAAGCAGTAGAAGATTGGAGAGCTTCCCCAACATTCGATGCTTTATCCCAAGAGACGTACATTCTGGCGATTGGTGAAATAATCAAGTTTATCAACAAATTGAGGTCGGGCTGGGACACTGCCTTCCTAGAGGATGCCCTTAGAGAACAGGAAAAAGAAGTAGAAAAACTAATGAGGTCAGCTGAAGTTCAGAAAAGCCTTACTAATGAGAGCATACCTCCTCCAAATCTCCCAGCCCCTTAGTCTTTATGTATTTCTCTAAGTAAAACTTTCGTTTTAAGAAACCTTTTTGTAATGTTATGGTTTTATGAATGGAATTTTCTGCTTTAGTGTTTGTAGGCTTCATATTTAGACAATACTTTTTTAAACGTATAAAACCTCTTACAACACTTAGAAAGATTCCTAGAAAGAATATCTTGAGCTCTGCTTACAAAGTGAATCAAGACTATATGAATTGTGTTGTAGTACTTAAAACTTTAGTTCGACATGCTTCACGAGCGAGGCTTTGAAGGGTTCCTTTGCAAGAATTCGTACTAAGTTTTACAGCACTTACAACCTTAGTTTGATCTACTTCATGAGCGAGTTTTGAGGATTCCTTTGTAGGAATTCGTACCAAGTGTTGCAGCACTTACAACCTTAGTTCAGCTTGCTTTATGAGCAGGGATTTGAGGATTCCTTTGAAGGAATTTGTACTAAGTGTTACAGCACTTACAACCTTAGTTCGGCCTGCTTCATGAGCGAGGATTTGAGGATTCCTTTGTAGGAATTCGTACCAAGTGTTGCAGCACTTACAACTTTAGTTCAGCTTGCTTTATGAGCAGGGATTTGAGGATTCCTTTGAAGGAATTTGTACTAAGTGTTACAGCACTTACAACCTTAGTTCGGCCTGCTTCATGAGCGAGGATTTGAGGATTCCTTTGTAGGAATTCGTAGGAATTCATACTAAATGTTGCAGCACTTACAACCTTAGTTTGGCCTGCTTCATGAGCAAGGCTTTGAGGATTCCTTTGTAGGAATTCATACTAAATGTTGCAGCACTTACAACCTTAGTTCAACCTGCTTCATAAGCAAGGGTTTGAGGATTCATTTGTAGGAATTCGTACTAAGTATTGCAGCACTTACAACCTTAGTTCGACCTGCTTCATGAACGGGGCTTTGAGGATTCCTTTGTAGGAATTTGTACTAAGTGTTGCAGCACTTACAACATTAGTTCGGCTTGCTTCATGAATGGGGCTTTAAGGATTCCTTTGCAGGAATTCGTACTAAGTGTTGCAGCACTTACAACCTTAGTTCGGCATGCTTCATGAGCGGGGCTTTGAGGATTCCTTTGTAGGAATTCGTACTAAGTGTTGCAGCACTTACAACCTTAGTTCGACCTACTTCATAAGCAGGGCTTTGAGGATTCCTTTGTAGGAATTCATATTAAGTGTTGCAGCACTTACAACCTTAGTTCGGCCTGCTTCATGAGCATGGCTTTTAGAGTAGCAAGTCAACATCTTCATACATTAAGACACCCTTTTTTTATTAAGAACAACTACAAAATGCAGCCATCTTTTATTGGTAGTATTTTTTGAGATGTTCTACATTCCAAGGATGTGGCAGGAGTCTCCCTTCCATGTCTTCGAACTCATACACTCATCTAAGCAGGACCTTGATCACCTTGTAATGACCTTCCCAGTTGGGTCCTAGAGATCCAGAATTGACTTCTCTTGTTGCCGAAAGATTTCTCTTAATACACGGTCACCAACGTCGAACTTTTGTTTTCTTACCTTTTGATTGTAATACCTTGCATTACACTATTTGTATATAGCATTCCTAATTTCAGCTCCGTCTCTTTTTTCTTCCAATAAATCCAACTCTCCTCGTAGTACTTTTTCATTCTTATCCTGATTATACATCAATGTTTGGGTAGAAGGAACTTCTATTTCAAGAGGGATTACTGCATCCACTTCGAAAGTCAAGAAAAAAGGAGTTTATCCAATACTGTTTCGGGTCGTGGTGCGATAGGACCACGACACACTGGGGAGTTCTTTAGCCCGTCCTCCCTTAAGAGCATCAAGTTTAGCTTTGAGCGTATGCTTGATGATCTTATTGATTGCTTCCACTTGTCCATTAGCTTAAGGGTGATTTGGTATAGAGAAGTGTCTTTGTATCCCAAAGATTTCATAGAAATTTGAGAAACGGAAGTTATCAAATTGTTTCCCATTGTCTGTCACAGTGGAATATGGTATCCCAAACCGACATATGATGGATTTCCATATAAACTCTGTGGTTTTATACTCGGTTATCTTGGCTAAAGGTTCAGCTTCCACCCATTTGGTAAAGTAGTCAACTGTTACAATTGCGAATTTTTTTCCTCCCTTTCCTGTTGGCATGGGACCGATTAAATCGACCTCCCGTTTGGAAAAGAGCCATGGGGCTATTATGCAAATTAGCTCATTTGGTGGAAGGTTTATTTTGGGAGCAAACCTTTGACATTTGTCACATTTCCTAGCAAATTCCAAGGCATCCTTTTTCATAGAAGGCCAAAAGTATCATTGGCGCACAATTTTGTGAGCTAGTGACTATCCTCCAGAATGGTTTCCACATATTCCTTCGTGCACTTCTTCTAGGGCACGCAATGTCTCTTACTCATTCAAGCATCTAAGCAAAGGTATAGAATACCCTCATTTATATAAGATGTCGTTGACTAACGTGTATCTGGCTGCTTTTGTGTGGAGTTACCTTACCATGATTGGATCTTCTAGACATGACCCTAGTAGTTTCATCCATCCATGTCCGTTTAGGTCGGTTGTCATGTGAGTCACTCCAAACTCTTCAATTGCGGGATGACATATTCTTCCTACTAGGATACTATCAAATTTTTCAATCCTTTTGCTTGTCGCTAACCGAGCTAAGGCGTCGGCATGGCTATTTTGAGCTCGAGGGATTCGTTCAATCTGTACATCCTAAAAAAAATTTAGCTCTTGTTTAACGATTTGAAGATAACTATTCATCCTTTCCTCATTTGCTTGATAGGCTTTATTGACCTTGTTTACTACTAGCTAGGAATCGCTATGTACAACCAGGTGATCAATCTTCATTTCTTTTGCCATTCTTAGGCCAGCTATGAGGGCTTCATACTCAGCTTCATTGTTTAAGGCACTAAAGTCAAATGGCAATGCTTCACAGAACAATTGATGATTGGGGTTGATTAAAACAATTTTAGCTCCTGCTCGTGTCTTTATAGATGATCCATCAACGAAAAGCTCCCACGGTTTTATTATCACAAGATTCATATACTAGATCTGAACTAAACTCCACAACGAAGTCTGTAAAAGCTTGTCCTTTAACCGAAGTCTATGGTTTGTACTTTATATCAAATTGATCGAGCTCGAGTGCCCACTTAACCAACCTTCCTGATGTATCTGGATTTTGCAAGACTTGTCTAAATGGGTAGTTAGTTAAGATCTCAATTGGATACTCCAAAAAGTAAGGTATTAACTTTTGGGCTACGATGACAACTGCATAAACTAGCTTCTCCAATGGAGAATAGTAGAGTTCAGCTTTGTGCAAGGCTTTGTTGATATAATAGACTGGGTGTTGTATTCCTTCTTCTTCCTTGGCTAATACGGCGTTGGTGGCATGTTCTGATATAGCTAAATACAACATCAATGTCTACCATGTTTTTGGTTTTGACAACACTTGAGGGCGTGCCAGATGCAACTTTAGTTGGTTGAATGTAAGTGGCATTCAGATGTCCATTCGGATTTCTTCCCTCTTTTCAATACGTCAAAGAAAGTTTTGCATTTGTCGTTGATCTTGACATAAAGTGGCTAAAGGCTACGATTCGTCCAGTTAAGCTTTGAATCTCTTTAGGTCTAGCAGGAGAGCGCATTTCAATTGTGGCCCTTATTTTCTCCGGATTAGCTTCAATTCCTCTACGGTTCACCAAATAACCTAAGAATTTTCTCGAGCTGACACTAAAAGCACACTTGTGTGGATTTGACTTCATTCTATAGGTTCGTAGGATTTCGAACATCTCGACGAGGTAGTGTCGATGATCTTGAGCATTTATGCTTTTTACTAACATACCATTGACGTATACCTCCATGGTTTTACCGATCTGTTTGGCAAACATAAAATTTACCAAGCGTTGATAAGTTTCTCTAGCATTCTTGAGACCGAAAGGCATAACTTTATAGCAATAAAGACCTCGGTCAGTAATGAAAGTTGTGTGTTCCTAATCTGGTTTATACATGGAGATTTGGTTGTACTGTGAATAAGCATCCATGAAACTGAGTAATTCGTGCCCAGCAGTAGCATCCACCGTCTGATCTATTCTTGGTAGCAGGAAGCTGTCTTTTGGATAGGCTTTGTTTATATCAATAAAATCAATACATGTCATCTAGTCTCCATCACTCTTTTTAACTAAAACAGGGTTGGCGACCCACTTTGGATATTTGGCATCTCAAATAAATCCATTGCGTAGCAACTTCTGTACTTCTTTATTTAAAGCTTCATACCGCTCTGGGTTTAAAGGTCAACATCGTTGCTGTTTAGGGCGTACTGGAGGATCAATTTCCAATTTATGGCACATAATCTTTGGATCAATTCCCTAAATATCCGAATGTTACCATGCAAAAACATCAAGGTTTTCTTAGAGGAACTTAATGATCTGATCCTTGAATGGTGACCGTAGTTCATGACCTATCTTGAGCTCATTTTGTTGTTCCTCGATTCCGACCTTAATAACATCCGGCTCTTCCACTGGTTTTCTTCCTCGTACTTTCAGACATTTTGGGTTACCCCTTGCTGGTTAGGTGGTTGAATCCCAACTAGATTCACATCCTTATGTTTAGCTATGAATTCTTGTAGATGACCTCGCCTGATAAGTGATTCTACTTCTTCTTTTAAATTCCTGCAATCGTCAGTGTTGTGTCCTGCCATCATGTGAAAACGACTATACTTTGCTTGTCCTTTCCTACTGAATTCCTCTTTTGTGGTTAAGGTCGCCGAAAGGTTTCCTATTCCCCAGCTTGTAGGTAGACTTCCTCCACGGTTGCATTCAATGGGTGGCATTCACGAAATTTGTCAAAATATGGCCTTGAACTATTCTGATCCCTCCTATCTTTTCTTCTTTCTCTCATGGCATCATTGTCCACTTGTTTCCCCTTGACTCGGTATGGGGATTGTGAGTTAGGTTTGGGATCCTCCTGGCCTGAGGTAGCTTCTTCTGCACTGATGTATTTTTCAACTCAGTCTAGGAATTTGTGGTACGTACGAGGTCTGTCCTCATGTACTGACCACCAGAATCTTGTTTTTTACCTCAATCCCGAGATGACTTCCATGAGTGCAACATCGTCAAAAATTTCTTCGACCTCCATTGATTGCTTGTTGAATCTATTCAAATAGCTTTTGAGCAACTCGATTTTCCCTTGCTTTATTCTTACAAGTCGTTCATTTGGTGTAGCTTTCACTTTTGAGCTCATGAACTAAGCAAGGAATGTTGTGGCGAGGTCGTTCCAATTTCTTATAGACCTTTGGTACAGCCTTCTAAACAATGTCTCCCAACATCAGGGGAAAAGCGTGGCACATTATGACATCTCCCGCTCCTTGCAATTCCATCCAATATGTATATTTGTCCAGGTGACTCAAGGGATCTCATTCCCCTTCGTACGCAGTAAGCTGTGGCATTTTCAATTTTTCAGGCATGGGTTCAGCTAGGATATCTTTAGTGAATGGGAAATGGCGTTTTGTTATATACTTTTCTAGGCTTCCTCCATTTCTAGCCTCCAAATCAGCTATGTACTTTTTCAAGGTAATCTTTTCGGGCTCAATTTGTTCTGTGGGATGAGTTGTGTGAGGCTCATCATGTTTACTTGTTGACATGGACCAAACCGGTCGAATACACGATTTGTCCTTCCGGCGATTGGTTTTGTTGCTATGGGAAAACTCCTAACTTCATCAGTCCTGCTCTTTGAGGATTCTTCATTTGAAAACTGAAGAGTTTTCCTAGTGGGAAGTCGCCAGTTCTTTCTCTGTGGGGGATTCCACCTCAGTTTCTTGTGGTAGATTGCGAACTTGATTTTGCTCTAATATGCCGAAAACATTAGTCAATTTTTCAATAGCCTCCTTCATCGCCATTGTTTGGGATTCAATGGTGTCATTCTAACCTCATCTTTTACCTATGGTTGGTGAGTTACGATTTTGCTCAGGGCGCGTGTGGGATTAATTTTCAGAAGTTGAAAGTTCATCCTGTTTTTGATTGATTTAAAAAGGGATGGGGTGATCTTTTTCAAATTTTAGGTGCCCTCCTTCTAGCGCCAAACTATTGACATTGAAAATTGTATTCAAGCTAACTATAAAGAAGAATATGACTTTTGAGCCATTGTTAATACCACATTACATGTAATTCCACTGTTCATTTTTGTGTTTCTAGGAAATATTTCAAATATAGATATTACAGGAAGATATGTTATGTGTCAAAGTCGTCATGGCCTTTCTTTCTTGCTATTTCCTCTTTTATAGGAGAAAATATACATCATCAGCTGGTTCGTTTGCACGGAATTGGGGAAGACAGACGTATAAAGCAGCTCCTAAGATCTTTAGTTCACGTTTCACAGTTGAGGCAAAGGACTTTGCAGTGTCTGTTACTGATTTATGTATTATTAGATTTTCAGAATGGGGATCGAAGATTTCAGACACTATCTACATGGGCCGATATGGCTCCGTTTGGATGGTGAATATGATGGATAAGTTGCGGGTGGCTGGTAGGACGGTGGAATTCGTCGCCAACTTTGATGAGTCCTCTCGAGCTTTTCAGGCACAACGTTATGCTAACAGTCGTGGTAAGTTCTTGATGATAGCACAGTATGGGGAGAGGCGTCGTAAAGGAGTCGTGATGGTGCCAGAAGGAAAGAATGGAGAGGGGTGGGCATCGGTTCCACACGTGTTTCAGGCAGTTGTTGATTCATTTGTTGCTGAAGACAAGGCAAAGCGTCGATAAGCCGAAGAAAGGAGCCGACTTGGGATGACTTATGTTGAGGTCACGACGAACATTGGGAAATTGCAACACACTAATCAGCGGGTGTTGTTGCATAAAAGTAGAGTGGAAAAATAGAGGAGCGATCCTAATACACTGTTAAGGGCTCGCATTCAGGCGATGAGAAAGGATTTGGATGAATTGCTTAAGGTTGTGGATAGTGGAACTATAGGGGGCTCCAGGAACACTTATTTCAATAAGTGTGGGGCGGGATTTGATGAGTCTCTAGATAGTGGAAAATTTATGACGGAGTTGGATTCTAAGGAGATATCATCTTGTGATGGAAACAAGGTGGAGACGGAGGGAACAGATAGGGAGGAAACGGATTAAATGATTGAGACATATCGAGAGGCAGAACCTTATGTTGAAACAGGAGAGCCGGGTACTACGACTCTGGATTCGGAGACTTTGGCGGAGAACAACTGTCTTATAAATGAGGGCGCATTGGTTGAAATTTCTTCTTCGGTGACTAAGAAACAGCAAGGTATGATAAATTCAGCATCTAGGGTTGGAAATATCTATTGTGGGAGATACCCCAAGTCTTTGAAGGAAGGGGATTCAAGGATTGATATGCGTTGGTGGTGTGGGTTGGTGGAGGAAAGATGGGGAGACACAGACAATGATGATGTGCGGGTAGAGGAAGAGGGGGGACATTACATTGATCATATCTATGTTGGGGAGATGGTAGAAGCTAGTACACTTGACGTCAAATCTCGACCGTCAGGATGGGTCCTTCAGAAAATTCTAAATTTTAGTAAGATGGTAGGTGTTTCATGTGATGGGTATGAAAACAGACTTTTGCAAATATTTGAGGAGTTGGAGGCCAACAGGGTAAATGAGTTGGGTACATCGAGAGGTAAGACAAGAAGAAAAGGAGATCGTGAACTTAAGCGGTATGATAGGGATGACGAATTGTTTAAATGATGTCAATGGAGGTGAGTTCAGGAAAGGTATGATAGGGAGTGATGACGAATTGTTTAAATGACTCCGAAAATTATCAGTTGGAATGTAAGGGGCCTAATGAAGTTGGGAAAAGACTGGGTGTTCGGAATCTGTTAAGGGGTTGGAGGGTTGACCTTGTGTGTCTACAAGAAACTAAGTTGGAGGTTATTTCGAGGACTATTGTGAGTAGCCTTTGGGGTGGACAGCATGTAGGGTATCAGTATGTTGTAGGGGTGGCAAAAAAGCTCGTGGGCTCGCACAACTCGGGCTCGGTAGCACCGAGCCCGGGCCGGCCCGTGAAATTAAAAAAATTAAAAAATTGCAGGCAGAATAGGCATCTAGAATTTGCCTGTAGCGCGGCAGATTCTGCCGGCTACAGGCAGATCAATGCAGAGTCACAGACTATCACTATGAGACTATTAAATAAATTCTGTGTTGAAGAATCAAATCACAAATAGTATGTGTACCAAATACTAATGACAGTTAGGTGTTAGCGTGCACGCAAGATTTTTTCTTGCGTGCACGCAAAAAAAAAAATTTAAATTTTAAAAATTGAATATATTTTTTTTTGTCTATAAATACGAGAAATTTTTTATAATTTCATATCACTCTTCAATCACTTAACTCTTTATGCAATATTCAATATTCTACTCTCCAATTATTTAACTATTATTTTCAATTTACTCATTTTGCTATATTCTTTACTACAATATTCTGTATTCTCCTTTCCTATTTTTTACACATTTGACTATATTATTTACTACAATTTCCCTCTATTATAATACTTACACATGGATTTTACCAGTGATAAAATTAATCAGCTTAAAGGTAGTTCGAGTACTCCATCGGGGAACGATGTATCTCAAAATATTCCAATTAATTTGGAAGATATCGAAGAGGAGGAAGTAGTCGAGGTTAAAAGGTTGAAAAAAGAGTCTGGTGATTGTTGGCAACATATGACTCGTAAAAAAGTTGGGGTTCAAAATGGAGTTGATATTTGGAAAGCATGTTGCAATTATTCTGGTAAAGAACTTAGTTGGAAGCCCAGTTCGAGTACATCGCATTTAAATAGACACATTTTACGAAGTTGCAAAGCGAAACCAGTCGGTCTTGACCCGAAACAAACCGAACTAACATTTACCGGTTTCAGTTCCACTCTATCCACTTTTGTATATTCACGGGAAAGATTTCGTGAAGGAATGGCCGCATCGTGGCTGTAGCAGAGATGCCGCTAACGATAATCGAGTCGGAACACTTTACTCGTCTTGTGCAGAAATATCTCCAGCCCAGGTATAATTCTTATTGTAGAAATACTCTTCATTCGGATGCTATAAAATTATATAACAGAAGAAAACAAACTGCTATTGAAAGTCTAAAAACTTTTGATTGTGTTATATCATTTACCTCTGATTTATGGACCGGTGTTAATAAAAAAGGATATCTTGCTGCTACAGCTCATTACATTGATCACTTATGGATTATGCATAAAAAAATAATTGCATTCAGATGTGTAGAATATCCTCATAATGCGACTAATATATACATGGTTTTAAAAGATATTATACAGGAATATGGTATGCAAGAAATGGTTCGAAGTTTTACTTTTGATAATGCTAGTGTAAACAAAGTTGTTATCGAAAAATTTATTGATGATTTGAACCCTAAATTTGGAGGTTTATTTTTTCATCAACGTTGTGTATGTCACATTATTAATTTGATTGTAAAAGATAGATTGAAATATATAAAATCACCTTTAGATAAAATTAGGCAATCAATTAATTTTATAAATATATCACCAGCAAGAAAGCAAGCATTTAATAGTTTATGTGCAGAGTATGGCTTAGAAGAGAGATCATTTGTCATTGATGTATCACATAGATGGAATTCTACATATCTTATGTTACATTCGTATGAAAATTATGATAACGTTATTTCAATGTATTATAATGGTAGACATACATATGGACCCAAACATAATTTAGAAGATTGGGAATGGTCTCTTGCATTTCAAGTGAAAAAAATTTTAAAACTTTTTTTCGATGCCACGAAGGAATGTAGCAGTGTTTATTATCCTACATCTTCAATTGTTTTACAACATTTTTTCTATATTGCACAAGTATTTAAAAAATATAGGAGTTTGACAATTTTTGTTAACGTAATTTATTCTATGGAGGCAAAATTTCGTAAATATTGGGAAGAGATACCCTCTTTATTTTTATTAGCTTCAGTGATGGACCCTCGACTTAATTTAACTGGCACAAAAGCTACTATAAAGGAGATTTCAAATTTCATGAATATAGAATTATCACATGTGCATATAGAATCTATGTTATGTGAAATGTATAACTATTACACTGAAAAAAATGGTCAGTGTAGTTCTACTAGCCAAAGTTCTTTTTCAAAAAATACATCAACAAATGCAGAAAATTTTTGAAATTTTTTAGAGGCCAATACTAGTGTTCCCTCATTTAATTCTAGTTCGTCAACATCTAGAGCAGTAGATGTCAGTGGTACAAATCTTGAAATTCCCTCTGAGTTAGCTAGGTATATGTGCGTGGACGTTCGTAGTATGTTACAACCAGAACAATTAGAGGAATTTAATCTTTTATCATGGTGGAGGTGTAACGAAAGGCAATATCCAATTGTATCAAAATTGCTCGCGGTCTACTAACACTTCCAGTGTTTACGGTAGCATCGGAGGCTGCATTTAGTTTAGGTGGTCGAGTTTTATGTGACGAACGATCAAAACTAAAAGAAGATATATTGGAGGCTTTAATATGTTTGAAGGATTGGGAATGTGCGGAATTACGCCTTCAAGAACAAGTTGACAGTATAATGGCCGAAGAATTACAGCAAATTCAAGCATCTATGATATTGTAAGTTTTTAAATTGATTAGTTTAAAATAAATGTAATTTTTAAATTTTTTTTGTATCAAGAAAAATTGTACACGAAAGTCGAAATATTTTATTCGTATACAATTTTAACTCCGCCTACGATAATTGTAGCCGGTCCCAAACCCGGATAAAGGAGGAGGGTTTACAATGTAAACTTTACATTTTTAAAATTTATTTAATTTATAACACGTATAAACTGTGGAAAAAAAACCCGAGCCGGCTTGGGCCGAGCCTCATTTTTTTTGCTCGGGCTCGGCTCGTTGTCACCCCTAGTATGTTGGATCAGTCGGGGTGTCAGGAGGAGTGTTAGTGATGTGTGATACTAGGGTTTTTAACCTGGAGGAGGTTAGTGAAGGGTTGTTCACTCTATCGCTTGCGTTTAGAAATATTGGGGACAGCTTTCGATGGGCCTAATGTTGATGAGAGTAGGGGTCGATTGCGGGATGAATTGGCTAGGATGAGGAATTGGTGGAACCTCCCTACGTGTATTGGAAGAGACTTTAATGTGGTTCGGTTTCCTTCTGAGAGGTCTAGTGGGGGGAGAGTCACAAGGGCTATGGGGGACTTTTCAAATTTTATCAAGGAGAACTTGCGGGTGGACCTGCCATTGAGTGGGGGAGATTTTACTTTGTCATCTAACCGAGATCAACTTGTTCTTTCCTGTATTGATCGGTTCTTGGTTTGTGGGAAGTGGGAGGCTAAGTACCCTGATGTTACGCAGAAGAGATTGGGGAGATTGTATTCAGATCACTTCCCAATCTCGCTATATGGGAACACGATGCGGAGTGGAAGAATGCCTTTTAGGTTCGAGAGGTTGTGGTTAAAAATTGAAGGTTTTGGGGATTGATTATGAAATTGGTGGGCATTCTATGATTTCAGAGGGTCTCCTAGTTATGTGTTTGATCGAAAATTGAAGGTCTTGAAAAACGATCTTAAGAGGTAGAATGAAGAGGTGGTGGGAGATGTCAGTTATCGTAAAAACCAATGTCTTTTAGAAATTGAAGAGTTGGATAGGAGGGAGGAAAGTGGAGGACTAGTTGGGGAAGATAGGGCGAAACGTGGAGTATTAAGGGAGGAGCTTGAACGGTTGGTAGAGTTAGAGGAGATTGTTTGGCGTCAGAAATCTAGGGTCAAGTGGTTGAAAGAGGGGGACAGATGCACCCAATTTTTCCATAAGGTAGCTAATTCCAACAGGCGCAATAATTATATCACTATGTTAGAGGTGGATGGGGTTACTTATGAGGGATCCACAGGATATCGGGACCCAAATGGTTAGCTTTTATCAGACTTTGTATCGGGAGCAGTTGGACTGGAGACCAGAATTGGATGGGCTCGGCTTTTCTACTATTAATGAGGAGGATGCTAAGTGGTTAGAGAGACCGTTTGGGGATGATGAAATTAAGGAGGTGGTTTTTAGCATGAACAACGATAAGGCTCCAGGACCCGATGGATTCTCTTTTTCGTTTTATAAAGCTTGTTGGGAAGTGTGCGATCTAACATTGTGAATGTCATTTCTTACTTCTATCAGCGTGGAAGATTCCTTAAAAGCGCTAATGCTACATTTATTGTGCTTATTCCTAAGAAATCGGGAGCAACTAATATTAAGGATTTTTGTCCTATTAGCTAAGTGAGTGGAGTCTACAAGATTATTGCGAAGATTTTGGCAAATAGATTGAAGGAGGAGCTGGGCAAAGTGGTGTCTAAATTTCAGAATGCCTTCATCAAAGGGCGTCAGATTTTGGATTCCGTACTTATTGCAAATGAATATGTTGATTCTAGAATGCAACTAAGGGTTCCAGGGATGTTATGTAAGCTTGACATTCAGAAGGCCTATGATCACGTTAACTAGGGTTTTGTTTTGTATATGCTTAGACGATGTGGTTTTGGGGAGAAGTGGTGCCAGTGGATTTAGTTTTGTATCTCTACGGTTTCTTTCTCAGTCATGGTGAACGGAAGTCTGGAGGGTTATTTTCGTAGTAATAGAGGTTTGAAGCAAGAGGATCATCTGTCCCTATTGTTGTTTGTCATTGTAATGGAATCTTTCAGTAGGATGCTTGAGAAGGCTGTGGGGCAAAATCTATTAAGGGGTTTTGTTGTTGAGTAATTGCAGGTTTCTCATTTGCTATTTGCGGATGACACGCTGATTTTCTGTGATCCAGATGCTGAGCAGTTCAGGAACTTGCGTCGTTTACTCTTGTGCTTCGAAGCCGTTTCTAGATTAAAAATTAATTTGGGAAAATCTGAGGCTATCACAGTGGGAGAGGTTGATAATGTGGAGGAGTTGGCTGCGATTTTGGGTTGTAGGGTGGCGCAATTACCTATGACATATCTCGAAATTCCCTTAAGAGCACGGTTTAAAAGCAGACAGATTTGGAATAGTATAGTGGAACGGATGGAGAGGAGGCTTGCGGGGTGGAAGCGTATGTACCTTTCAAATGGAGGTCGTCTTACTCTTATAAAGTCCACTTTGTCGAATCTCCCCACCTATTACTTGTCATTATTTCCTATTCCTGTTGCAGTGGCGAAAAGATTAGAGAGGATCCAAATGGAGTTTCTTTGGAGAAGATTGAAAGAGGAGAAGAAGTTACATCTGGTTAATTGGCGTGTAGTTTGTTCTCCTATTAGATACGGTGGTCTTGGATTGAGAAGTCTTGTGTTGTTTAACAAGGCTTTGCTGGGTAAGTGGTTATGGCGATTCAGAATGGAGAATGAGAGTTTTTCGAGAGATATTATAGGGGCTAAATACGGTGTCATGGAGGGGGGATGGTGTTCAGGCGAGGAACGAGGTTCTTATGGGGTGAGTTTGTGGCGGTACATTCGACGTGGGTGGAGCGACTTTCGGGAGAGATTGACTTTTGTTGTGGGGATTGGTAATACCATCAGATTTTGGGATGATTGTTGGTGTGGAGATTAACCGCTCAAATTGAAATTTCCTTCGTTGTATCGTATTGCGATGGAGTCGTCTGCCATGGTAAATGATGTCGTAGTTAGTCACAATGGGAGCCTCAGTTGGAACATTGTTTTTTGTCGAGGTTTGCAGGACTGAGAATTAGATGATTATGCCCTGTTTTTTACCACTACATACGAATTTCATCTCAGGGTTGGAGATAGTGATTGTAGCAGGTGGAGGTTGACTCGTGATGGTATTTTATCCGTTCGCACTTATTTTAGTTCATTATTAAGACTTACTAAGAACTCATTCCCGTGGAAGATGGTTTGGAAATGTAAACTACCCCCACGAGTGGCATTTCTCTTATGGACGGTGGTCAGAGGACAGGTGTTAACGGTGGATAATCTTCGTACAATGAGTTTATGTATTACAGAGTGGTGCTATATGTGTAAGAGGGATGGGGAGACGATTGATCACTTGTTTCTTCATTGTGATGCTGCTCGTTTTCTGTGGAACGATATCTTGGCATCACAACATATGGATTGGGTGTTTCCGAGGCGTATGGATGACACATTAAAAGCATAGAGGAGAAAATTTCGAGACAAGAACAACAAAATTGTTTGGAATCTTATTTCGGGTTGCATCGTTTGGTGTGTGTGGAGAGAAAGAAACAATCGTTGTTTTGAAGACCAATTGCGAACAACAGAACAGTTTAGAGAATTGTTTTATTTAACTTTGTATACTTGATTTAACGCTACGGCCACTAGGCATATTGACGGGCTGCCTGATTTTATGTCGTTTCTTTCTAATTTAAGTTGATAATACACTTCCCGTGTATTATGCTTTTTGATTAATAAAATTTTAATTACCTTTCAAAAAAAATATACATGCTTCATTAATTTCCTGTCTTGTCACCTGCAATTTCGAGCTAGGGAAACTACACATGTTGGAATGATTTAATTAGACGTCGAGCTCGATTAGGCAATCCTCATGATGAGTAAATCTTGTAGGTAGACCCCAGTAATTAATGAGTGTGTCTTGGGAAAATGCGTCTAATCATTTTGATTAGAAGCTAATGTGTACGATGATGTAAGATTATTCCCTGTGGACTCTTCCGATTAGTTAACTTAAGGATTCTGTCAGTGATCTGCAATCATTAAGATTCCCTTACCCTTGAAATATTACACAAGCTTTTCGGACACGTTATCTATTTGAACTGACCTCATACCACTGAACTCCCATTATCACGCACTTATCGCGTGCAATAATCCGACCTGAGCGTTCTTAAGTTCAGTTAGTATTGGATAATCGAGCTCATCTTTTATCACGTATATTTAATCCGATCTGACTTACCTCGGAGCTCGGGACGTCAACAAATATTAATAATAATATTATAAAATTAAACTAATCTATATACCCACCCTACCTCCATCCACCCCATCAAATTTCATTCTCAAACCCTAAATATTTTATCATCTCTCTCTCTCTCTCTCTCTCTCTCTCTCTCCCTCTCTCTCTCTCTCCCCCCAATTTCACAGTAGATACGATCTCTCTCAATTTCACAACAATGACGTGTGATGCTCAGCGTTGCTATGAACGATGTCGCACGTAGTACTACTCGCACTACCGTTCGCTACAACGACGCATCGTCGTTCACAGTAGCAGCATCGCGGTTGGCTCGCTACCATTCGCAGCAACGCCCGACGATGCGCCTAAAAGAAATTGGGTTTGGGTGGTGGTGATGGAATGAGATAAAGAGTGTTTGTGATCAATTATTTAGGTGTTGTGACAAATAAATTGATTAATTTGTGACCAATAAATAATATATGATCTAAAAGAATGTGTTTTTGTAATTAAATTTGTAATCTTGGTGCAAGATTTGGTAAGTTGTAATCAACTAATTTGATTATTTGTGATTTAGAAATAACTTGTGACCAATTTAACAATTTGTGATCGTGAAATGAATTGTGACCTATAAAATTTGTAATTTGTGACCTATATATAAATAGTGACCAATTAATTAGATAATATGTGATCAATAAATAAGATGTAACATATAAGTGCATAATTGTGATCATAAATTGTATAATTGTGACATTAATATATTTAATTAATTAAATTTAATTGCAACTGGTGTGCTATCGTAGGCACCCTAAAATAATAACTTTACTTCTAAAAACTAATGTAGCAATGAAAGTAAATGTCGATCTCACGAAGAGTGCTTAGTTTACTATTTATGCTATATTAACGAGATGGGAGGGTTTTGTTTGTAATGAAATCAATCTTATAATCAATAGCAATATAAATTAATGAGTTGTATTAAATCAATAAAACGAACATTGATCTAGGTCAACTTCCACCGTTGGAGACTTATAACCAATCATCGATTCACAAAGAAAAATCAATCCACATTTTCAATATTCATCGTTGGAATTAATTCATATTTCTCATTCATTTTAGTTAGTTAGAAACTAACGTTTTAATTAACCCTAATTATTAAATAACCCCAGACCAGCGCTCAAAATTCAATTTAATAACAGCTTTACACGATAGAGAAATTGACGAACTAGATAATACAAACAATAGCAGTTGTATTCAATCTATTTAAACACTCTTCTTAAGATTCAATAACCTCTATCGCAGAAAATTATCAAATTCTAGTGTGCTTCACAAGTTAAAGAAATCAAACAATTATGGATTCGAAATTTAACTTAACTATAGATTGCAATACATGATAAACTAATAGGCCTTTTTTAACAATCAAGCATGACAACCATGTAATTACGCGCAGAAGAACATTCAATACTAAAAATATAGATTAAACAATGAAAATAGATGAATCTCACAGTTATAATGTTTCTAAGGCTTCGATATCCTTCGATCAACCACCAAGAATTAGTTACACATTACAAATCTAAGAATAAAAGAGAGCAATAGTTAGTATCCGTTATGTGCATTCTGGACGTCTTCTAGGATTTATCAAGTGTAGAGAGATTTGTTTAAGTGTTTGATTGGAATTAGGAAACCAAAAATTTGCCTCGAAAGTCTTCTATGCGACCATATAGTATAAAGTCATGCGATTGTATAGAACAAATAAATTCAACCCTCAAACTCTCGATAATGGTCTATACAGTCGTGAGAAATTAACACTATGCAACCGTAAGTGTTAGCAAAATTTCTCTGCCGAATAGATTTTAGTATTTTGGTCATATCTTTCACTCTCGATGTCTAATTGTAGTGGTTCAAGATGCGTTGGAAAGCTAACTCAAATGGATATAACTTTACTTCAGATATCATCTTCCAATTTGATCGTTTTCCATGTCAAAAATAGGTATCAACATGAGGTTGAAAACCGATGCATAACTTTTTCGATTAGAAATTGATGCATGATCATACTTTGACGATATTTCATCCCTTTGATGTCTTCTTTCATCCAATTAACTCCTAACACTCTTAAATCTTCATCGTGAGGTTAGACACAACTTTTGTGTATTTGCACGTTAGTCCTTGAACTTTCATTTCTTTTCGCTTTGGTTTATTTTCACCTATTTCTTCTAAATTACGTCATCTCCATTAAATTGCCACTTAAATCAAAATATGAGATTAATGAGTACATTTTGTACAAAATAATCATACGAGCACATAAAATAAGGAATGAAAAATATGCATTTTACATTCCTATCAAATTTCCCCACACTTAGATTATGCTCGTCCTCGGGTAAAATTCAATTTTAATT
Organism: Fraxinus excelsior; assembly: GCA_019097785.1. Lineage (NCBI taxonomy): Eukaryota > Viridiplantae > Streptophyta > Magnoliopsida > Lamiales > Oleaceae > Fraxinus > Fraxinus excelsior. The sequence goes on along the minus strand of CM032628.1, from coordinate 31,332,898 downwards.
CCCTAAACACATCTAGGTCATAATGCCATGAATATAGAACGATCAAACTTTTTCAAAATGCATAACACATCATAAGTAAACATTCTCACACAACTCATAATCAATTAGCTAGCATTTTCATATGAAGATGGAATAAACCAAACATGTAGACGCTCACGGATATAAGCACTCAATTCTCATGCGTTTAAAAGGTAAGTGTTTCGCTCAAGTTCATTACAATGGAGATGATCTACCATATGTTTCATATCTTCTCATTCGCCACCACTTAGATCACATGTTTTACAATAATCATAAAGACTTTTCAAGGGTTGTAACGTGGCTTAAGGTCAAAGTGAGAAATATTTAGGTATATGACTCAAGAGACATCGAATTAGTGGAGCAAAGATGAATAAACTTAGCTCAAACATATTCATAAGATATATAAAACCAATTACTCCACACAATGGTTCATTTACTTTGTGCATATATCCCACACAAATCGAACCCTTTCTTGAAATGTAGGAGGAATTATGAATATAGATATTTTGTAACATTGACATCACTCGCCTCCATCACTTATTTTCTTTCTCTTTTATTTTTCTTTTATCATTCATTTTTTTTCTTTTTTTTTAAATATAAACTTCAAATGTTACACCATAATGGAACTAATGAATTGAAATTGAAGAATGTCCCTTCCACAAATCATAACACTACCAAAATTTTTGACACCCCACATACTTATTTTCTTGCACACCCACACATCATGATGATGAACAATACTCCATTAACTCTAAGGCTTGGGTAAAGACATTTTCTTTCCTGTTTGAAGCTTGTAACTCGGGTTTACACAAAGAAAAGACAATAAGGCTCAAAATGGGTCACCAAAAGAAAATTCAATTATAGGGTAGGTTATTTGGCTAATGTAGCTAATTTATGTAACAAAGATGACCTTAATCATATTCGTGCATGCATGTGTTAATGTGATCTTGAAGAGAATCAATGCAAGTTCTAGAGACAAAAATCATGAAAAAAATAATGAGACTATTATGGATATATCAGTCTAAAGGCTCAAAATCTCATCAACTTTTTGTCCACAAAATTTAGTTACTACCGTCTTCAAAGAAAATAACTCAACCAATTAACTGTAAGTTGTAAGATTATTTATTCAATCATGTTATGAGTTCATCAAAAGCCTAATTAATTCTAGCAAATAGCATACACAACCAAAAAAATCATTTAACATCAACTCTTCTTCTTGAAAAATTATGCACAAAATTTCCAAATTTTTTTAAATTTAAACTCAATCTAAATGCAACATAAGTCTAAATCTCCTCCATCACACTTAAAACTTACATTGTCTCCAATGTAAGGTGCAATGCAAAGAAAAAGACAGAGATAACTAAAAAAAATGAATGCAAAAAATAAAAATAAAGAAACAAAGTCCCCTTAGGTTGCCTCTCAAGCAGCGCCTTTTGTTTATTGTCTATGGTTGGACTCAATGTTTCTTTATTTAGTCCGGGTCTAAGAATAAAAGAGAGAAATAGTTAGTGTCTATTCTGTGCGTTCTGGACATCTTCTAAGGTTTATAAAGTATAGAAAGATTTGTTTCCATAAGTGTTTGATTGGAATTAGGAAATCAGAAAATTTGCCTCGGAAGTCTTCTATGCGACCGCATAGTATAAAGTCATGCGGTCGTATAGAACAAATAAATTCAACTCTCAAACTCTCAGTAATGGTCTATGTGGTCGCGAGAAATTAACATTGTGCGACCACATAGTGTTAGCAATTTTCTCTGACATAGCTTTTAGTATTTTGGTCATATCTTCCACTTCCAATATCCGATTGTAGTGATTCAAGATGCATTGAAAAACTAATTCAAAGGGCTACAACTTTATTTCAGATATCATCTTCCAATTTGATCTTTTTCCATGTCAAAATGGGTCTCAACATGGGATTGAAAATCGATGCATAACTTTTTCGATTGAAAAATGATATGTGATCATACTTTGACGATATTTCATCCATTTGATGTCTTCTTTCATCCAATTGAATCCTAACACTCTCAAATCTTTATCGTGAGGTTTGACACAACTTTTATGTATTTGCACGTTAGCTCTTGAACTTTCATTTTCTTGAACTTTGGTCCATTTTCACATATTTCTTCCGAATTACGTCATCTCCATTAAATTGTCACCTAAATCAAAATATGAGATAATGATTACATTTTGACACAAAATAATGGTAGCACCACCACCAGAAAATCCATTTTTTCCTTTGTTCTTCTTCCAACCACATATCGATGACTAACATTCTTCAAAATGCAGCCCATGTGTGAGCTCATTCTTTAAAAATTCTTTTTTTTTTTCAAATTCATTTTCAAACCACATTCTCCTAATAAAATAATTTAACATATAAATCCAAAAAAAAATTCCTATTTTTTAATGACATATTCTATAAAAAAAAATCACCATTACACAATTTATGGGGCTCAGACAAACCTAATTATTATTTCATTATCATCAATGAGCTTTAAAAAGAGTTTCAGTAACTCAGTCAAACCATGCCACGTAAGATTTAAGAAATTATCCTAAAATTTGTAAGAATAATAAAGATAGTGTTTTAACTGCCATAATTTTAAAAGATCAGCCGATAATTAAACAAATTAAATTCGATGGTCAAAGTGAAATTTAGAGCAAAGTTGAGGGGTCATTTGTAAAATTAACCCACTTTGAACGAAATGGGCATAAAGTAATCTCAATGGAAGAACTGAAAGTGTAGCTCCAAAATGTGAATATTCGGGCCCATTAACATCTACCCGTGGGCCCAATGATTGCGAGATGCCGCCAGAAAATGAGCAAAATGCATATCTAGCGCATTTTAGCAATGGCCATTTACGTCCACTCTACAGTTGATCTACCTCAGATGCGCATTTTTTCCACTCTCACAACATCTTCTTCCCCATTAAAAAAGTAAATAAACAAAAATTATGATATTTCTCTGAAAATTTCGATTCTATTCTCTCGAGATTTGATCTTTCCTATTTTTTATAAAATTGATTTTTGATGAGTTATTTAGCCATCGGTGTTTATTTTTCAGAAAGCTTGAATCTTAAGGCATCTCAGGATGATAAGTGAGTTATATGAGGTATGAATTTATAGGGTTTTTATTTTCTTGGAATTTAACTTTATTTTTTCCCTCTGCTTTTTTGGTAATGATCTTTATAATTCATGTATTTTAAAGAAACTGAATTTATACTTCGCTATTTTAGGTTAGAAAATCCCCTTTGACACTAATTTTGGCTTTTTTGCTTAAGTAATGATGATCGGAAATTTTGTGGGTATTTAGGTGTTCCGGGTAGAAGACATCACTTAATTTTCGTCTGTATATGTGGAGAAAGTTTTATAATTGAGGGAAATAATCAAAGAACTTTGCTTTTTGCAAAACTAAGTTCGGAAATAAATTTAGAGATTGGGCATTAACACGGAGTGGTGCGGTGGTTTCTTGGTCGTGGGGCGTGATGGATGATACTCGGGAAAATGATAGATACCCGCCAAATCCTTATGGCATAAATGACCAAGAGTTTCCAGTTCGGAATGCCACTTACGTTAGTGATGAGGACGATGGTAATGATGTTGATGACGAAGATATGGAATATGAAGACGATGACCAGGATGAAGGTGGAGGGTCTAGTGTTCAGAGAATTAAAGATGATTATGCTGATGATGATGATGACGACGAGGACGACGACGACGACAATGACGATGAGGATGAGGATGATTATGGTAATTTACAGAGGCACCCGAAAAAGAGAAAACTGAAAAGCTTGTTGTCCAGTTACAAGTTTGCACCTCGGGTACCAGCACCATCATCTGCGACTCCTGCAGTGCCAAAGCCATCATATGGTGGACGGAATCCACATACAGATTGGACTGAGAGTGAGACTGTTATCTTACTGGATGCGTGGGGTGATAGGTTTCTCAAACATGGGAGGAAGAGCCTTCGGTCTGAAGAGTGGCAAGAAGTTTCTAAGAAGGTCTCCCAGGAGTCAAAAATTGAGAGAACAGATACTCAGTGTCGGAACCGTTTAGATACATTGAAGAAAAAATACAAGAAAGAGAAGATGAAGTTGGGAGAATCTGGGGGTTCCACTAGCAAATGGGTGTATTTCAAGAAGATGGATATGTTGCTGTCATCAGGCCCACAGCAAGCAGGCCTGTCATGTGGAGTGGACTCAGGGGAGTACACGTTCATGAACCCTAAAGTTTATCTGAATAGCTCAAACGGAATGGATGAGATGAGAGATAGCCCAGGGTATTCGGAATCCACCAAAGGTGAGGAAGGTGGTCCGGAGGGTCTCCCTCCTAAGAAAACAAGGAATGAAATGGGTAATGGAGCTTCTCTTAAATTGCTTGCTGATTCCATCCAGAAATTTAGCGACATATATGAGAAGATCGAGAACAGTAAGAGACAACAAATGCTGGAACTGGAGAAAATGAGGATGGACTTCCATAGAGATTTGGAACTGCAGAAGAGGCAGATTCTAGAGAGAGCTCAAGCTGAGATTGTGAAAATACGACGAGGTGATGAAGATAATGACGTGTCTGCTGAGAATGTCAGTGGTTAATGTATCTTGTCGTCGTTGTATTATATCCAGGGCATTATCCCGGGATATATTGTTGTGTGTGGATTATTGGATGCTGGCAGTTCTACTATATCCAGGGTGTTAACCCTATTGGTCCTATATCTGCAAGGCAATAATACTTGATATGATTAGAACATTTATTAAAGCCATAGTAATTAAACTTTTTCTGAGTACATTCCCGTTTAAAATGATGTCATGTTAATTGTTATTCTTGTGGAAGGATTTCTTGTTTGTTGAATTCTTTGTCATTTTCATCATCAAGTTTTCTGTTGACTGGCAGTTGTTGTGAACTCTAGTAATCTTTGCATGTAGAATGACCAGACACACACACACGTAAGGTGCTGTTTTTTTTTTGTTTTTTTATTTTAGATACCAATTTTGCTGCTTTTGTGGTGTTTACTTTAAACTTCCATTTAAGTTGAAACCAATAAGGAGGATACCTAAGATGCCGAATCCAAATATGTTGTTTTAGCTGGCTTTAGTATTTCCTAATATATTTTTCTGTCTCATCTTGATTGTTCTATTTCATCTGTTTGCATAAGAGCATTGTTCTGCAGCTGAAGTCACGTATTTCTTATTTTGGTACGACACTTTGGCTCCAGCACGCTCTTAGATAGGCATGTTTGGATTCTGCATTCAAATAATTTTTCACTTGATGCTTCTACCCATGCTCCTGCTCTATCAAGTGGTCGGCCTAGCTTCAGGTATACTAGAATTTGATCTTTAATATGAAGTAACATAGCTCATAAGTTCTAATGTTTATTCTGAGGTCACATGAGAAAACATACCTTAATTTGGAGGGTTTACCACGGTGTATGTAGAATTATTGTTGTATTGTTATAATTTAATGTGATTGGTTGCAAGATTGTTGTTGTTGCCCCCATCCTATTTGCTTTCCCTATAATACGTCGAAATATGGAAGGGAAAAGTGGCAAATTTATTTGAGAATTCTCCATCGAGGTAAGTAGTATATATGGTTGAAATGTTATGTTTAACAGTAATGTATTTTTAGGGGAGAGATCAAATTGTTCGATGATTTTTTGTCGAAAAGGGTATCCATGTATCTGTCAATGGGATACTAGAGCATGTTTGGCTAACCTTACAAAAATATAAAAGTACTTGTGTAAAGAGTAACATAAATTGGCAATTTAAGTTAGTTAAAAAAATGAGTTCTAACCCTAGCCAAACGTGTTTTTATAAGCACGCTGCACTCAAGATGACAACTGCTATTCCACATTGGATCTTGGTCTCAGATTTTGATCTTTGAAAACGTACCATTTTGCTATCATCTTGGGATCATTTTTGGGGTTGTGGAACTTTATCAGTAGGCATCAAAACACAGTCTATCAAACCAATTCAAGCTCTAAACAAAAGATTATAAAACTTGCAAACTGTCCTTGATACTGCTCGTGTTACCGTAGTTTGTGGTTTAAGTATTTGACACGATGTACATATCTACGAACAATCTTTTTCCACTTATTTGAATCCTTGTCTACTAGTTTTGGGAATTTAATGTTGATTAGTATTGAATGAGGGTTTTCGACATGGCACTGACACGAACAAAGATGTGGGTCACTAACTGATTTAATTGGTGATTTTAACATATCAACTCTTTTAAAATGTTAACAAAAAAATATAAAATAGCGATAGTAATTGTCATTCACTAGTTAATCTTACATTATTTTTCAATCTTTACTTAACGTTAGAAAATACATTTTTTTTTTTTTCCTTTTTATCTATTTTCTTACTAAAGTTGGATCTATATTATAATGAAGGCTAGGAGACGAAAACACATTCTTGACTATATATGCAAATGTGACTATATTTACAGTTTTATGAATCACAGCAAGAGTACAATGTAAGGCGAAAGGGGCAGGTAAAAACTGGAAGGAAAAAAAATGAAAACTGATACCTAAATAAGTAAGCGACTATTAAAACTACTTAAATCGCCCTCAATATAGTGTGTCCATATTTTACATTTTATTTATACGACAAATGTGGGCTGGGATGATCTTCAACCAACTGAACATATATCTCTGAAGGTGCATATATTCAATGGAAGACACTATAAAAGACACGAGGGACAGGAGCCGATATCTCGTGAGGTCCAGACCTGAATTGAAAGGGGATTATCTGGTAAAAGGAGCAGGGGTCATTACACCAAAATGAGTACGGAAAATATTTTCCTCGTCCCCCTACCCGCACCGTTAAAAGTTAATTTCAAATTTAAGTTTTTTATCTAACAAAAATAATAGAGTTATAATCATTTTTAAAGCGAACATAAATTATTTTTAACAAATTAAAATAATAATAATAATAATAATATTTACTAAGCAAAAAATAAAAAAATAAATAATAAAAAAATAAATGAGGGCAATAAATGGGGCAGGTTGTCGAATCCGCCACATCCCGCTTTAACCAGATATGAGGATGGGATAAGGTAACAAAAATATCTGACTTGACGGGATGAGAGTATGAATGACAGACCCCTCTCATACCCGTCATGTTGTCATCCCGAGGTACAGGGTCATGACTCTCAGCTTTTGGGCATTTTTTTTTTTTTTTGGATCATTACGGGATGTAAAGAAAAGTCAAAATATTATATTTTTAATATCATTTCGAAGTTTTCAATACCTAGTTCCCATGCCATTAACGATGCGCAAAATGGCTAACCGTATAAAATGTTACGACTCGTCTAGTAGATCGTTCCATACTATTATTTGGAGATTTTCGATAACATGCTAACTTTAAAAATATTATGATGATCGTACATTTATCGAATCCACAAATCACCTATGTTATCTCGAAACTCGTATCGAGGATTACATCATACACATATCGAATGATTCAAACGAACATCAAAAATAGTTAAAGACGCTTCAAACATACGTCTTAAAAAAGACATCTAATTTGTATTTTTTTTAAAAAAAAATCAATTATTTCATTAATGCTTATTATTTTTGTGTGATTAATTTTTTAATATAATTTACATCATTTTATTAAATAAAATTTACATGAAATATTATGTAAAAAAATTCGAAATTTTACATCCGAAAAAGTCACACTCCATGTGTTGTAAATTTTTGGGTGTAAATTTACAAAGTATTACCTTTTTGAATGTAAAACTCGTCTCCTAATTCAAAATGTGTGCATCTGTCACTGCATATATTTTTTATGGCAAAATGCAAGCATGCAACAATATATTGTTTGGAATTGGAAATAAATTGTTAGCTTAAGAAAATCGATTCCCATTTTTCTCTTTTTTTTATATAAAAATTTGCAATCGTCACTTTTTGCTTATCGGTATTTTCGACGGAAACCTTATTGAGCGCATCAAGGAACATCAATCATTCTAGGGGTTCCGTGGGTCGGTTCGGTTCCGTTCCGTTCCGTTCCAGAATTTTCAGGTATTTAATAAATGGACCCGTCGGGTTCAAATATAATTATAGAACCGTTTGGGTTCGGGTTCGGGTTCGATTCCGTTTGGTTCGGTTCGGTTTCGTACCATAATTAAATTTTTTAACATTTACAGCAACACTACATAAATATAACTAATGACATTTCATTTGTAACTTTTACAAATTAATGTAGCCAAATTCAAAAATATAAAACTAACTAATGTCGAATAACATTAATTCAATGTATACAAATACCAAAAAGTAGATATTAATTGAAAGGAAGCCAAAAGCTATAAAATTGAAGTTGATTCTTACGGATGTGTGTGGACTTTAAATTGTTAATTCCTTTGGAAGTTTAGTAATCAAGAGAACTAGAGAATACCGAGAGGCGGAGGCGCGATGGCTTCTGTTGGGTCTTTACCTTGGATTTCTCAATTGGACTTCCCCTTGATTTTGGCTGCAATTTAGTGTGTCAACAATTACCCCCCAATATGGCATAATTAATACTAATCATTAAATTTTGTCATATTCATCTTGTATCTTTCCGCGTATTTGAACTTGCCCCAAGAATTTCAATCGTCGCTTTCGTTTTAGTGCCTGAAAGTTTGCGACGTTATAAACCCATAAAACCCCAAAAGTCCGCGGCATTCTTTTCATTTGCATCTCTGCGGCTTTACGTCTTTCTCTCGCCATTTCACCATCTCCATTACTGCAACCTTCAATTTAAACCAGACAATTTTCGAGAGCAACTTACTTTATGCGTCATGATGACTACTTCTCAAACTCTTTCGGACAATGTTTTCAGTTTTTGAGGATTTTCAGACCATTCTCGCAAGACCATATGCGAACCCATCTTTTCTTTTCACAATTCAATGCTGACCGCAACGAGTTTTATCTGGGTCCATCGTTTAATGATGCTGAAGCCGTCGAACGGGTTGCGGTAGGTCATTTGTTCCCGTGCTCTGAGGCTCTCCCTTTCTCGCAATCTTTGCCATTGAGGCCGATCCATGATAGAGGTATCGTACTTGGCCTAAAACTGATGCATCTTTTCGTAGGTGGCATGCACGTATTGTGGCTCATGGTCCCACCAAATTAATTTTTGAGCGTGCTAAAATCTTGGACCTATTGGAGATTACCCTTTTCCCCCCAACGTATGACCCTGTGCTTTTTCCAATCGCGCTAAGTTTTTGGTCCCCTGAATTCAATACCTTTGTTTTTTCCTCTTTGGTCCCATGACCATTACTTTGAGGGACGTTGGGGCTTTGCTGAATCTTCCGCTTTTGGGCGATACTATTTTTCCTGGTATGCTAATATCTGGTGCTGCCCACCACCCACATTGATAAAAACTTACTGAGTCTTATTCGAGCATGCAGGGCAGTTATGTCACTGCTGTATCTGAACCTGGCCATTCTGAGCGAGTCGCTTTTCTCCACGTCTGGCATTTGTAAAATATGTTCTCTGTGTTCCCAGCTTGAAACCCTCCATGAGCTACATGCCCTTATCTCATGAGTTGGCTCGGGGTAGACCTTTGACTTCATGTTCTCTTCCTCCTGCTGCTCTTTATAGGGGTATGGCCGTGCTCCAATTCCAACTGAACAATAATGCATCTCCCACTGGCAGCGGGCCTTTATGGCTTGCTCATTTGTGGTTGAGATCTTATTTCCCACAACTACATGGGTTATTCCACAACGTTTTCACATACAAGTTGAGGTTACTTGCTTGGGCTTTTTATTCATCAACTGAGCCCTGTAAATAGGTCCATGAGAGACGTTTTTCACTTTCTTCCACCTTTGAATTCAACCATTTTGTTCTTTTCCCTTTTTCTTCTGAGCAAATTCCTCCTTTTGTACGGCCTCCTTCTACTTTGGCCGAGGCGGATACATTTCTGCCTGTTTGGTTCAATTTTTGGTAGGGAGAGAATTGTTCCATGACATTCTGATAGGAACCAATGCTAAGGCGGGTGTAGAGATATATGCGCCTCAATTGTGTGCTCGCCAGCTTGGTTTCGGCTAAATGTGGCCTATCCCTCCTTGCTACTCCAATAATGTAATGGATCGCTTCTACATCCTCAACAAAGCAAGAGCCCAAGCCATAGACGCCCGTAATAAACTTTTGGCAACCGGCTTTACTTTTGCTCCCTTCAATCCTACTACCGTTACTCATCCTCTTTTTGACCAACTGTGGCCATCAGTAAAGCAAAGGTTGTTTTCAACTGATGCGAATCGCGCCTTCCACCTCCTGGATAGACAGGGTACTGTTCCCATTCCCACTGCGTCCCCTTCTCATTCTACACGCTCTGCTCTTTCATCCTCAACTTCGAAGTCTGCTGTTTCTAAAGCTGCCCCCAGTCGCAAACGGCCAGCTGCGACCGTAATATCTCTGCAGGATGATGATGATGATGATGTGACCACTCCCTTCATCGTAAGGAGAAAGATAACTGAACTTCACCTACTGCACAAGTTGTTCTTTTCAGTCGATAATGATTTGTTTTTACAAAAATCTTTCCAGAAGGATTCAACTTCCCCTTCCAAGGCCATAGTTTTGGCAGATTCTTTTTCATCCCTTCTCGTCAAAGCTGCGTCACCCAAGCATCAAGCTCCAACAACATCATCATCAGCCAATCCCCTTCCTCAGGGTGTCGACCCCCCAAGCGTGGACCTAAAAGGTAATGCTTACTTTTGACGTCTTGGCCTTTCTTTATCGCTGCTGTTCTCATTGATTTACTGCGGTATGAAATGTGCAAAGATTCTTGTGTCTTCGTCCAGTGGGGAAGGTCCTTCTTGCCAGCTAAAGGGAAATCTCCTCAAGTGATGGAAGAAATATGGGGAATGTCTGAATTTCCAACCACCGCCGATGAGGTCTTTTTACTACGCTCTTATCTCTGATTTTGCTTTGTTGTGTAGAAAACCTTCAATATTGGTAACTTCTTTTTGGAGGAATCTGATAGCATTCTCAACTCTATCCAAGATTTACTCACCTCTTGGGCGTGCATAAAAACATCTTCTGCATCATCTTCCATCCCTGCGAACGAGAACATGACACTTCTCAAACAGGCATTTTTTGAGTATGTTTCCTTCATGTACATGGAGATCGGCCGTGCCAGCGCTGCTCAGCAAAAGGCCAAGCTAGACATGTTGAGTGCGAACCTACTGTAAGTACTTTCGCTCCCATCGCTCGGCATTTCTACTCATTTTAAAGTGAAGCTGAGGGTTCTTCACGCCGAATCATTTCCTTGTTGGCCAAGAACGCAGAATTGAAGACCCGAAGTACCCAATATCTCCGCGCTTCTTCTGAGAAAGAGTCCTTGCTCCAGGAAATTGACAGGAACCAGGCTGATTTGACTGAGGTTTCTTCAGAACTTGTAGTGGAAGACTCTTTGATGTTCAGCCTGACTGCTGAAATGAAAGAGCTGCAAGCGAAAATGAACGATTGCATGACGAGAATAGCTGCTAAAAGGCGTACTGCATCCCAAGGAATTGCAAAAACCAAATCTCTATTGGAGCAGTATCAGAAGTTGGAGGTTGATGATGACTTAGTGAAGGAGTTAGGTATCCTTTCCTCTAGGCAGGGCGAAGAGTGGGATAAACTTAGGCAACAGATGCGCTCAGCTTGGGGCGAATTGTAATTGAACATTTACTGTTCTAATCTTTGTAACTTTTCGCGCTGACTGCTTTGATTTTATGTAATCTGATGTCATTCATCGTCGTTAATGAATAGTTATTTTGAAGTGGCGTTTATCCTTGATCGCCGATTTTCCTCGTACTCAGTCTTTGTGCCAACATTCATGCATATTCTCTTGGCATTTGAATTTTCTTCCCTAAATCTTTGGGCCATATTGGTTTCACTCAATGGTCATAAATATGACCTTCCACATTCTGGCTTTCGATCTTCCAGCCCCTATAAATATGCCTGTTTATACTCATCATTTTCATCCTCATGCCTTCTCAAATTCTATTTCTTACCATCAAAGCTTCCTGCCACTGCATGGCACTCCGATCGTTTACCAACAATTTCTTCTTCTACAGGGATGGGTTTCTCGACTCATCTCCTTTGTTTTGACATCACTTTTGGTATGGGAGGTATAGAAATGTCAAACCGAGGCAAGATTTTTGCCATCGGTTTGCTTGTTAAGAGTGCTTCTCTTCGTCTACTATTGCAGCAATGCTTTAGGAAGGCTGTAGGGAACATTTCACTCTCTTATTTGGCCATGGATTGAAGGGCTGCTTCTCCTCGTCTACCATTGCAGTAATGCATTTGGGAAGGTTGCAGGGGCAGTTCACCCTCTTACTCGGCCATGGACTGAAGGGCTGGCCGCACTGGTTTCACTCTTTCTGTTCCCGCCAGACAGAAGATAATTTGTAGCGTGTCTAGCCTTGTATCTTGGACTGTGTCTTTTAATTCTTGTAAGGAAATGGTTTGTAAGGAGCACTTGGTTAATAAAGGACTTTGTTTTGAATATGCCTTGTTTTCTCCGACTTTACTTAGAACGTGATCGTCCAATTTTATTTACCGCCATCGTTCGGCATGAATACATCGCAACTGCAATTTTACCACTTATGCATCTATCTGTTTATTTTGCTATCAGAACGTGATCGTCCAATTTGTTAACTGCCATCGCTTGGCATGATTACATTGCGATTTTATCAATCATGTGTTTATTTGTTCACTTTCCCAAAGGGATGGAACATATCTTTTCAAGTACTTACCATTAATAAATCTTATATGCCTAGTACCATCTAAATCTTCCAAGTGATAAGCTCCATTAGGCAATACACTCTTTACTCTATACGGCCCTTCCCAATTTGGCGACCATTTGCCATATTTTGGGTCTTTACTATCTAGAGGAAGCACTGCCCTCCAAACTAATTCGCTTGCACTAAAAAACTTGTCTATAACTTTCTTGTTGTAAAATCTAGCCACCCTTTGTTTCTGGACTTGCAACATGTCTAGCACATCTAACTTCAATTCGTCCCAACTCTAACAAATTTTGAATCAACGATTCCTTGTACTCATTCTCGCTTAATTCGTGCTGCCAACGCACCCTTATGGATTGCACGTTGATTTCCACGGGCAATACAGCCTCCTGCCCATAAGTGAGTTGGAAAGGCGTAATGTTGGTGCTTGAACGGGGCGACGTCCTGTAAGCCCAAAAAGCCTTGTTTAAGCATTCGTGCCAATTTCTGGCATTTTCATCTATCATCTTCCTTATGATAGATTTCAAAGTCTTGTTAGATGATTCTGCCTGACCGTTTGACTGAGCTTAGTACGGTGTGGAATTTACCAACCTAATTTCAAATTCGCTCAAGAATTCCTTCACCTGATCCCCATTTAGGGAGGTCCCATGATCTGTCATTAAAGTTTGCGGGATCCCAAATCTGTAGATGATATGGTCCCGGATAAACTCTATGATACTTTTCTGGGTGATTTCTTTTAGAGGCACTGCCTCGACCCACTTGGTGAAAAAGTCCGTGGCGACTATAATAAAGGTGTGTTGTTTAGATGATGGAGGGTAAATCTTCCCTATCAAATCTATCGCCCAACCTTTGAACGGCCAAGGTTTGATAATGGGTGTCATGTTTCTTGCTGGTGCCCTCTGTATTGGACCATGTTTTTGGCACGCTAAACAGCTTTTTGCGTATTGAACACACGATTCACCCATCTTTGGCAAAAAATAACCACTTCTAATAATTAGCCATCTCATCTTTTGGCCGGCCTGATGGGCTCAACATATCCCTTCATGCACTTCAGCCATAATTGTCTTAGGCTCTTGTAAGTTCACGCATTTTAATAACACACCATCAGAACGTTTTTTGAACAATTCTTCGTCTATTAATGCATAGTTCAATAAACGCAATTTCGTTCGTCTATCAATTCGCCCATCAAGCTCTTTGAAGGACTCTTTAATCTCATCTATCCAATCCAGTGCGACCCCATCTTCTATGCATTGAATTTCCATTTTCCTTGCCCTCCGCTGAACAACGGGCAACATAGTTCCGTATTCATAGGCAGATTCCCAACTTATCGCCTTTGAATAGCCAGAAGCCAACTGGGCCAACTCGTTGGCCATGTCATTGTATATTCTATTAACACATTGAAGCTCTACTTGGTCGAATTCTTCCAACAACTCTTGGGCGATTTCGTATAAACTTATGATAGAATCACTTTGTCATTTGAAATTGCCGGTCAATTGATGAATCACCAATTGAGAATCGCCCCTGACGATTACATTCTTTACTTTCATATCTACCATCAATTCCAAGCCTACAATTAGGGCTTCGTACTCGGCTTGATTATTAGTACAGATCCTGTCCAAGGTGAATGCGAACTTATAGCAAACCCCTAAAGGATTTATCAAAACCACTCCTACTCCTGCTCCTTTAGAAGTTTTCGATCCATCAAAATATAAAACCCATGGTTTTAATTCAAATGAATCAACCTCAAGTTCTAGTTCGTTAAGCATGTCAAGGCACGGATGATCGGCCAGAAAATTAGCCAAGGCCTGATTTTTAACTGCCTTTTGGGGCACATACTTTATTTCGAATTCCGACAGTGCTAAAGTCCAAAGACCCACTCGTTGGTGTAAAATAGGGCGAGAAAACATGTATTTGAATAAATTAACTTTGGAAATTAAATAGACTGTCACAGGCCGTAAATAGGCCCTTAATTTTGTACATGTGAAGTATAATGCGAGACACAGCTTCTCGATAACAGAATAATTACATTCACATTTGGTTGACCGTCTACTTAAATAATAAATCGCCCTTTCTTCGCCAACTTGGTCTTCTTGTGCGACCATCCCCGCTATCGATTCTCGTTCAGCCGACACGTACAATTTCATCGGCCGCCCTTGGATTGGTGACACCAACACTGGTGGGCTTGTTAAGTATGTCTTCAGACTTTCGAAAGCCTTTTGATGTTCTTCTTTCCAGACGAATTCGTCTTGATTTTTCAGCTTTAGGAGAGGCGAAAACGCTTTCGTTCGCCCTGCACAATTAGATATAAAGCGTCTTAGAAAATTGATTTGGCCTAAAAACCTTTGCAGCTCCTTTTTATTGCTAGGAGCCTTAGCTTCTAAAATGGCCTTCGCTTTATTCTTATCAAGCTCAATCCCTCTTTTATGTACCAGGAATCCAAGGAAATTTCTTGCATTCACGCCAAACGCGCATTTCAAATGGTTCAATCTTAGTTTATGCTGCCTCATTCGTTCAAATGAACATCGCAGTTGTTCGAAATGGTCTTCTTCTTTAACAGATTTGACCACTATATCATCTACATAAACTTCCACAAATTTGCCTATCATATCATGAAAAATGAGATTCATTGCTCTTTGATAAGTTGCCCCTGCATTTTTTTAGTCCAAATGGCATTACCACCCACTCAAAGCACCCTAAAGACCCGGGCATCTAAAGGCAGTTTTGTGTACATCTTCGTCAGCTATGTAGATTTGATTATATCCCGAATATCCATCCATAAAAGAGTACATCACATGTCCTGCAGTCGAGTCTACTAGAGAATCTACTGTAGGCATTGGATATTCGTCCTTGGGAGTAGCCAAGTTCAAATTCCTGAAATCTATACATACCCTCAACTTGCCATTCTTTTTTAATACTGGCACTATATTAGATAACCACTCCACATATCTGGTCATTCTAATAAAACCTGCTTTTAGTAATCGCTCTATTTCTTTTTTGATTTCTGGCAATACATTGGGGGCGAAACGCCTAGAAGGTTGCTTATGAGGCTTAAAATTTGGTTTAGTCGGCAGCCTATGTTCTACTAAGTTCCTATCCAAACCAGGCATATGTTCATACTCCCAAGCAAAACAGTCTTTATATTCTTTCAATAAAGCGATTAATCTGTTACTAACCTCGTGAGGCAGCATTTGGCTAACGAACGTTGGGCGATCCTCTCCTTCCTCACCAATGTTAACCTTGACCAAGGGGTCTTGAGCTTGTGCATATCCTGACTTAGGGATCTTCGTCGCTTCATCATCCACGTCGCTCAGAGGGTTTTGCTCTTCCAGACAATCCACTTTATGAACTTCCCAATCCAAGCTCTGCTCCATTTCGGACACCATCAATTTGTCCTTCAGCATCTTTAACGCCACTTCTTCTTTCTTCATACATTCACATTCTTTATTGAAAGCCATCAACTTGGCTCGAAAGGCCTGAACTTCG
Source organism: Fraxinus excelsior (assembly GCA_019097785.1). NCBI lineage: Eukaryota > Viridiplantae > Streptophyta > Magnoliopsida > Lamiales > Oleaceae > Fraxinus > Fraxinus excelsior. The sequence continues at coordinate 31,316,702 of CM032628.1, read as the reverse complement.
GCCTCTTGTTTTTGTTGTCGAAAACTCATTTAAGGTTGTTTGGCTTCTTTTTTGCCAATTACTAGCTCTTTCAAGGCCACTATGTTTGGCCTCATTTGATTAAACATTTCAGTGAGTGAATCTATTGAGAAGGGCTCTTCGCTTCGGGCAGTAATTTGAGTTTCTTCCCCATCTTGAACCACTCTGACAGGCCCATAATTCCCCTCATACATGAACCTCTCCACTGAATTCGCTTCCGCCACAAAGGGCCTATGATCTGCATGCACCACCTCTGCTTCCCCTTTGTCGTTCCAGAAGACTAAGCATTAATGGAGTGATGAGGGAATACATCGACTGCCATGGATCCAGTCTCTTCCTAATAGCACGTTGTAGCTGGTAGGACCGTCTATCACGAAGAAAACAGTAGTCCTAGTGGTTGTCCCTACGGTTATGTCAAGTGGCATAACTCATTTTGCTGAAGTTGCCCCACCATGAAAACTTGTAAGAATGACTTCTGTTGGGATCATGTCGCTTTCTGTCTTAGCAAATTTCCTCATCATCCTAGCTGGAATGGTGTTTATAGCCGCTCTATTGTCAATAAGTACTTTTACTATTGGTACACCATTAACCAAGGCTTTGACGTACAGTGGCCTTAAGTGTTTGGTTAACCTCATCGCTGGTTTGTTGAAGATGACTTTTTCAGCAGCGTCTATTTCCACTTCCTGCCTATTTTCTGGCGGGCTATCTCTTGGTGATAGATCAACGTGCAGCACATCGGACTGAGCCTTCTTTCCTCGGGTCTCTTCCTTCTCTTTTTCCAATACTTCTTCCTCAGTTACCCAATTTGTAGGAGGTGGCATTATTCTAGGGGGCGATCCATATTTTTCAGAGCGAGGTACCCTCTTTTTCCTTTTGGCGCCCCATACAGCACATAGAAATCAAACGGTCGACCAGATGGTTCTCCCAACAGATTCACTTCGCGGACTCCTTCCTGGTGCAATTGTTTCAACAGGGTGTTGCGCGACACTCCCATTTTCCGTCTCTCTGCTTCTAAATCAATTTCTTCTTCAACATCTGTCATACCATCGTCCTCTCCATCATCGCACATTTCTCTGGACGTTTGGCCTTCATCGCAGACTAGCACACAAGTTTCTTCCTCATTATCCTCTTTTTCTTTGCTTTTGAATTCGTCGGCCAACAAGTAGTTGTTAGCCACGACAGGAGGTAATGTGCCAAACTGAATGGTTAGAGGTTGGTCAGGATCATCTTCATCTTTCCTGTCTCGCTCAAACTTCGATCTTCCAGACGAGCTTTCCGGCAATTCTCCCATTGATTCGCCAGTGCATGTTTCTTCGCTATCTTCAAAAGCATTTTCGTTGGCTATCCTTAGCATTTTGGGCGCTCTAGGGCGTGATTCTCCTTGCTGTTGCCTCATCATCCGCCCGTAATTACGTTGGTAACGCCTTTGTTGGGTTCTGGTCATTTCATTGAATGGCACTATCCTTCCTGCATTGTTTTGGAACGAATGCCATACATTGGGCTGGCGAGGCTGCGGCCTAAATGTTCTTCTTTGACCGGCCGACCCAAACCCCCTTTCTCTAGGTAATCCTCCGTACAACGGCACCCTTCGCCCCCTGACAGGCAGAGCGACTGGCACGAAATCAGGCCGATGGTGGAATGGCCGTGTCATTGATGACCCTGTATTTGCCTTCAACTCGTGCTTACACCTGTCGCACAGAACATCTTAGCCCTGTTTGGGCTCCTTCCCTTTGATGCGCTCAAAAACGCTGGGAGGTGGTTTGGATTCTTCTTCTTCGTCATCAATCACCAGTTTAAACCTTGGCAATTTGTTTTTCAAGCCAGTCGTTATCATATTAATTGCTAGTGGCCGTGGGAACGGATCTTCATCCACCGCCATCTTCTTCTTTTCTTCGAACGTAATTCGTCCTGATTCGATAGCGTCCTGCAACACATGGCGAAAAACTATACAATAATTAGTCGCATGTGACCATGCATTATGTCATTTACAGTATTTTTTACCCTTAATTTGTTCAGGGTCTGGCAATTTGTGTTTGTCGCTCAACCTTATCTGCTTATCCTTATATAATTTATCGAATATAAGGTCAGCTTTGGTTATGTCGAACGAGAACGTTCGCGTCTTTCTGTTTTCACCTTTTGTAGGTTCATCTTTGTCTACTATTTTTGGCTTAACTAACATGGGACAAGTATATGCTTCTCCTTTTACTAACTCAGCCAAGCATATTTCGGTCTGGTCATAATAACCACCATCGATAGTATGAACATTGAAATTCGGGTCTTTATAATAAGTCCCTTTACTTGAATTTTTCATTTGCTCTTCCTCTCTCACTAGTCACTCATACCTAACGACATTCGCGCTAAGTTGGAATAAATCTGGGAATTCTCTATCCTGAAATTTCTTCTTTAGATCAAAGCTTAAACAACTTTGTGCGATTTTGACAAATTTCTTTTCTGGTAACGGTACAAAGCATTTACTTCTGGCTGTTTTGAACTTTTGTAGGAGATTTTCTGCCCATTCGTTAGGCAATTGACGTAAATTCGCCAAATCGGCCAGTGTAACTTCAGACTCAGTTTTGTAAAATTGAGCATGGAATAGCTGCTCCATTTGCTGCCAAGTATGGGCGGAGTTTGCTGGCAAATTAATGAACCAAGAAACAGCTACCCCTGTTAAGGAACTTGGGAACAACCTCAACTTATGGTAATCATTCACCTCACCACTTTGCAACGTGAATCTCCCTACATGTTCTAGTGTAGACACTTCTCCTAGGCCAGTGAATAGTGAGAATTCCGGTACTTTGTACCCTCTAGGCCATGGATATGCCTGATCTATCCAATCAGGATATGGCTTGGTGTAAATCGGCCTAATCACCGGACGTACCCCAACTGCTATTTGATCTTGCACTATTTCCATAATCTGGTTTCTTAGCACGGCGTTAGGGTCATATGGGTTTCCCATTGGCTGATTTACTGGCTGATTCGTGGGAGGCCTAGTGGTCTGCCCTTGATTGGCCATAAAAGTGCCATTATTCAGGTTGTTATGACCGGTAAACTGAGTGTTTAAACCGTCATTCGTACGCAAACCGTTCTGTCCATTATTTGGGACATTGTCTCTCATGTTAGTACTACCCCCCAGGTTAGACGTAGTGTTACCATTATTCACATTTATGGTTCCGTTTCCCCCTGGGTTTGAAGTAGAAGGGCCGAAAGGTGGCTCCAGATTTGGGCCGGAGTTTACACCAAGAGAATTGTATGGTGAAGTATGCCCCACGATAGTCCTAGATTGGAAGTGGTTATCTATAGGCATAACAGGTTGACACATTTGGCTTACCAACTTATTCATGATTTCATTCAACGTGTTTAGTTGTTTAGCCATATTATCAAAATGCCTATTCTCGTTCTGGGTAAACTTTTCCATATTGTGAATGCTATGTAGATTTACCTGTTCAACGACGTCCTGCATGAGTTCTCCCAGCAATGCACGCATTGTGCGAGGACTCAATTCCGTCATTGGTTCGTAGCGGCTGTGACTGCTTGGACTTTGCCCATCTGTCTGTGGGGAATGTTGTTGCTCCTCGTATCGCTCAACCACAGACTGGATTACTCCTTGACTTGCTGGTTCCTTATCAGAATTTTTATGAGGCATGATATCTTTTCTCTTTTTGTACCTTCACTTACAAAACACCAACTGTCCCACCGGGCGTGCCAAATTGTTTTCGCGCGTTTTCCAACCCGCCAACAATTACGAGAAAAAGGATCAGACGATTGTGTAAGGAACAACCTCTTGAGACAAAGTCCCAAAAATGGGTGCGTTTACTAGTGAAGAATTACAACTGGAAAGTAGACAAAACGCCTCCAAGGGGCGCAAGCACACGAGTACTGAAAAATGATTAAATTTAAACTAAGGAATAAAAGTTACATGATCTCTTGTATAGAGTTTTTTGATTCGACCCTTTTCTTCTATGACGTTACTTCCTTTTATACTTCTTGAGCATCCTTTGTTTATCGAAACTGCTCAGACTTGTTCCACATCCTTCGCAACCGTCCGCTCTTTTAGTGAGGAACCGCTTGTTTGGGGAGTAGTTGCTTAGTAACCGTTGCCACTACCCTTGCTGCTTCCTGGATCGTGGGATCGTGCCGGGTTCACTTGCCAACCGCTTCCAAACTATCTCCTTTAGACTTGTCTGATTCTGAGCGACTTGGGGTTCTGGGCGACAATGAGGCTGTCGTCCTGGGCGATTGTGCAGTACTACCCTCGTTCGGCCTCTGGGCGTCCCACAATCTTGGGCGATGGTATTCCTTTGCTCTTGGGCTGCCAATATTCAGGCTTTTCCACAGGCCTCCAGCTTGGGCTTTTCTTCTTGGGCCTTTTAATTGGCTTCCGTTGGGTCTTTACCTTGGATTTCTCAATTGGACTTCCCTTTGATTTTGGGCTGCATTTTAGTGTGTCAACACAAAGTATTACCTTTTTGAATGTAAAACTCGTCTCCTAATTCAAAATGTGTGCATCTGTCACTGCATATATTTTTTATGGCAAAATGCAAGCATGCAACAATATATTGTTTGGAATTGGAAATAAATTGTTAGCTTAAGAAAATCGATTTCCATTTTTCTCTTTTTTTATATAAAAATTTGCAATCGTCACTTTTTGCTTATCGATGTATTTTCGACGGAAACCATATTAAGCGCATCAAGGAACATCAATCATTCTAGGGGTGTCCGTGGGTCAGTTCGATTTGGTTCCGTTCCGTTCCAGAATTTTCGGGTATTTAATAAATGGACCCGTCGGGTCCAAATATAATTATGGAACCGTTCGGTTCCGTTCTGTTCAGTTCGGTTCAGTTCGGTTCCGTACCATAATTAAATTTTTTAACATTTACAGCAATACTACATAAATATAACTAATGACATTTCATTTGTAACTTTTACAAATTAACGTAGCCAAATTCAAAAATATAAAACTAACTAACGTCGAATAACATTAATTCAATGCATACAAATATCAAAAAGTAGATATTAATTGAAAGGAAGCCAAAAGCTATAAAATTGAAGTTGATTCTTACGAATGTGTGGGGACTTTAAATTGTTAATTCCTTTGGAAGTTTAGTAATCAAGAGAACTACAGAATACCGAGAGGCGGAGGCGCGATGCGGAGCAGCTGACTGCAGACGGAGACGAGGAGCAGCGCCTTGAATTGATAAATTGACGATGGTGAATTGAATCAATTGATGAATTGACGAGGGTAAATTGAGGGTTTGTATGTATTGGGCTAAATTGGAATTGGTAAATTGGTAATTAAATGTTTTGACTTTGAGGGTTTGTATTGAGTTTTTGGGCTGAGGTTTTTTTGTTTGGGCCATAAAATATTTTTCGGACCAATGGAGTTGATTTTTTTTTTTTTTTTTGCCTCTTAAAATTATGAAATGATTTTATTTATTTAATTAATTTGTTAATTTATTTAGAAAAAATAAAATAATTTAAGTAATTCAATAAAAAAAATATAAAAAAATTATTTAGTTTCGGGTCTCATTCGGTTCTTGGTCTAGACCCGAGACCCGACCCAAAACTTTCGGCTCTCGATTCGGGTACCTGTTCGGGTCTTTAACTTATGAAGAACCGCTCGGTTCGATTCGATTCGAGTTCGGTTCGGTCCGATCCTATTCGGATATTTTGGACACCCCTAAATCATTCCACAAAACATTGCTGTCATAACGTATTATCTTACTGAATACTTCACAGTCCCCTCACAAAGGGTGAACCCCACAGGACTTTACTTCACAGGAGCTTTATTGTGAGGGGCCTGTGATGCCCTGTACGCAGGACATTACTCCTTACGAACCTATTTTTGTTGTCCCACCAAGCATTTCTTGACATGTCAATTATATGGTCCCTACAGGTTTTTAACATCGTTAAGACTTGAAAACCTACTTCCCACCGCCCAATAAATCAGAAAAATAATGTTTTTTACTCCATTAATACCAAGCACCATTCTATATGGCCATCTACCATTCAATGTATAAAATGCCCGTAGCTTTATCAGGCAAGTGCTAACGACTATACCACATAAATCAGTACTAAGCACCTAGCATTAATCGATCACAAATCTGCAAAATTCTAAGTCGTTGCTCAGAAATTTTTTTCTATTTTTCATCAGATTATGAACCTTGTAAACAGTAAGAAGATTTTAAACAGTATCAAAACTAAATTCAAAATTCACTTTTAATCCACATAATTGCAGAACATTTTATATATCCCATTTGTTGACGACGCAAAAACCCTCAAAACAATAATATTCGAACTCGATGAAGTTCTCAATTTTGCAAACCCGAAAATACTTATATTAGTGTGTGCAATATAAATACAAGTGTCAAAAATATATCGATGGGACAGCAAATTCCAACGTTATGTGCAAACATAAAAACCGCTCATTATCGGGAAAAAAAAATCTAATTTCATTGGAAAATCCAAAATCAAATCCAGGAAGAAAGTCTATAGCAGAAATGGGAAAACTTAACCAATAAACATCAGGACAGGTCATTTTTGTGAACAAGAATAAGTAGGCAGAGGAGTATCATATCTTAGTCACTCCTCTCTCACAAACCCTTCAGTAAAACAGGATTATAGAGATATACATTACCCAATGAAACAAGTTCCAGCAAACATTTCACGGCCACGCCCAAGTTCAAGTTGCTGATTGCTACTTGTACAAACGAGGCCATACAAGCCCGGCAAGAAATATAGATATACCAACAGGACAAACACATTATGCAGCAATTGGGTCACTCTTGAGACTTGTCTGTTTCCATGGGCTCCGTGGATGATGCTTCATTTCTAGATTCATTGGTGTTCTGGGCAGGGCTAGAGTTAGGGTTCTCTGCCCCCTGAGATTGGGACTCGCCTCCTTGAGATGGTGCTGGTGAGGGTGCTTCAGGAGTAGCTGGCTTCACCGGCTTTGGCTTCGTCATTATTGGCCTGCAAAACCTGTCAATGCAAGTCGCAATTTTACTAAAGACCCAATAGTTTGTAATGTCTTAAGTAGTAATTATTAGAACAAAAACAAACAGTAGTACTAGCAAGCTGTTTAGCATCTTCCCCACCATGTGCGCAAAGACACAAATATAGCATTTAGATGGCAAAACCACAACTCTAATAGAAAATGGCTCATAATTACTGGACAATTAAATGAAAGTACCTATCGAGAGCTTCAGCCTTCTTCCTGACATCAGCGGACAAAAGAACTGGCGTTGCGTACTTAGGAAGAGCATCCTGCTGCTGCTTTTTCTCTCTCAGCCAAGCCTCAGCTTCGACACAATCATTCAAAACCTGGGAAAGGAATATAAAGTAAATCGCAATCCATTAACAGTTGCACCAGTTATCTACCATGCAAGCCTACTTCTGAGGAGGAAGGAGAGTGCACCAGAGAGGATACCTTTTGCTTATCTGCCATATCAATGTGATCAAATTTTGGATCATTCGACATTGCAGCCTCTCTGTAACTGTTGATGCAATAAATAAATTGATCAATTACAGGTCCCCTCTCCATATGCTCCTTGTATCGCTCCTCTATGGGGTCACCTTGCTGCAGGATATTTGACATATTCTTAAAACGATGTCCTATAAAAGTCAGAAATCAAAGAGGCAGTAATCACTAACAAACAAACACATGAGACTACCTTCTTGAGTTCCTCCAGCTTAGCAATATAGACACCTTTGGTTTCATCCTCGCCATCCTCATACAACCAATCTTCCACCTCTTGGAGTTTAGCCATCAACTGTTCTCTCTCTGAATCCACTACAAACTCTTGATATTTGTCCGTAAGCTACAGAACCAATAGAACTGTCAATATTTTTTATCTTTTAATAATGAGCTTTCAATATCCCATGGTTAAAGTTCTGGCATAACAAACACTCCTAAAACATACCTTATTCCGCATGTCATAAACATAAGCTTCCACAGCATTCTTTTTGTCCTTTGTTTCTTCCATAATACGGTCCTGCAAAGCCATCTCGAATTCCTTCTCCACCGCCTTCTGCACCTCTTCAGTTCCCATTCCTCCATACACAAGTTCTGAAACAGGCACACTAGTTCTCTTAACCTTTTTCTTGGGCACCTCTGCCTGATGAACATAAACAAAGGGAAAATCCTGAGTGAGAACATGACGAACAAAGTCAAAAATGTGACCACTGCATTGATATACTCGTATAAATCAACTCCATAAAGTCAGGAGATTCCAAACAAATAGATACGACACGTATAGAGCAAACTTACCACTAGAAAATATGTAACATTTCATTTAAGATGTAGTTTATATTCCTAACAAAACATTAAATAATAACCAATCATGGCCAATGGCAAAGCCAGTTTTCTTTTCATTTGGGGTTATTGGTGGCAAGATTAAACTAAGGAAAATTTTCAAACAAAAGTATTAAACTTGTTACAACATTTTAATTGTTCTCCCCATAAATTTTTATACTATGAAATCTTTGTATAATGACCTAATTTATAATTTTACTGATTACAATTAAAAAAAAAAAAATTACCAAACTTGGTTCACCTATCAAACAAAGCGAATTCACTCTAATTTATAGTAAAATACACTTAAATTAAAATCAAACACAGCTATACAAGTCTCATCAAATTAAACATGCAAAAATTCTAATGATACAACTCACACAATCAAATTCTATAATTCGCTGAAATTAAAATCCAACACAGCTATACAAGTCTCATCAAATTAAACATGCTAAAATTCTAATGATACAATTTATACAATCAAATTATATAATTCACTGAAATTAACCAATTCTACGAGAAAACTAAATATTAATACCCCTAAAACTAAAAACAAAGAAATTAAAACTAACCTATTCAGCACGCTATAACAATATTAACAAGTATAGCCCCTGTTTAGTTTGGATTAAAATCTCAAGTCAAAGCACAATTAATTCTAAACACAATCCAACAACTTTTCAATAACGCATTTCATCAACATTTATTATAATCTACTATAAAAATCTAATTTTAATCTACATCAAACAAGGCATAATGTTCACACTATGCAGGCATGGGTTGGTTGGAGACCCGTAGTTACATTTTGTTTGCATATTTTGAAGTTTTAAATGTTCAAAAGGAAAAGAGTAAATATATAACTTAGAATATAAAAAATAAAAACCTCAAAATCCAGTGGGGGCCAGGACCCCCACCCCCACCAATCGTGCAAACAACTAAGAAGCACAAACCTGCGTGCCATGTACACGCTGACTACACATCAAAGGAACGATGATTAAAAATAACTTTGAATTAATTTTTGTAATTGCTATTTATTAATAGTGTGAAGCAAATAGAGAAATGGATATGAACTTTGAGGAAGAAACAGTAAAAACACATAATCAAGATTTCTTACGAAAAAGGTAAATGTCAAGGGAAAAAAATAAACAAAAAGAGAGGAAAAGTATACGCTCACTGGCTAAACATTATGTCCAGTAGAATGGGCCATAAATTTTGAAAAAGAAAATGCACATGTATATTCTATATTTAATGCACCAATCCTTCTTTAAACCCAATAAGAGGAGAAACCCAAATTAGAAAACCTGATACCAAACTTCACACAAAGCACAAACTACTCGACCGTCAGCCATCTCAGGAAACCCTAATCTAGCAAAACTCAATGTGAGTGATATCCTTCCAGCACAGTTGCCAAACCCTTGGATGCTCTCCCCTTCCCCTAAGGTTAGTATAATTTGTTCTTCTGTTACCATTATTTTGAAATGGATATGTCATGTTGGTGCCTTCATAGAAAATAAAAAGGACACGCCACGATGTTGTCACAAGTGATACATGTCGAACACCGAAGCTCAAGCACCAGTGGCATCAGTGCTTCTCAGAACTATACATTCAACCAATGGCGTCGGTGACTCAGCACAAATATAAAAGGATTTCACAGTTCTCAAACCAAACCGAACGTTGACCCAGCTAAGTCCCTGAGTCATCAGGCAAGCGGTCAGACAGGTTGATCATTGGCGGACTTGTAAGTCATGATCAACACCTTTGAATTTCTTGAAAATTTTAGTTGAACTCCTCGAATCATTTACTTGTTCTTTTTATTAAAATTAGAAATGAAATGTTGTCGACAAAAATATTGATTTTTTTTTGCATGGAATATATTAATATTAATAAAAATATTCTCAGTTGTTCAGATAGAATTAGATAATTATATTTGTTAAACTTCTGTGTGATTGATTAATTTGTCAGGATCTGAACAAGAAAATTATATTTGTTAAACTTCTGTGTAATTGATTAATTTGTTATTTGGAATATCTGAAAGGCTTATATATGTTTGGTTATGTTTTTGTTCAATATAAAGCTGTAGCCTACTGGTTCAAAGCTTCTCTGCTATATACAGGAGGTTGTGCCTGTGGAATCAAAATCCCACTACGTGAAATTTCGGAAAATTTCAGCAAATCAGAGGGTAAACCAAGCCAGTTCGCCAGTTACATATCAAACCCATCTGGTTCAATAACAATTCGATGGATGATCGGTTGGTACCTGTCAAGGATATTGAATAAGATTCCAGAGATCGTCAAAGATTGCAATTATAATATTTCCTTTTATATTTATTTCCTTTTACAATTATTCGTAACCCTATAAATAGGGTCTTTTACTTTGTAATAGAAACAAGTTTATTATATACAATTTATAATATTCTTCACATGGTATCAGAGCAGTTTCGATCCTAAACAAATTAACATTTGAATTTTGATTCCGGCGAGCGGCCTTGAGCCGCTCGTCCGGCTACCAATGTTTTTTTTTTCTTTTCGGATATATCCCGACAAAGTCGCATCACATTCCGGTGGCCACAACTCAGTTTCTGCAGTTTGTTTGGAGTTTCTTCAGCTTTTGGTAATCTGGAAGTTGGTCCAGTTTATTTGGAATTTAGTTTAGTATGTCCAGTTCATCTGGAATTTGGTCCAGTTCATCTAGAATTTGGTTTATTATGTCCAGTTCAGCTGGAATTTGGTTCAGTTCATCTGAAATTTGGTTTAGTATGTCCAGTTCATCTGGAATTTGGTCCAGTTCATCTGGAATTTGGTTTATTATGTCCAGTTCATCTGGAATTTGGTTCAGTTCATCTGAAATTTGGTTTAGTATGTCCAGTTCATCTGGAATTTGGTCCAGTTCATCTGGAATTTGGTTTAGTATATGTCCAGTTCATCTGGAATTTGGTCTAGTTCATCTGAAAATTTGGTTTGCAGTTTGGCCCAGTTGATGGGATTGAAAATTTGGTTTGTTTTTGGTTCTCGTTGTTTCTTTGGAGTGTTCTTGAAGTGGTTTTGGAGTGGTTCTTTGTTGTTCTTGGTCTCTCGTCGTCAGTACTTTTCGTCGTTGGTTGCTTTGATTTGGATTTCTTCTTCGTGGGCACAAGTATTGTCATCGTCGTCAATTCATGATTACAAATTGATGATTTTACCAGCATCAATTTGAGGGGGGATGTCAAGGATATTGAATAAGATTCCAGAGATCGTCAAAGATTGCAATTATAATATTTCCTTTTATATTTATTTCCTTTTACAATTATTTGTAACCCTATAAATAGGGTCTTTTACTTTATAATAGAAACAAGTTTATTATATACAATTTATAATATTCTTCACAGTACCTATATACCAACTGGACCGGACCAGGGTCAGTCTGGGCCTGGTTTAATTAACTATGAAAGGATCCAGTACATACCTCTCTCTCTCTCCCTCTCTCTCTCTCAGAAAGAGAACAAATGAGACAATATAAAACCCAAGAATAGAAAACACACTGCATGAAAAACAGGCATGTTAACAACATGATAATAAGAGATTGTGTCTAGCTTGCCTATAAAATTCATCAGCCTATAATGCAACCATATTTTCTGATTGTATCGTTCATAAAGTCCAAACATACATGACAAATAAAGAGTTCAACTCAAGATTGCTAGGGTCCATTTTCCTTCCTCACACTATTTTCGTACATGTCAAGTTGCAAAATAACATTAAGAAAAGCATTCATAGAACAAAAACAATCTTCCATTATAGCATGGTGGCATCAAAGTTAGTAAAACTAGAAAGCAACATGTATATACATCTCTTCAAGAGAAATAAAATGCACATGACATGCAGAGAGAGAAAGAGAGAGAGAGTTTGGCCCATGAAAAACGAAATTTACAAGCCTATAGCAATCGAGGAAAATGTGAAAAGAAGCAAAAATTCAGACCAGTTATTAGGACAAGAAATCATAAAATCAGGAAACTACAGACAAAACTACTACTCTTGACAGTCATTGTTAACTCACCTTAGTGTCTGTTTCCATCTGAACGGGCTTGTCCCCTGACTCAGGAACGCCATTTTCAGCTCCAGGGGCTTCAGTTTTAGCATCTTGCATATTTACATCAGTTTCAGTAGCACTCGGTGGCACAGAATCAGCAGGAGCCTCATTTGTTTCCATCTTGGTCGGTTTCTCCGCCGACTCTTTTACAACTGGCACTTCCACTTCTTCCTCTTCCAAAATCTGATACAAATATCAAGAAACATCGGTTACATTCCAAAATATTTAGATTGGCACGATCATAAATAAAAAGTTAAAAGATCATTCAAGAGATTACTTACAGTAGCTGACTCAACAGAGACAATTCCATGAAGATTTAGGCGTATTTTGACCTTCAGTTTCAACCGTTCACCATTCGTGGATTGGAAAGGTCCAATCTTGAGCACAAAAAGATAAAAATAAAAAGGGGCTGTGTCAGGCACATACAAAAAAATTTGTCCAAGCTACCCTGTAAACAAATTGAATGGATCTTACAGGAATACACATATAAATTACCGTGTAAGTGCTAATCTTAGACGGTGCCTGCAATTCGCTAACATCAGCATATTGAACGTCGATTGTGAAAGTACCAGATCTGTAGAATGTAAGAGCCTTCATACTTGGTATCGGATTACCCTTGGGGAACACAACGGTGATCTGCTGGTTATCCATGGCTCCATTATGTGCATCTGGAGCAGAGCCTTTCCATGACAAGGCAATGGGGAATGGGAAGCTCTCATTGACCTACAAAGAAAAAGTTGACCAGATCTTAATCAGATGTCACGTAAAATCTCCCCTAAGTTTGGACAGAGAGATGGCTCGGCACAAAAAGTCCTCAAATAAATTTATCTAGAATCTTTATGAAGAAATAGTAATAGAGATGCATCAGTCCACTAATGAATCTCTGTAATGCACACGGTTAGATATATTCCCAGGTTGCCTGCTAGCCTCTTTCTTCCCAAGATATTAAACATAGAAAGAATACATGCAACATTAGGCAGCTGTAAGGCACATTTTCTAGTACTTCTACTCCAAACCACTATCTCCATCTCTATCACAAAATAGCACAGTTTGAACAGATTCACATTTTAAATGGATTTAGAAATCCGAAGGTGTTAACCATCACGGAAGATTCTCACCCTTTGATGTTTTATCTTTTTTTCTTTAATAACCAGACGTCAGCTTCCAAGTGCTTTGTGTGTGTGTGTGTGTGTGTGAGAGAGAGAGAGAGAGAGAGAGAGAGAGAGAACTCAAAGGCCTAGTGACTAATATGCATTAAGGGCCCAAACATTAAAGCAGTGGTATCAATTACAAGAATCATTACCTGGAACTCGCGCACTTTAAATGTGGGACTAAGAATAGCACACTCTAAAGCACATCCTTTGGCAACACTTTCACTAGCATTCATTGTACGCCTGGGCTCCTTCCCAAAAAACTCCGTAAATATCTTCATAATAGCAGGAACTCGAGAGCCTGAACCAACAACCTCAACCGTATGAATATTCTCAACAGTAAGTCCAGCTTCTGCAAGAGCCTTCTCCAATGGTTTCTTAACACGCTCCAATATTGGAACACTAATTTGCTCAAATTCCTCTCTCTTAATGTGACCTCTGACATCCTTCTCATCCATCAAGCACTCAATGTTCAAAGGTGCCTCAGGATTTGCACTGAGAACCTTTTTCAACTTCTCACAAGCTGCACGAAGCCTGAGGCAAGCCCTGGCATTCTGCAAGACATCAATCTTGTATTCCTCCTTGAACTTTGCAGCAAAGTGCTGGAAAATAACTTCATCAAAATCCCTTCCACCAAGGGACCTGTCAAAAGAATGGGCCAATATTTTCAGCTGACCTTTCTTTAGAGCAGCAATACAAACTTGCATACTTCCGTGCCCCACATCAACAAAAGCAACATGCAACGGGTCATTCTCAGGTAAGTCAGTCTTGTAAATACCATATGCTAAAGCGGTAGCAGTAGTCTCATGAATAAGTCTGAGAGGGTGCAAACCAGCTATTGCTGCAGCATCTATGACGGCTCTTCTCTGAAGGTCTGTGAAATAAACGGGTATCCCAATGCAGCAATCTACAACTGCTGCTTTCAAATTCTTTTCAGCAATACTCTTCAAATCAGATAGAACCATTCCCAATACCTGTGTAGGCGTAAAAGACCTCATTTCTCCCAAATAACGTGCATGGATCAAAGGATATCCATCAGGACCTTCGGTCACAGAAAAGGGTAAGCCCTTGAGATCCTGCTGCAGCTCAGGATCTGAAAACTGGCGTCCAATCAACCTCTTTATTTGGGATATTGTATTTTTGGGATTCATCATGCTCGATGCAGATCCTGCTGTTCCAAGGAATCTCTGCTTGTCACCAAAGCATACAACAGCAGGAGTCTCGCGCTTGGACTCATCATTAAGAACGACATCAATACCTCTTTGCCTTGCAACAGCAACCACACAGCTCTCATTCCCAAAGTCAAAACCCACCACACTCATGTTTGCTAGACTGGGCAAAGTTGCAGCAAGAGCACCTCAAATTCAACAAATACCAACGACCTGGTGAACAAAAAGTCACATTTGATGTTCATCAAACTCATCCAGTTATCCTTTCTATTTGGGACGAAGGCAACCATAAAATAAAATAGAAAAAAAAAAACAACCACCCAAGTCATTTTCCTAATATCTATGCAACAACATCACATAGGTGCTTATACATCATATCAGTGATGACAAGTAAAGATAACAACTTGACAATAATATAAAAGCAAGACAATTCAGAGAGCTTTGAATGTAAAGATAGTATAACTAGATACACTTTCCATCACATATTCATATTCAACCTCAATCTAGTTAGGGCATCTCCAACCTTGCGCTAAATTTGTATACCAATTTAGTGCAAAAATCCACTCAAATGGTACATTAATACACTTTGGTGTAATTCCATTTTTCCTATTTTGTCCTTCATTTTATATTATAAAAAACAAATTTTCATTCCTATTATATACATTTTATAGCCTTTATTATTTAAAATGATTTGACTTTATTTATATTTCTTTAATTTGATTATTATTTCTAATTAACATTATAGTAAATCGTAATTTATTTAATTGTCTTATTAAGTGTAATGCTTTTTTTAATTTAGTAAAATGCAAATAATTTTTAATTTAATAATATTAGTGGTAACATAACTTGTAATTAAATAATTTCTAAAGTAAACTAATTGTTAACAAATAAAAAATAAGGAAATAAAGGAAATGATGTTTCATTTGGTGCAATATTTGGTGTAACAGTTGATAATGACTGCAAAATGTGGCGAAAATTGCACCATTTGGAGCGAATAGTTGGAGATGACTTTATTACATCGTGATCCACTTTGACTTCATGCATTGCAAGGTTGAAGATTGCAGTGTTAAAAATCACTGACGCAGTTAAAGTCGGAAACTGCCTCACACTTATTCTGCCGCACATTTATTATTACATGTATGGATTGACATAAAATAACAGTGAAGTTAAGGTCATATTAATCAATTATTCCCTTGTATACACCAATTTCATTATTTTATTCTAACAATAATACCAAACGAGTTAAAATTAAGAAATTTCTAAAGTAGCATCAAATCAACAGAAAAATAAACCTAGTAGAAGGCAATGTGCCTGCTCTCTTCACAACCAAACCCACTAAATTGATCCCAGAGAAAAAAAAAAAATAAAAAAGAGAGCAAAAAACACGTATAGAATTGGCACATATGTGTTAATTTGAAATCAATAACAAATGAAGTAACTTACCAGATCGAAAATAGAAACGTAGACTAAAACACATGATATCCTATTAGATCTGATAATTCTACATAGAGAAAAGAAGAAATCGAGATTCAAAAGAAACAGGTACCTCAGAATAGATCGAGTGCACCGCGGCTTAAGAGATGATTTTCTAATATTCTCTTCCGATTTGTAAGAGGAAATAGAAAAACTTTCAATTTTCAAGTTGTTCGAATGTGTGTGGTTCTGGGTGGAAAATTCGAGCGAGTACTTATATGGAGTGTTGGGCCGCTTCTAGAAAGATCTTCCTGTTGTGAGAATTCTTTCGCATGTGGGCTTCTCGGGTCATGGACCTATGGCCCATGGCTTTTAAAAAAATAATTTTCTAAAACACAAAAGCATGAACTACATTACAAAGATGCTATAGAAAACTAGAAATATAATATGGTCATTATTTTGAAAAAAAATGATATACCATTAGAAAGTGAGAAAAAATTTAAAATTTAGCAAAATATTTTTATTATGTAAATGTATAATTGAAAATGAATATGAGAATTAAAGAATTTTATTTTAAGGAAAAATAAATATGGGCTTACTGGGAAAGAAATAGTTAGAAGAGATTAATTTGTGGGTAGTCTTGACGAGGTAAACCGACAATAATCACTACGAAGGTGAACTATTATTAGGGGCTCAGTGTCACCTGCCAACTATACAATGTAATCAAGGAATTTACTGTAATCTAAGCCGGTGGTAATCATAACTAATAATAAATAGAACTATTCAAAGTTTTTAAGACTCACCAAACATGCATAAGTTAAGGCGGGTAGCATTAACTAGTGCACTATGTCCATGACTTTTGTCCAAGTATTTCATTAGCTTTGAAATAAAAGCAAATATTTTGTATAAAACTTGAATTCTGTGTGCTTGATTTTTAGTTTTAATCGGATTGATTATTTATTAGAACTTAATGCATTCTGGTACCATGTTTAGCTCATATTTGAGTTTCATTTGTAAAATTCATTTTTTCTCAAATTTATTTTAAACTATACATTATCACAATAAAATAATTTTTCACGTAAAATTACAATTTTTTCTTACTTATTAACAACATATTTTTCAAAAAAAACTACTTTTTTACAAAATCTATTATCAATTAATGAGGCTCAAATAAGGACAAAAACTTAGGGTTCCATTATTGAGGCTCGAAAGAAGATTTTTTTAATTTCATGATATGTCAACGGGATGGTTTTGCATATATTATTTTGAAAGGGTAATTAACACATAACGTCCACACATTTCATTATTATTGTGGAAAATATCATTATCTTTTATTTTTTTGGCATTTTCACCTTCTATTGCATAAAATGTAACTTTCATCCATTTTTTCAATTAAAAATTGTGAAATGAAGAATATAATATTCTCTTTAAATAAAACAAAAAAGAAAAAAAATAATTGCAATCATAGTCCCAAATTTTAAAAAATGCAAATGAGTCTCAAAATAAATTATTAAAAGGGTAATTAGTCTCTACCTTTCACTTAGGGGTGGGCAAAACCCAAACCAACCTGAGAAAACCGACCAACCCGACCAATTTGGGTCGATTTTTTGGAATTTTTGGGCGGGTTATGGGTTGGGTAATCGGGTCGGGTCGGGTCACGGGTTAGCAACCCAAAACCCGACCCGACCCGACAAAAAAGTAAAAATAAAAAAAAATCAATCATTAAGATACCAAAATCGACACGGCTATATAATTATATGCACAAAGAACTCGAATAGAAAAAAATGTTAGCGGATTTAAAAAATGTTAATACAAAAAAACACATATAATTACAAGCGCAAAAAATTGACAAAAAATAGTCCACGACCCAAACTCAAGAAAATTGATATACAGCTAACAAAAATATGCCCTCTACACGAAAGTTAATTACTTGAATTCCATGACAAAACAAAATATATTAAGAAGATACCAAAATTCACATGAATCGTGTAATTACTCCAGCGAAAAGAATTCGAATAGAAAAAATAATTCAGAAATAAAATTTCACGAACCTAAAAATGAATTCTGTAATCTAATATTGGCACACTGAATTGAAAAAGGAGGAGCGTGAATCGATATTTTAATTTTTTATTTTCAAGTCATCACTCAAATCAATTTTCATTCAACAACTATATTTTCAGAGATAATTGTCGTCAAATTGTGGGTGCAATACTGAGCAAACCTGTCTCGTGAATAAATAGTCAAACTCCTCTTTGTGAATAAATTTTTTTGAAAATGAGATAGTATATTTTTTGTAAAAGTTACGAATGAACATATCATTGGATTGTACTATTTTATTTTTCAAGTTTATTAATATTGGATGGCTAACGGTTATATTAATGTTATTTTACATCAAAAAATTGGATGATTTTAATTTTTGTGTAATAAATTTTTCTCAAACCGACCAACTCAACCCAACCCGACCGACACATAAATGGGTTGGGTTGGGTTTTAACATTTACATGGGTTGTGTTGAATTTCTAACAAACCGACAATGTTATGTTGGATTGGGTTTGGGTTTGGACAAAAACCGACCCAACCCAACTCACGTCCACCCCTACTTTCACTACTATTGTGAGTGCATATATATATTTTCACCTTTAATTATACATTTGATTGCGCAAACCATCATTTCTATCTATTTTCATCCAATTTCTCAATAAAAAGTTATGAAATGATAAATATACCTCATATTTAAATAAAAAAGCAAAAGAATTAATTGCAACCATAGTTCCAAAAAAATTTAAAAAGTGAGAACGAGTCCCAAATAAATTTTTAGAAAATTAGATAAACGAGTCCTAAATAAATTATTAAAAAATTAGAAATTAAATTCTTTTTTTAAAAAAAAAAGTAAAAAAGAACCCCAAAAAAATTTATTTAAAAATTTTAAAAAATTAAAAAGTGCAAATTAATCCCAAATAAATTATTAAAAAATTAGAATTTAATTAAATTTTGAGGGTATATTCATCATTTCAAAGCTCTTTAGTGAGGAATTGGATGAAAATGAATAAAAATGATGTTATTCGACAGAAAGATTTAAGAAAATAATTGTTACAATGAAAAAGGATCGAGAAATTTAACAGCAATTAAAATGTGATATATCAAATAAAAATTATTGTGACAACATAACCACCAAAAAGACTTAAGGATCATAATCAACAAGTAATGTTCTAAAAAACATAGAGCGTGATTAAGTGTTAAAGTGAAGATTCAAGTTTCATGAGCTTAAACGAGCCTATGTAAAACATAGGCGTAAAAATATGTTTTCTTATTTTTAATATTATTTAAAAAGATTTAATCATATTAAAAGTTATTAATAATTAAAATAATTCATATCAAATATATAGAATTATAAAATACTATATTTACTCAATAATTCGTACAATTAGTCAATTATACAATTTTCAAGTTTTCGAAATGCAAAAAGTAGACTATTTTTCATAGTTTTCAACAAAATAATGAGTCTCAAGATTATAACTATACAATATAGATAGCACCATAACTTAAATCTTATTCAATTGTTTATCGTATAAAGTTATTTTTAACTTTGTATTCATGAAGTCATTAAAAAATTGAAATTAAAGTGAAATGAATTTTTTTAAAAAAATAAATAAATCAAATAAAAGATTTTTTTTAAAAAGGGAAAAAATTAAAAAAAAAATAAAAAAGAGCTCCCAAAGTTGACGAAAGAGAGGAATTGGAGACGGAAAAAATTCAATCGTTTAGAAATTGGATTAAAAAAAAAAAAGCCAAAGCTAGCGTTTTGCCCAAGTTTCGAACTTTGGCAGTGCCTGGGCTAGCCTTTTAGTTCAATCGTTTAGAAATTGGATTAAAAAAAAAAAAAAAATAGCCAAAGCGGGCGTTTTGCCCAAGTTTCGAACTTTGGCAGTGTCTGGGCTAGCCTTTTAGAACACTGTCAACAAAGGTACATAATTGAAGATGCCAAGAGGGATAACTTATGATCGCTTAACTTGAGAAGAAATATCAATGTAGAAAATTATGATAATGTAGAAAATTATGATAATGTAGAAGAAGAAAATAGGTTGAGGCAAACGCAAGTGATCGTGTGGTCAAAAAACAAAGAACTGACAAAGGCGGTGCCATCGATGCCATAAAGAGTAATGGTTGCGACGATGTCGTCAGTGAGGGAACAACAATGGCGGTGCCAAAGAAAGTGCCCACGTCGGTGCCATCGATGGTTGAGAAATTTGTTTCTCATTTTTTTTCAATAAAAATGAAAAATATGATCATTATCTATCACATCAAGTCATCAATTTTGAATTTCTATCTCTTAAGTGGGACCCAATAATGACTATATTTTTCATTCTCATTCTACAATAATGAGAATCAGACGGAGACTTTGATTTGAAATTCCATTTTAAAAAGTCAATTTTGTTTAGATGAAAAATACAACCCTTTCGGGTTAATTTTTCCCAAACAAATTTAAAGGAAGAGGCAATGCTAACATTCTCCCCACGCACATGCTGGTCTGGTTTCAGAAAAAATAAATATATATTAGGGTCCGTTTGATTACAAGAGTGGAATTTGAATGGAAAGAAAATGAATTCTATGAAATTGAATTACCTAGAATTGTTTTCTTGGGAATTATCAATTAATTGTGTTTGATTGGTATAATTTCACACTTGAAAATGTTGAAATTTTGGATCTTTTATTGTTCGTTTGGCTTTGTTTTTCATGAAAATTGTCCATTAAAGAGATTTTTTTTTTTTTTTTACAATTGTCCATAAAATTTGTTCTCATTGGAAAGAAAAAAAAAAAAAAGTTGAAAACCATTTTCGCACTACTTTGGTGAGAAAAAAAATTCCACAAAATCATGAAAAAGGGAACACGGTAGGAGGAAAACATTTTCCATGAAAATTTTTAACTATCAAACATGACAAAAGTGAGAATTGAAATTTCAATTCCCTTTTCCATGGAAAATAATGGGCTATCAAACAGACACTTAAGAGTAATAAAAAAAAAGAAGAGGAAATTACACAAAACCCTACTTTTCTAGATAATCAGATTAAAAGTTTCAGTGTTCAAAAATCAGATATTTCATTTTTAAATATTAATTATAATTTTCATCACAAACCAAATTAATTTCATCCCAAACCCTAGATATCATTTCCAATTTTCCTCCTTCCCTATTCTCTCCATCCTCACCGGCGGCGAGCTCTCTCTCTCTCTCTACCCACCCTCACCGGCTACACACTATCCTCCCTCTCTGCCCGCAACCCAACAGATGGCGATTTCGCACTCTCCTCCATGTCTGCACTCACTCTCCACCCTCACTAGCGATTTCGCGACGCACTCTCCACCCTCTCTACCCACCATCGCGATTTCGTACCTCCACAGACGACGCAGCCTCGCGAGATCGGTGACTAATGTTTTTCCGGAGTTATTGATCTGTAGCGTCGTAACGAGCAGCAACCCGCGCGACCTCACAAGTTTCCGAGCAGCACCACGCCTACAGTAGACGGTTTAGGTTGGCTAACCAGCGAACTAAGATTTGCATGTTGATTGCTTGGTGGTGTGTGGTGGTGGTGGTGTTGGTGTTTTGGAAATGGTGATGTTACTACTGATTGTCGTAGCGTTTGGGTGATGGTGATGTTGGTCGTGGTGGTTGTCGTGGAGACGGTTGTAGTGGTCGTGGCTATAGTGCAAAGGTGGTGGAGGTGGATTACCAGATTTTGGTTTTTTGTGACTAAAAATATAATCTGTTACCTTAAAATTGTCAATCCGTGACCAATCACTTCGTCATCTGTGATCTAAAAATTATATAATCTGTGACTTTGAAAAAATCTGTGGCCAAATAATTTAAAAATCTGTGTTCATGTAACTTACCGTGACCTTAAAATTCGATAATCTATGACAAAATATAATCCGTAACCAATAATTTTGTTATCCGTGACTTAAAAATTATATAATCTGTAACCGTGAAAAAATCTGTGACCAACTAATTTGAAAGTCTGTGACCGTGTAACCTATAAATTTTGATTTGTAACCAACTAATTTTAAAATATGTGTCCAACGAATTAATTATGACCTACAAAATTTTTGAACTATAAAATTGGAGCAGTTGTCGAAACAATCGCCGAAATCGAAGAAGTCACCGAAACGGTTATCGAAATCGAAGTAGTCGTCGGAACGGTCGCCAGAGCGATACGGGTGGCGGAGGTGGGGTGGATTAACTATATATATATGTCAAATATCTTATTTTAGAAATTTGAAAGTTATTTTCTTATTTTTGAAATGGTATATAGTAAAAATAGGAGAAATGATTTTTTCCCCCCCAAAAAAAAAAAACCTGCTCTTTTCCAGCAGCCATCTTTCGGGCATTTGTGCGATATCAATTAGAAGAGAAGAAGCCACATAGCAGGCGGTTGGTAGCCAATCCCTGAGAACCCAACAATGAGCCCGGATGGCTACCCAAGGAAACTCAGATTCAATCCACCCCAACGCAAGGGAGGCAAACAAATCTGCCTCTAACGGACCACCAGGTGCATTGAGGTGTAGGCTCCATCAGAGAGAACATGAGCAAATTAGCAAGCCAGGATCAAATAACAGTCAAGTACATTACAAGGAGACCATTTATTCCATTCTTCGATGTTCTTGTACAAAACCACAAATGAAGATCAATAAATAGTGTAGTTCCATAAGTAACATCAGTACAGGAATATGCATGTGATATACTCGGTCGAAGTATTGATCTACTTAGTTTCTCATATACAAAGAATATATATGTGATATATGCTAGCATGTTATATTCGAAACATGAAGAGCTGTGTCATAGTCCCATGACACCTACCAAAGCCTAACGAAAATGTACATGGTGTCTTTCCATTTGCTGCAGGATAACATAACAAATGCACCTCCTAGCTCTCTTCAGAAACCTGTGTGCATTATCCAATGATACATTATGATCCGAGAAATAGGAATTGGTAATGCTATTCATATTTCCTAATATAAGAGAATACATACAAGAACGATACTTAACTAGTCATGCGACTCCCACAACCCAACTCAAGATGGAGACGGGGCAGGGAAGAGTAGGGTCGGTAACGGAAAGTCTATAAAGTATTGATAGTTTTTATGTGGTGCACTTGGGAAAATTTACATTTGCAGACCATTAACTACATTAGGTGTAATTGAAAGTAATGGACAGATAATAGCTCCTAAACTAGGTCCAAGTGTATGCATGCGAGAAATGATCAACCAGAATGCAGGTGAAACCAGTTAAGAATGCGAAGAATACCTTCGGGTAGCAACTTTGTCGGGCAATTGTTTGGTTGCGTGTATTTACAATGACTTCGCACCATATTTTTGCCTGCACAAAATCACAAATAGGATTATGAGGAATTGATAAATTTGATATTTGATCTCAATATTAATATTCAGCTTAAAGGTCATAATATACATAGCATAGAACCTAATGCTAAAGGAGGTTTACACAGCCATCTTTTTTTTCTACCTGGTAAGTAATAAATCCATGTTTATTGAAAAGATTATAATATTTAGGTGCATCAGTAAATAATTTAAATCGATATATCAGAGAAGAAATGATGAAAGATAGAAAGCAAAAACTGAAGACAAAGGTAAGGAGAATTTGTTAACTCCACATCAGAATAGGCAGAATGCTCTTACAAAGAGTATCGGTTAAATGACTCCACAAGCTAAAAAGTGGTCCTTCAGTTTTTCCGCATACTTTGAAAAACTTAAAGCCTGTTTGGGAGAAATTTTCATCCAAATTTTAATTATTTATTGGACCGTTGCCAATGCAAAATGGGCCCACTGTCATCATTTTTGTTGACTTCCATCTCAGTACATTCTCACACTAGGACCCACTTGCACTTTTGCAAACGGTAAGAAAATTGCTTTTAATCTAGTGGAAATTGTTGTCAGACATGGCCTTAATGAACCATCCGATTTATCACCTTACATGCATTTACAAAGTTAAACCGACTTAAAGAAGTTCAAGTTCCTAACAACAACAATGAACGGTTACGGCATTGACAGCAAAGTAGTCACCCATCTAAGTCAATTAAATAAAAACTCTCTAAATCTCAAGGTTGGTCATACCAATTATGCTCTTTTGTCAAGCTCATCAACCTTTTATCCCAACTACAGCAAAATGATTAGCTCTTTAGGATTCCAAAAAATACAAACTTGATTTCATTTCAATTAAATCAAGCACGTAATGATCTATTCCGTAACATGAAATTGTATACTCATCTGCATTTACAATACAAGTCAATTTCTAATCAATAATCTTTATATATTGCTTAGCTAAGCTTTTAAGTGCTTATAAGATGTGGGTACTACGGAATGTGTGTTTAAAAGTAGATAAAAGTTGTGGGCCCTAAATAATATGTGGTTAAAAAATCATGTTTCGCCAGCTTATAAGCACTTAAAAGCTTTGTCACACATTCACGAAATCTTTAACTTGTTAGCCACAATGTCCTTCATATGTATCCATGTACATTTTTAAAAATGAATCTACAAGAATGGCTACTTAATAATCTAGCTCGTCCCAATTATATTCGTCTACAAACTTGACTTTAGGCTGATCGTAGTCAGCGCACAAGAAAAAACCAAATTTACTAATTAGGGCTACTCTACATTCAAGACCATATCTAGCAATAACTATCTCGAGGATTTCATATGTGCTGCACCGAATTAACAAGAACTCCAACACGAATAAACTGCAATTCCCACCAAACCACTTCAACATTCATCAAAGCACTTAGCCTAAACAAATTAAAGAAGTGATTAGAAACCTCCAATTCATATTTCGCTTGATCTATATTATTTGATCCATTTCGACTTCACGAGTCCAACTAAAACTGATGTACACATACGACAAGTATTTCACTATTCTCTGAATTTTATGAATATTGCAAAATATTATCTCAACTCAATATTAATCTCTAATAAGAGCAACATCTAATACAATTCACACAGTTTGTATGACATTCTTAAACTTTTGGCCCTTGGCCATCTAAATCATCAAATCTATACAGACAAATTCTGGATACGTGAAACAATCTTAGGCAATTATACTGCTGTTGGAAATCCTTAACCATCTATCTTAATATTAATAATCTGTCTTGATGCTATATTCATTGATATCCCATTCTCTTCAAAGCAAAATATTTGCACAATACGACTATTAAGAATTGACTATTGTAGCCAAAATCAGAACCCGCCAACTTAGAACTGCATTTCGCTCCTGACTACATTATTAACTATTTTTTATGGTAAACTTTCCATTGAAGATCGTTTGTGCCTTCACGACCTTTCTATTAAAAATCATCGCAAATTTTATTCTTCCATTGCAGTCACATATTGTTTCAATATTCCAAAACCTCAATCCTGAATTCTCATAGTAGTGCAATTTAATCTCTGAAGGCAAATGAAATTTCACAAAAACACCTCTATAATTACGAAATTTACATGAATTTTTACTTGGCCCAAGCCATTAATAATAGATGACTATATTGCTATTTTAACATATTGACTTCAATCTGTGCTAAATAACAACTCAGAAAACAGCAATATTTTACCTTATACTTAATTAGGAAACAAGATTTACCTTTAGAGGAATTTCGAAAAAGAAAACACCGAGCTTCCCACTAATCTGCGACGTCGTATCAAACGGGATCGCACCCTTTGCCAAATCCTCCAGCAACAGAATCACATCGCTCAATATCTCAACTCCGTCGAGAACGAGCGTGGTGTTGATGTACGACGTTCCACGGGCCTTGATGTGGCCACCAGCCGACACAGCAGATCCCAATCGCTTCCCCCGGTAGTCAATCGCAACGAGTAAGGAATCATAGTCAATAGAGTAGAAGTCTCTGTTCCGGACCTTAATGGTGCTGTCTAGGGTGATGTCGAGGGAGATTTTGGGGCGGGTATGAAAGTGGAGGCGATCGAGGCGGAGGCGGACGATAGAGAGGCCCGGGTCGGACGGCCAGAGGAGGTAGGCGGCGGCGACGAGGAAAGGCAATACAGTGGCAAAGCAGATTAAACTGCGACGACAGGATTTACTGAGAAGACGGCGGGTGTGCGGTGGTTGGTAGGTCAATACGACGACGTATGGCGGTTCTTGCAGTTGGGATTGTGACTGAGGGTCAGGTATGAGAGGCTGGTGAAACGACGACGTATCAGAATGCTTTGTTGAATACATTTTTGGTTGGTAAACTGACGATTGTAAGGAACTTTTCCACGGGGTCCCCGAGATATAGGAAGGAGAAAGGAAGGTGAGGTGAGTCCGGTTCCTTCTCTGCAATTCTGTCAAAGTTTGAACTAAAACCGTGTAACACTTTCATAATTTGTGGTTATATTGCCGTATTTATTTTTATTTGATACACCATATTTTAGTTTTTTTATCAATGTAGCAATTATTTTTTTAATTTTTTTCTTCGAATTCTTATCTTCAACATTTCATTAATTACCACGTCTTATCTTTGATGATGATTTATATCAAAATATTTTATTTTCATATTTGAAATGAGGGAAAAATACTTTTGCACTTTTTATTAATTTATTGTTTTAAAATGATGAAAAAATAAGTTGTTTCAGCCATATTAACGGACTTTTAGAAATAAAATTGTTGTTAAGCCCCTGTTTGGTACACATTATTTTTTTCATTTTTATTTTTATACTCATTTTCAACCACGCATTTCTCAATAAAATAATATTTTCCATCACATTAATAACTTTTCCTTAATTTTTAATAACACATTCTCCATCAATCTACTATTCCAAAATACATTCTTCCAAAATAATGTGTCTCGAACACACCCTAAATACAAAATGTGTTAACTAATGAAAAGTTTAAGAATGAGAGTGATATGAAAAGTTATTAGAGACGTAAGTACTATAATTAGCAGAGATTAAGAATCTTAAGTACAGTTAAAATGTGGTGCAAGAAATAAAAATTAGGGTTTGAATATTATTATCTTTCAAATTTTATATTGCACTTAAAAACGAGCCATTATTTAAGAAAACAATATTTTAAATAGTGATTTTTAGGAGAATGTGTAGTTAAAAAGTAAAAAAAAATATTCGATTTAAGTACAAAATAATTTATTGTATAAATGTATGATTGAAAAAAAGTATATAGAACAAATAGTTTTCTAATAATGACTGTCAAACACGTGCTTAATATGTTATAGAAGTGGAGATTTTGCTTAAAAAGTGTAGTTAATAATATTTATCCCTATTTGGATTCCATTAAAATTTTAATAATTTTTTTTTCTTTCTTCCTTTTAATTACACATTCTCCAACCAAATGATATTACACATAAATTCAATTTTTTTAACCACACATTTAAAAAAAAAATCAATATTCTAAAATTACATTTTCCTCCAAAATTGATTTTAATGGTGCCCAAATAGACTTTGAGGGCCTTTTAGCATGACTTTTGACCAGTTAAAATAAGGTTTTGAGATTCAAAAGTTACTTTTGAATCAATTTGACTAATTTTATAAAAGTGATTATTTTAATTAGAAAGCTTTTAGATAAAATTAGTTCAATATGATTTTCTCTAAAAGTACCTCTCGAATATAAAGCTCTTTTTAGAAATTGGTGAGAATAAAATTGCTTCTCGAATATAAAGCTCTAAATAAAAATTAAAATAACTTAGGAAGATCTTTTACATGAAGCAAAAATAAGAGTAAAATTCATACCAAATGGGCCATTACTCTACTCTATTAAGCCAATGTTTGATAGGAATTAAGAAATTTTATTAACTTTTATCTAAATTTATTAAAAAATTAATTTTAATTCTCACCAAACATATGCTAAGTGTTGGCATGCTATCATTCTAAACGGTGCTACTTTAATTAATTCTGTGTCAGTTTCACGTTATATTCCTATGTATCCACGTGAAAATGAATGAAGATAAGTTTTCATTATATTTGGAGTGAAATCAAGATCCCGTGATCCAAAATCGTATGTTGTCGCTTCAAACGATGGGTGCCATTTCAATTAATTTCATATTTTTCTCATGTTCTGTTCCCATGTATCCACATGACAATGGATTAATTCAAGTCTTCACTATAATATGTTGCCATTTAAAACAGATTGGTGTCATAATTTTGTATCCATTTAACTTTATGTTTCCTCATATTAACACGAAAATGAACTCATATCTGCAATCCATCTGTTATTTAAGATCGAAAAAAATATTTTGCTAAGAGGAATAGTGGTTGATGCCCCCACCATCTGTAAGTTGAAGAGTTTCATAGATTTTTATTTTTTTTTTAAGTTGCTGATGCAAGTGAAAAGGCACATGGATGCGCATGCAGCTCTGAGATAGCTCATGGTATTTGGTATGTGAAAGACGCATGCTTGAGAAAAAGGTGGAAGTTGACATGTTAGAGATTAAGGGATCGTTCTCTTTGTATTTTAAGTTGAGTGTCCATTTTGAGTCTTGTGTTTTGAGTGTTGATTTTGAGATTGTTGAAAGTGCGTTCTTTTTGACATTTTGAAAAATTATTTTGAAAACACCCAAAACGCGCTTTGAAAATTTTGGTTTGATTATAACTGAAAACACTAAAAATGACGAATTAATTTGTCGTTTTGAGTTTTTTTTGTGAATTTTTAACTTATTTAAATGCGTTTTCGAAAATAGGAAATAGAATGCATTTTCACAGCTTTGAAAAATCGAAAACAGAAAACGGCTTAAAAACGGTAAAGAAAACAACCATAAGGGTTCGTTTGATTGCAAAGGTGGAAAATGGGTGGAAAGAAAATGAATTCTAGAGAATTGAATTGCCTAGCTTAGAAAATGTTGAAAGTTTTGTATTTGTTTGACTTTGTTTTTATGGAAATTGTCCATTAAAGTGATAATTTTTTTTTATCATTGGGTCTAGAATTTGTTTTACTTGTCAAAAAATTTTAAAAAACAAATTTAAAATTACTATACCGAATACCGTTTGTTTGACTTTGTTTTGCATGAAAATTGTCAATAAAAGTGATAAATTTTTTTACCATTGTATCTAGAATTTTTCCAATTGTCTAAAAAAAAAAAAAGAATGAACGAAAAAAAATAGGAAAATCAATTCCCACCAAACCAAGGAATTGGTAAGCATGTGACCCTAAGGTGAAAACTTTTTTTTCATGAAAAATAAAGTGCATCGAACAAAGCAAAAATAAAAGTTGGAATTTATTTTCCATTTTCCATAAAAAATAATGCCCTAGGGTCTAAAGTTTTCTCTGCTTTTCTCTGTCTAGTGACTGTCTGCGTTTGAACTCTAGTCTGGATTGTTATAATTTTGGCCCTGTTTTCATATTGAATTGTTTTTTACTATTTCTTAGGTTGAGTTGCACATTAAGACAACATTGGTATACAATCTTTATCTAAGTCAAGGCGTGTCATAAACGAAAGTTTATATTTTCCATTCATTTGCAGTACAAGAACGCAGGTGAATTCCTGGATAAATCAAGTTACACTCCTTATAAAAATCATAAAATAATAAACTCCAACGACAAATGGGCTTATTTTGCCACCATAGAAAACTCACATTCTATAAGCAAACGTGTTTGTCCATTAGTTGGGGGAGTAATTTAAACTTTGGTGACTAATTCGTAAGAAACCTATAAATTAGATGACCTCCAATGAAATTTTCTTTGGTTTACAAGTCTTTGGCCCCAATAGTTAAAATGAAAAGTAATCTGGTGTAGAATTGTCAAGAAGATAAGTTAGCCAAGACTTGACTTGTATTTTGGACACCCCTTTTTCTAAACACCTATTAATGTTTAAATCACACTTTCTATCGAGTAACTAATTACACTAGTTGAAATGTCCAATTCCACGCGTTTTTAATAGTTTTTATTTTTATTTTTACTTTCAGTATTGAGTAAGCGTTAGAAATAAGAGTAGTGTTATTCATAATCAACGGTGTTAAACATCAATTTGGATGACAGCACATGATAGATCCAATTAAATAAATCCTAAATCAACACATTTAATTAAAATTTTCATTTAATGTCACATACATGCCACATAGACGGGTGTTTTAACACCACTGATACTAAATAACATTATTCCCAAAATAACCATCGATCCCTTATTGCATTTTTCCGAACCTCACCCGATATATTTCTTTGGGTGATCATAATGAAGGGGCATATCGATCATTGCGACAACAATTAACGACCGAGAAGATGCTAGAAGTCAACATTTTTATCTTTGGTTTATCAAAACAATATATTTCTTTATTGAATCATACTTTGACACCAACAAATCCTTTTTTTTTTCTTTGCTAAGAATTTGCTCCAAATTGAACTATTGCCACCTAACAAAATTCATGATCTGGATATGAGTTACATGTTAGACTCACCATCAAATCTACTATGAAAATATTATGTGCACGTGCCAATTGTGAAATACAAGTATGCTTTATCGGGATACTATGCATTATTTTTACAATTGTGGATATCAGTTAGATTCCAGACTCACCGCCAGGGTTGCTATGATGAACAACTTATTATGACTAATATTTTAAAAAAGCACTGCATTTTCTTCATTGTTATTTGGACTAAAACTGGTTTTCATAGTATCAAGTCGAAAAAAATAAATATAAATTGGGTGATCAATTGAAACAAATTAAAACTCGATGACCAACTCGAGATACATTTGTAAGTCAAGTGACTTCCAGTGAAATGTCGGTTGGCGTCTTGAAATATCCTTTTGTCCAAAATAAACCAACGGACAATGGCACATTAGTAAATAACTCCATATTACTTTCTCCTTCACTTCTCAGCTTTCTTGCCTGTAAAGATTGCTCTTTTTTCACAACAAACAGTAAAGAAATATCCGACGACTTCGTTACCCTTTTTTTTTTTCTTTCTTTTTATTCACTACTTGTTATTATTATCCCAATTTCTCCTCTCTTCACTCACCGATTGAAATTGAAATTGAAATTTGGATCCAAAATCCCGATTCTCCCAATTCTCTTATTGCAATCATTGCGTGTGTGATTTCTTGTGGATTTGTAGGTGGGGACTAATGGGCTGCACGCAATCTAAGATCGAGAATGAGGAAACTGTAAATCGATGCAAAGAGCGGAAGCAATATATGGAGCGGGCCGTTACGGCCCGCAATAAGTTTGCGGCGGCCCACTCGTCCCACGCGATGTCCTTGAAGAACACCGGTGCCGCCCTTAGTGACTGTGCTCACGGAGAAGTTGTATATCCCGTCGCCGCCGCCGCCGGCGGCAGTGGAGGTGGAATTGGTGTTGATGCCACCGTTCAGCCTCCAATTCCGCCTTATGATAATTTTGCTTTCCCTCCCCCTCCCCCACCCCCTTCGTTAAATACGACTCCTTCGCCGCTACAGCGGGCGTCTACAGTTCCTGAGTTTCGAACTGAATTAAAGCGTTCGAACTCGATAATTGAGGAGGAGGACGAAGAGGACATTGAAAATGAGAGCGCTCATAGTTTGAAGCATCGCAGCAGTAAGAGCAGTGGACGGGGTAGTATGGGGGGGAGAGGTGGACTTTCACGTAAGGAGGTTACTGAGGGAGAGGTCTTGCAGAAGCCACCTCCGCCAATGCGGCCAAATGAACGCGATCACGAGCATCCGGCCCCTCCTCCTCCTTCTATGAATAACGACGATTCTTGGGATTATTTCTTCGAGGCAGATGTGCAAGGGTCGACACTGGCTGATGTGGAGGATGATCAGTACCAGGTACAGGAAATTGAGCGAAAAATGCAAGAAGAAAGGGCTAATAAACGTGAAATGGACGGTGAAGTTGATGGAGGGAGGAGGGTTGAGCACGTGGAGGTGGCCCCTGAAGTGGTGGAAGGCAAAGTGAATCTTTCAAAACAGCCTCCTCTGACTCAAACATCAGTGGCAACAAAGCTGACCAAGAGAGTGAAAATGGTGGCTCCAGCAGAAGGGAAAACGAAAGGCGGACAGAGTAATACAAACTTGTTGCAAATATTTGTGGATCTTGATGATTATTTTCTCAAGGCTTGCGAGAGTGCTCATGATGTATCTAGGTTGCTTGAGGCGACCCGCTTGCATTATCACTCAAATTTTGCGGATAAAAGAGGTATAATATATATAGTTGGTGTTTAATGTGGTTAGAATCGCATAGTAATGGCCTTGGAATAAACCGATAACAATAATGGCTATTCAGTATGAATAATGAATAGTTCACTAATCAAATTAATATACTTTATCAAGGGAAGTTCTTTCACCTTACTCATGTAGTTTACAGCAAATGTTCAATATGCCCCTAATTTTAGTTTGGATTGGAAATAATGTTAGTGTTGTCCTGTCAGTGGTTGAATGATCCTTTCACTATTTGATGTTTATATAAAAGCTCAAGTGAAAAATAGCAAATGGCATTGCCAAAAAAAATAAATAAATTTGCATCTGCATTAAGTGTAGCCGTGTAGTCATTGAAACTATAAAGTACATGGCTTTATTAGATTTTGGTGTGGATTTGGAACAACAATTAGTCCAATAGTTCAGATAAGCCGTGGAGTATTCATGTGGATGTATAAATACTAAGCTTTTTCATTGTAGGACACATCGACCATTCTACTAGGGTCATGCGCGTCATTACATGGAATAGGTCCTTCAAAGGTTTACCTAACGCATATGATGGAGTTGACGACTTTGATTTTGAAGAGCACGACACTCATGCAACAGTGTTGGACAAGATGCTGGCGTGGGAGAAAAAGCTTTATGATGAAGTTAAGGTATGTACATTAATATTTGGGTTCAACATGTCATATATATTCGGTGGATCTTTAGACTTTGTTTCTTTAGTATTCATCTTGTTTAATTTTCATCAACAAAGTTATACTTTAAAAACGGAAGATTTTCTAGCTTTTATCTTATTCTCAATACGGCGGTCGAATTCGAAAATTTTACTTACATTTTGTTGTTAATTTTGAATATGGTGAACAACTTTGTTTAACAGCACCAATTTTAATCTAGTATTCTACCAACCATCAAAATCTAAATTTGGTGCTTTCATGGGAGTTTCTGCCATAGATTGACTTTTAGGTACTGGTACCCTAGGTTCACTGCTTCAAACCTCAACCAGATACTCCAGTGAGTGCGTGCACAACTGGAAATCAGCAACATGTGAAAGTGTTGAATTTAACACCATGTCAGAGAACCTAAGTGTGTGACTGACGCAGTTAGCTCTGATATCAATTGACACAGAACTTTTACAGAATGAGAATTAGAGATGATAGAATAAAAGAAGAAGTTAGGAGGAAGAAATCTATATTCAGCCCCTGTTTGAGCCCCATTTTTTTCCCCAAAATGCAATTTGGAACAGTATTTTGACGGAGAATGCATGGTTAAAAAATAAAGAAAAGTTTTGGGTTTGCGTGTAATATTGTATTATATTGAAGAATGTGTAGTTGAAATAAGAAAGAAAAATGTATTTTTAAAATAATGGGACCAAACAATGGCTTAAGATCAATAATTACTAATAGTATGAATATAAATGAAATCCTAGGTTCGGTTACATAGGATAAAGAATTTAAATCTCAAAGATAGTTTTATAACTTTCATGGTAGGAGTATAGGCGTATAGCCAACTCTGGTTGGGTCCAAGTGGAGATCCCACTTAGGTTTAGATGGTGTTTTCATTAAATAAAAACTTAAATCTTAAAAAAACCTCTAATAAACAACAACCTCATCTTGTAAAATCTTAGCCCCTGTTTAGTATACATTAAAATTTTCATTTTCATTCTTCTACTCATTTTCAACTACACATTGTTCAATAAAATAATATTTTCCATCATATCAATAATTTTTCCTTTTTTTTCAACAATACATTCTTCATCAATCTATTATTCCAAAATCATTCGTTCAAAATATTTTGGCTCAAACACACCCTTAGTTAATCAAAACTACTAAAATATAATGTAAATTAAAATTTAAAGAGGAAGGAATATATGTTCATATCGAGTCAAAATATTATACTGAAAGGATTAAGATGTAAAGTGAAAACCAATCAAAGATTTATGGAGAATATTTGTCATCATAAAAGGAGGAACAAGCCATGTTTACATTTACTCAGTCCTCACACTTTCAAGGAATGGCATAGATTTCCCTTGAAATAAAATTAGATTTTAGCCTATAATTCATGAATTTGACATGATATCTCCTAATTTTATTGTTGCAGAAAAATGTCAGCTTTAGACATTCACTGCTGATACCGGAATAAGAAAGCAGTCCCTATCAATTTCCTTTCTTTTTTCTTGGTATTTAATTGATTAGTGTTTGTCAATGAGATTTAATAAGATTACAGAGATCGTCGAAGATTGAATAAGATTCCGAAGATCGTCAAAGATTACTACTATTATAGATAGATTGTTTTTGCAATTAATTAATATTGTAATTGATTGCTACCATGTTTTGTTGTTATTTTGGTTTTTATATAATGAGAGAATCTCTCACATAGAGGGACATCGAGTCTTTTATTGAGTATATTTGACATGATATCAGAGCCATTTTAATCCTAAACAAATTAACCCTTGAATTTCGTTTTCGACGGGCGGCCTTGTGCTGCTCGTCGAGCCAATTTTTTTTTTTTTCAATAAACACAATCATTTTTTGTAGTTTTTCAAGTTAATGCATATCTCCACCTAAACAAATTAACCTTGTTCATCTCGTTTCCGGCTGCTCGGCCTTGACAGCTTCATCAGCAGAATCAAATTCTTCCAGCTCCGTTAGCTTCTCCGCAGTTCACAAATAAAGGCTTCGATTATAACTAGTAGAGCGACTCCAATTGGGGATTAGTGGTGGTGTTTGCGGTGGTAATTTTTCAGCGTTTGGTGGCTGTGAATCTACAAGATGGTGGCGGTAGAAGTGTTATGTTACTTTGGTTTTTTCCTACGATTTCTGCTGGAGGTAGTGAGTACAGAGAGACATGGGAGTGTAGATCATAGCACTTTGGTTGCTCAGATGATGAGCTCAAGTTTAGGCTGTTTTGTGGGATTTCTTCCACCTGCAGCATTTGGAGTTTTGACCGGTGTTTTGGTGTTAGAGCTTTTGTTGGAACACGAATTATGTGTTCGATTAAGTTCTCCCGACGGATAGAGCTCACTGTATGTGTCGGCACACTTCGTGAATTTTTTTTGGAAATTCTTTGAGTGTGAGTTATTGTAGTATCTTTGGAGTGTTCTTGGAGTGACTTTGGAGTAGTTCTTTGTTGTTTCTGCATTATTTATTGTTCTTGGTCTCTCGTCGTCACTAATTTTTGTAGTTGGTTGCTTTGATTTGGATTTTTTAGTGGGCAAAAGTATTGTCACCGTCACTAGTTCATGATTGCAAATTAATGTTTTTGTCAGCATCAATTTGAGGGGGGATGTCAATGAGATTGAATAAGATTACGGAGATCGTCGAAAATTGAATGAGATTCCGAAGATCGTCAAAGATTACGACTATTATAGATATATTGTTTTTACCATTAATTAATATTGTAATTGATTGCTACCATATTTTGTTGTTATTTTGGTTTCTATATAATGAGAGAATCTCTCACATAGAGGGATATCAAGTCTTTTATTGAGTATATTTGACAGCGTGAAAACAAAATTCTTCATTATAGTTTTGTATCTTGATTGCTTCATTCTCTGTGGCCTTTACTGTCTACCCTTATGTATGTATCCTGAATTCCTGATGTAGCACATATTCAGTGAACGCATACCAGAAATAATCCTGCTGTATCTAGTGATCAATATTCATTTTTAAGTAATGGTGAAGACTACAAATTTTTTGAATGCCACAAAATATTCTCTGTTTCTTTGCCACTTAATGATGTACAATGTTTGTCTCCGAAGATCTCTGTCCATTAAGAATACTAGAATAGTTTGTGGTTTGTCTTTGATGCTACAGGCAGGTGAGCAAATGAAACTTGAATATCAGAAAAAGGTGGCTTCGTTGAATAAGTTGAAGAAACATGGCTCAAATACAGGCGCCTTAGAGAGAATGAAAGCAGCAGTTAGTCATTTGCATACCAGATACATTGTTGACATGCAATCCATGGACTCCACCGTTTCAGAAATTAATAGTTTGCGCGATGATCATATGTATCCGAAACTTGTTACCCTTGTTGATGCGTAAGTTCCTACGTTGCTATGAGAAATACTTTATGTTGTCTAGCCGTTGTTGAGGATCTCTAGCTTGCTTCCATTGGCATTTGTTATAAGCAAAATAATTATTGCGGCATATACCATGACCACTTCAGAAAACACGCAACCTCTAATATTCTAATATGATACCATGAGTTTCTCTTGCTTATCTTCATGTGCATGAACTTCTAGGTTTCATTGTTCTTACTACCCCAAAAATCGCTTAGCCTATGGATCTTCTATTTATTTTTATCCCATTTGTATATTCAAATTTGATTTTTTTTCCCCTTCGTTACTGCAAAGTTCTTTATACAAGTTATTGCATTGTTCTTGTTGAGGATGTAATTTAAATAAATATGCTTGTACTTTCTATAATCACTCAAGCTGTTAGATTGATGTGATTTGACGTGGTAACAGAGCACTTAAGTTCCTTAGTTAAATTCCGAATATCACCTATTATGAAAAGTTTGCTCGTGTTAGCCTCTGATGTATTGTGAGGTGCCTCTTGAAGATATAGTTTAAATAAATATGTTTGTCCTCTCCCAAACATCTTAATCTTTTAGATGAGATGGTAAACTGATCCAAGACGGGTATTTGGTTAAGCCCATGAGTATCACCTCTAAATATATTCATGGTTAATTGTAATCAGCATTTGAATTATCCAAATGTTATAATTATTATTAATATTTTTTTTTTGAATTTTTGTTCTCGTGCCTATTTGAAGAAAATTGTTTTTAGAAAATTACAAAAAGTTTTTCATCTATTGGCCTTGTAAAGTTAGCTTGTTCTTTTTTATATCCATATTAACCTTAAAAAATATACTAAGTCGTTTTTTATGGATCACAGGATGGCTATAATGTGGGAAACGATGAGAATGTACCACGAAGAACAATCTAAGATAGTTCTAGCTTTGAGACACGTGGACATTTCTCAATCTCCTAAAGAAACAAGTGACCACCACCACGAGCGAACTCGACAGTTATGTGGTGTTGTTCAGGAGTGTCATTCACATTTCAGTGAACTCATGTCTCAACAGAAAGAATATATTAAATCTCTGAACTGTTGGTTGAAGCTAAATATCATTCCTATAGATACAAACTTGAAGGAGAAGGTTTCATCTCCTCGTGGGACCCAAAATCTCCCGGTACAGACACTTTTGCAAGCCTGGCAGGATTACCTCGAGAAGATTCCCGATGAGCCTGCGAAATCCACTATTAATAACTTTGCTGCTGTAATTCAGACTATATGGCAGTATCAGAAAGAGGAGTTGGATTTAAGAAACAAATGTGCAGAGTCGAGGAAGGAGCTTATGAGAAGGACCCGAGAGTTCGAGAATTGGTATAATAAATATATGCAGAGGAAAACCCCACCTGATGAAATGGATGCAGACAGAGCACACGATAAGGATTTAATTGCAGAAAGGCAGCATATTGTCGAAGCAGCAACATTGAAATTGAGAGGTGATGAGGAAGCATACCAAAGGCAGTGCATTCAGGTCAGAGAGAAATCAATGAGGAGTCTGAAAAGCAATTTACCAGGATTTTTCCAAGCACTGTCAGATTTTTCTCTTGCTTGTTCGGAAATGTATAGCAACTTGAGGTCCATCGAGCATTCACAAGATAGAAGTCACGGTTGATGAAGGGACATGGATATATCATTCCGTGCTATTTGGTAAATTTTTGTTTTGACTTTCAAAATAAATTCCACTTTGTCGTATCTTCATATATATATATATGTATGTATATGTTCCTGGCATATATAGCAAATACTTTTAAGATTTTTGAGTGCTTTGTTTTAATGTAACCTGTGAATTAATTCATTGGTATGTAAGGTGTGTTTTATATGACATATGACTGTCAACGGGGCCTTAAATGGTATTTCTTTGGTATACACTTGTACATACTTGTGTTTAGTACTTGTGAATTAAACATTAGTACTTGGTTTGTGCTTCATTTTGTAAAAGGGAAATTTCATAATTAAGAGGTTAAGTTTCACCAATTTCAAATTTAAGAGGGTTTAAAATTTCAAATTTCAGATTTTTAAGGTTTAAAATTTCAAATCTCATATTTTTTTAAAATTTTATCTATAAATTAATTAATTAAACATATATTTTATTAATTAAATATATTAAGATCACAATTCCATATAATTTGGTCAAATATTTTATATAATTGGTCACAAATTGTAAAATTTACATGTCAAAAATTATTTTATGGTTACAATTTAAAAAATTTATAAGTCACAATTTGTTTATCGATTACAAATAAAAAATAGAAACGTTACAAATTTATTTTACGGTCACAATTCAAAAAATTTATATGTCACAATTTGTTCATCGATCACAAATTAAAAATTTTATAAGTCACAAATTATTTACGATCACAAATCAAAAATTTTATAGATCACAAATTATTTTACAGTCACAATCCAGAAATTTTATAAGTCATGATTTGTTTATCGGCCACAAATAAAAAAAATTGAAACGTCACAACTTATTCATCGGTCACAAATCACAAACTTTATAAGTCACAATTTAGTATACATTCACAAATTGTTTTTTTTTTTTTTTGTTCATAATTTATATTTTTCATTGGTTACATATTGTTTATTGGTCACAAGTCAATGAATTTAATGGTCACAAACGATCAAATAATCTGTAACCACCACCAATATTTACGACATCGCCTCACCACTGCCTTAGCAACACCACCACCGTCACCGCTAGAGCCGCCGCCACCACCTCTCAACCAAAACATACCACGTATCTGCTTTGATTGCAAATCTCACAAACCACCACCACCACACGGACAATCTGAGCCCATCATCACCGCACTCAACCACTGGTCAACACCACTGCACAACCATTGAACATAGCGCCCCAACCACACAACCGCACCCAATCAAAATACTCCAGTACCCAAAACCCCACTACATCTTATACCCACCCTACCTCATTAGCTGACCCAAATTCAACCTTACGTCTTCCTCCTCCAAACACTACAGCAACCACCATTGCCGCCACAACAATCCCCAGTCGTGAACCACCACTGCCTCCCACTGACAGCTGCATCGTCGGCACTATCACTCCCTTCAAACCACACCATCGTCTTCTTCATTCCTCGCTATAGCCCTCACCACAACCAATACCATTGAACCGCCACCACCATGTGGTGCTTTGCAGATTGCTATAAGGATGAAGTCATTGTAGCGGCTATGCAACAGATCGCTGGGGTGTGGGCGAAGGCGGGCAGATAGCTGTCGACGACTATGCGCGATCTCAAACAGCGCTGCTCAGACGTCTTCTCGTTCGACGGCGACGATGAGGTAGAGAGAAGGGGAGGTAGTGATGTAGAGTAGAGAGAGTGGGATACAGAGAGGAGAGAAAATAGGCGACACTGAGGTTGAGTATGGAGAGAGAGGGGGATAAAGAGAAGAGAGAAAATGGAGAAATGAAATAATTAGAGTTTTGGTGTGTATGATTGGGTAGAATGAATATGTATATTTAATTTATAATATAATTATTAATATTTTAAAATTTGAATTATCATATGATTTTTGCAATAAAAACTTGTAAATTTGAATTTTGAAATTGGAAGTCTAAAATTCTGGTATAATTTAATTTTTACTAAATTCATTCCAGTGGGCTATGCATTTCTAGTTTTTTTTAGCCAATTGTTTTGCTGCATATGGTGAAGAGAGTAGTTGGGTTAGCTAAAAGAGGAGTTCAATCAAAAATCATTTGACAAATCAATTTTCCCCCTAAAAAGGTTAGTGGGTGTAGAGCTGTACAGTGGGTTGGGACGGGCTTGGCCTTGTAGGCCTGTTTACACAAAGGCCACTAGGTACGGGTTTGGATTCAACTAAATTAAGCCTAGTGATGTAGCTCACCTTAATATCCCTTGACGGGCTGGGGTGGTGGTATTATGAAGTAGCTGGTATTTTACCAGTTCCATAAGATAGCTCATATAAAATTGCAGCAATTTTCGCGTAAGTTTTTGAAAAAATTAGTAAAAAGAAAATCTAAAACTTTAAAAAATCAGTAATGTCACGGGCATAAAGCAATGCCCACTACAAATTTGGGTTGGGCAAACCAATGCATGGTAGCTTGAAATTTGTGCCAAAATGGATGAAAAGGCCTAGTTAGAAATATAAGATGCTCCAAGAGTTATACTACACTGTCACGAATTTTTACAGGCAGTTTGACAAATTTAGAATTTCGTTGACAGTTGGACACAAAAAACAACTTCAAATCAATCAATCCAATTTTGGCACCTCATCATCTGTAAAAATATTTGGCAAAAGCACATGTACAAGCAGCTTAATCTTTGCTCCAAACCTTTTTTTCTCCTGTTTGAATGATTCATTATCTGATTGTGGGGAAGTGGAAGAGGTGGCCATGTGTTGGATGATGCTTTCAAGGAGTGTCGAGAATTCAAATAGGTCTAATTTGGTATCTATTCTTAGGTATTATGGAATCGAATTATATTGTTGAAACATCATAATTGATATAAATGAAATATGTATATGTGTCACATGTCACTATTTAGATTTTAGATCAATCATTTTATAAACCAACGAACCTACTATGGCAGAATCATAAAGGCTTCTGTTAATATCGAAAAATGGCTCCGACACGTGGCCAACAAAATAAGTCTTCCAGTTAGTTCTTCCCCGCGCACGTAACACACTGTTAGTCCAAAGGGG
This sequence comes from Fraxinus excelsior, assembly GCA_019097785.1. Taxonomy (NCBI): domain Eukaryota; kingdom Viridiplantae; phylum Streptophyta; class Magnoliopsida; order Lamiales; family Oleaceae; genus Fraxinus; species Fraxinus excelsior. The sequence goes on along the minus strand of CM032628.1, from coordinate 31,275,738 downwards.
TTGGGAGCGACCGTGAGCACTCCGACGGTCAAGTTAGTTCAAGTTCAATCGGAAATGATTCGTCGGCAATGGAACACTCACCGAGAAATGGTTGATTTAAAATGTGATAAAAATAATGCTAATGTTAAGGGGAGAGAATGATACTCTAGTTTGCAATGTAGTAGGAGAGCAAAAAATGGATTCCCCTTCTCCTCCTAGCACAAGGAGGGGATATTTATACTAAGGATGGGAAGAGAAAAACCGTTGGATAAGGAGACACATGTCATCAGATCCCAAGGGCTCGTCCTATCTTAGATGTCAGTTTGTCCCTCCCTAGGTTGGCTGGCACCGAATGTTTCTAACTAAGGCAGTTGAATTGACTATTTAGGTCCTGCCACATGTCTCATCAATCAGTCAGGGATTTAACTTTAGAAAGCTCTTTCAGCAAGATATCTTTGCTGGGGTGAGGTGGGGCAGGTGCAGCATTGTAGAAGCGAAGTGCGGGCCTTTGCATCCGCAGTGGCTTACGGATGAGTTTGGGTCTTCTGTTAGGCATGTACTTAGTTCCTCCCTCACGCAACCACATCAGCTCATGCAATCAGCTTGTCCCATGTGCAATCACCTCGGTCACACGTGGCGTGGTTTGGGCCACCTCTGCGACACATGGTGGATGTGGGACGGGTCTGACAGGCCTGTAACAGTAGTCCCGCAAGTCCATGTGCGGATATATTAATATAGTACATGGACTTTTAATTCGTACGGCTGGAGCGCATGGGGAGAGCACGAGAGGTAGGTGGTTGAGCGATGGTGATGACCTTTCTAGGATCGAAGCAATATGGGGTTGGCAACTTTAGAGGGAGTTTTTGCAACATCGGTTCTGCTCTGGCCGAGGTGACATGGGTTGGCAACTCTGTGGAGAGCTATTGCAACACGAAGTTCTGAAGCGACCAAAGCGATAGGAGTTGGCAACTCTGGAGGGAGTTGTTGCAACATCAGATTATGCTCTGGCCGAAGTGACATGGGTTGGCAACTCTATGGAGAGCTGTTGTAACGCGAAGTTCTGAAGCGGCCGAAGCGATAAGAGTTGGCAACTCTGGAGGGAGTTGTTGTAACATCATATTATGCTCTGGCCGAAGTGACATGGGTTTGGCAACTCTGTGGAGAACTGTTGCAACGTGAAGTTTTGAAGCGGCCAAAGCAATAGGAGTTGGTAACTTTGGAGAGAGTTGTTCCAACATCAGATTCTATTCTGGCCGAAGTGACATCTCTGTGGAGAGCTGTTGCAACGTGAAGTCCTGAAGCGTCGATTTCGAAGAGACAACATTGGGTTTTATGCCAATGATTTGAAAACTTTCGCGTCTTTCTAGGGCAAATAAGGGAGGCGTCTGCATGCTTCCAAGACACACTTCTTTTACCATAAATGGTAATGATGGCGACGACTCCCATTTTTCGGGGAGACGCACTCAGGCTATGCGTGTGATTCACTGCTTCATCAAGACCATTGATCTTGATGACCTTTGATTTCAACGGTGATCTTGGGGGCTTAGCTCTGGATGGCCCAAATTTGCTTGAAATTAATCCAATGGCTGTGGCGAGTCTCAGATTGCCTATAAAAGGCCCATCCCTTTTCATTTGAACATTTTTACCTTTGCGAAAATCTCCAACTCTCTAAAAGGATCCTTGCTCACTGTTCTTTGTGCTTTCTTCTCCGGCAAGTATTAACGACAGACTCCGGTGATCACTACCAGACTTCGGCCAGTGACTAGTATCATCCATTACACTAGGTAATACTCCACCTTTTGCCAGTTTCTTCATCTTCTTCTTCGCCAGTTTCTTCATCTTCTTCTTCAACAGTTTCTGTTGGTGTTTCAGAGAGTGAGGAGATGAGAGGTTATGGGGGTTCTGCTATGATGTAGTCCATGCTAGTCCTTTCGGAATAATTAAGTAGGGCTATTAAGGTCGGGGAGAACATCTGGAGACGACCAGCTTCTCCTGTGGACATTTCGATCCAATGGGGGGCTTCGAAATACCCTTCCAAAATTACTGTGGAGGTACTGGAGAGGTGTAGGGTCATTTTTAGGATCCCTGATAGTATAGAACTGATCATACCCGAGGCCTATGAGAGAGCCCGTTACCCGAGGCCGAGGTGTGTGGCGATAAGCGAAAATTTACTTAAAGCTGGGCTAAGACTTCCATTCCATCCATTCTTTAGGCTAGTAATTCGTTCCTATGAGATGGCCCTGACTCAGCTCAACTCGAACTCATGGTCTCAGATGGTGGGTTCATGGATGCTTTGGCGCCGGGCCAACATCGAGGTAGATATGCCCTTTAGTGTATATCACTCCATATTCCTATCGAAGTGTGTGGTTGGGGGACGAGACTAAGGGTTGATACTACTTGTCGTCCCGGGGTCCGACTCCCCTTTCGAGACCGGACTGCCTACGTTTGTTAAGAGCTGGATGAGCTCCTAGTTTTGGGTCTCTGGGAGGTAGGATACTATGGAGAGTGACCTGATGGTGCCTCTTACTGTCCCCACATCGTATTCTTTTTACAGTAAGTCCCTTTCTTAAGCTGATTATACTTGAATATTTTTTGCTTATGATTTTAATGCTTCTTATATTTGCAGGCTCTCTTTCGAAGTGTGAGATTTCTAAGGAGAAGTGGGACATAATAAGCCAGATCTACCAAACGCCTCCATCGGAAAGGAGCTTCAAAGAGATCATTGACAAGAACACACACTTCGTTCTCCATGGATCGATGGCGAATCAGGGTAAACATCTCACTTGTCATGTTTACAGAAGATTTTGTGAAGAAGAAAGTGTCGAGGCCTGACTTTGCCACGATTCGTAAATTAGTTGTGGATGTGAAGGCATTGAGGAAGAGTTCAGATGCTTACAAGAAACAATCAGAGCGCATGCTTACTCTGAGCAGGGCTGGATAGCAGCCCGCTGAAGAGAACGAGGCGGAGGAAGGAGCCTCCCTAGTCCAGAGGGAGGAGAGTCGGCCTGATTGGGGCCTATACTTCGGTTCCATCAGATGCACCTCCTACTCCTTCAAATGTCGGGGTGACCGTGGCGGCCCCTTCGTCCATTCCTTGGGCTATTGTGCCTATAACTGCTTACTTCGCAGAAGGCCCTGTCAGAAAGAGGCAAAAGAGCCCTGTAGCTACTCCGGCCCGAGGCATGGCCACCAATTTTTTGGGGAGTAAAGATGAAGATCTCCCCGAGGCAGTTTTGGAGATGCTGCCTCCTGAGACCGCCTCTGCAGCCCAGATCTATAGCAAGTACTGGACCAGGGACTGGCAAAATCATGCCGCCTCGTATGAAATAGAAAATCTGTTGGCTGCCAACAATGCCTGCGTGGCCGGGCCTTAAGTATGGGCGCTGCTGCAAAGGATCTGGTCTGAGGCTTCCGCAAAAGAAATGATGAACTGGAGGAGAAGTTCAAAGCCTCGCGAATTGGAGGAAAAGTTCAAAGGTCGAGGTGGCCAAGGCCAAAAAGGAGGTCAAGGAGGCGAAAGAGAAGTGGATAACGACCACTTCAAAGTTGGACATAGCCGAGATCCAAGTCAACTGGCTGAAGAATAAGCTCCATGATTCCGTCTCCCAAGTAGCGACTTTGACTAAGAGGGTTGATCATGCCAACGAGCATCAACGGATAGCCTCGGAGGCATTGGCAGAGGCGAATAGAGAGAAGGGCGAGCTGAAAAAGCTCACAGAAGCCCATGCCAAAGAGATTAACTCCCTCAAGGCCAAAGCGAAGACAGTGGGCGAGGCAGCGGTCCAGAATTATATGGACAACTTTGATAAAATGTCAGAGTATGATGACTTCTCCAACTTCTGGGCTTCCTGGGCCGCCAAAGAGATAATGTCTCGCCTCCACGAGAGGCACCCTGAATTGGACATCAACTTCTTGGAGGAAGAATTCGATGGTCCCACCGGTGGCCGACCTATAGCCGAGGTAAACGAGGAGGAGGCCGAAGCTGAGGCTATTGTAGATTTAGACTAGAATTTTTTGTAATTTAATTTCCTATGTAAATGGCTTCGGCATCCCCTTCGTATTAATGAAATTTACTTTCTTCCAAGTGCGTCGCCTCATTTTACTTTATTTCAATTGCACAAGTAATCATCTCTTCTACGATCATTTCAGATAAGCAATAGTAACTCATTCCAAGTATAATCGCATCGACTCGCCTTAACCATTTGATAGAATGGAAGAAGCCAGCGACGAATCGATAATATCACATCGGCCTTCCTTAATCACTTAATAAAATGGAAGAAGCCTATGAAGCACAATTAATATCGCATCGGCCTTGTTTAACCACTTAATAAAATGGAAGAAGCTAATAAAGCACAAGTAATATCGCATCGATCTTGCTTAACCACTTAAATGGAAGAAGCCAATGAAGCACAAGTAATATCGCGTCTGCCTTGCTTAACCACTTAATAAAATGGAAGAAGCCAATGATGTTCAGGGTATCCTGCATCGCCTGAGGTAGCACCCGCATCGTCTCTGACTATGCAGATGTCCTTGGGGATGACTCATGTGGAGGAGCTTGCACCTCGACAAGATCGTTTTGATTTATGCATTTTCTATTTCATCAAAGATGGCACCCGCGCCGCCTCGACTGTGCAGATGTCCTTGGGGGTGACTCCTGTGGATGAGCTTTCACCTCAGCAAGGTCATTTTGATGTGCATTCTATTTCATCAAAGATGGCACCCGCACCACCTCTGACTATGCAGAAGTCCTTGGAGTTGACTCCTATGGAGGAGATTGCACATTGGCAAATTCGTCCCGATATCCATTCTATTTCATCAAAGATGGCACTCGTACTGCCTCTGACTGTGTAGAAGTCCTTGGGGTGACTCCTATGGGGGAGCTTGCACCTCGACAAGGTTGTTAAGATAGTTCAATGTAAGAGCGAGGTGAAACGAAAATTAGTTCATTCATTCAGTCACAAATTTACAAGGTTACAAGCTTCATACTGGTAGTACTTCCTTAGGTGCTCGATGTTCCAAGGGTGAGGTATCACATTTCCTCCAAGTCCTCAACTGCATAAGTGTCGGGTCTAATCTCTTGGACGATTTTGTATGGACCTTTCCAATTCAGCCCCAGAGTTTGTGCGGAGCACTAGGTCACCGATGCGAAATGCTCTCTTCTTTACTTTAGCGTTATAGTAACGCATCATCTTGCGCTGGTAGTAGGCGAGCCTGACTTGAGAATCATCTCTCTTTTCTTCAAGAAAATCCAGCTCAAACCTCCTCAGATTATCGTTCGTTACTTCATTGAAGTGGATGCATCGAGGAGAAGGAACACCAACCTCCACTAGGCTCATGGAAAAAGGGGTTTCCCCATTGGCTGTTTTGCAGGTTGTTCTGATTGCCTACAGGACCTGGAGGAGCTCATCGACTTAGGCTCATTTGGATGCGTCTAATTTTCTTTTCAGGGTAAGCTTGATGGTTTTATTGATCGCCTCCACCTGACCATTCTCCTGGGGATGATGGGGCGAAGAGAAGTGCTTCCTAATTCCGAGCTCGTCGCATAGTTCTCGGATCTTCATATTGTCAAATTGTTTGCCATTGTCCGAGACCAAGGAATGTAGTATGCTGAGCTGGCATATGATGTTCTTCCAGAGGAATTTGGAGGCGTTCGCTTCAGTAATCTTGGACAGAGGTTCTGCTTCCACCCACTTCGTGAAGTAGACAATAACAATGGTGGCGAAGCGAAAGTTAGCTCTTCCCTTCGGCAGGGGGCCAATAAAGTCCACACCCCATTTGGTAAATGGCAAGGGACTAGTCACAACAGTAAGTTCTTGGGATGGTTGCCTATGCACATTGGAGAAGCGTTGGCACTTGTCGCATTTGCGCACGAATTCGATGGTGTCATTTTTCAGGGTTGGCCAATAATATCCTTGTCGGAGTATTTTGTGTGCCAGAGTGGGCCCGTCGGAGTGATTCTCACAAATACCTTCATGAACTTCCCGTTAGGATATAATTAACCTCTTCTCCCATCATGCATTTAAGGAGGGGAAAGGAGAAGCCACGATTATACAAAATGTCATCTTGTAAGACAAAGTGTGCGGCTTGCCTCCTAAGCCTTCTTATTTCAGTTTCATTCCCCGGTAAAGTCTGTTCCTTTAGGTAGGTTAAGATAGGCACCATCTATGGCAGAGTACTTTCAATCTACATCAGCTCTTCACCTCTCTTGATAGAGGGTTCAACCAAGTGTTCGATGGGAACTATTTTGAGCAGCTCTGAATCTTTACTACTGGCTAGTTTAGATAGGGCATTCGCTTGGGAGTTCTCCTGGCATGGCACCTGAATCAGTTCGAACTTTTCAAAGTTCGGTAGGGAATCCATGACTCTTTTTACTTGCAATTCTCTGGCTAACTAAAGTCCAGCTAGGAGAGCCTCATATTCAGCCACGTTATTGGAGGCTTTGAATCCCAGCCTTATAGCACAATTAAGCTTATGCCCTTCTGGATTTTCCAGCACGACACCAGCCCTAGAGCCCACTTCTCCTGATCATCCGTCAACGAAGAGGTTCCAGGTGGGAGTTTCTGTTGGTTCCATGTTAACTTCCATTTAAGGGGCCTTAGCAAATTCTGCTACGAAATTCGCCAGGGCTTGACCCTTGATCCCTGTCCAATGCGTGTACGTTATGTCAAATTCACTAAGCTCAACAGCCCATTTCAGTAGCCTTCCTGAGGTGTCTGACTTCTGTATGACCCACCTCAATGGGAAGTTTGATAAAACTTGAATGATGTGGGCCTGGAAGTATGGCATCATCTTTCTAGAAGCGATGACCAAAGCAAGGGCCAATTTCTCCATGTCGGGGTAGCATGCTTCAGTAGGTAGTAGGGCTCTGCTTACGCAGTAGGTCTGCATTTGGTATGTCTCTTCTTCTCACACAAGCACTGAGTTGATTGAGTCATCAGCTACTGCCAAGTATAACAATAGAGACTCTCATTCCTGGGGTTTGCTGAGAAGTGGTGTTCATCCTAAGTAGTTTTTCAACTCTTGGAACGCCTCCTTACACTCTGGGGTCCATTGGATGCCTTTGCACTTCCTTGGGCTTTTGAGGCGACCTCATTTCGATTAGGGTTTTGATTTTCTCTGGGTTGGCTTCAATGCCCCTTTGATTCACAATGTAACCCAAGAATTTGCCCGAAGCTACGCCAAATGCACATTTAAGAGGGTTCAGTCTAATATGGTACCTTCTCAACGTTTGAAAAGCCTTACACAGGTGTTCAATATACTCTTCGGCTCGGAGGCTTTTCACAAGCATATCATCAACATAAACTTCCATTGTCTTGCCGAGCTAATCAGCAAACATCTTGTTGACTATCCTTTGGTATGTAGCCCCAACATTTTTCAGACCGAAGGGCATTACCTTGTAACAGTAAAGCCTCCTATCAATGATGAAAGATGTGCTATCCTCATCGCCTAGGAACATATGAATTTGATTGTAACCTGAGTAAGTATCCATGAAGCTGAGCAGTTCATGTCCAGCAGTTGAATCTACTAACTGGTCGATTCGGGGAGAGTGGAAAGCTATCCTTTGGGTAGGCCTGATTAAGGTTGAAGAAATCAATACAGACCCTCCATTTGCTGTTGTGATTTTTTAATAAACGGGATTTGAGATCCACTTCGGGTAGTTGGTTCCACGAACGAAACCATTGTTAATGAGCTTCTCCACCTTTTCTTTCAGGGCTTCATACCTTTCGGCATTCAACGCCCATCTCTTCTGCTTGTGTGGAGTGCAGTTCGAATCGATCTGCAAGTGATGGAAAATGATTTTTGGATCTATTACAATCATGTATTCGTGCCTCCACGCAAAGACATCCGCATTCTTTCGAAAGAAGTCTTTCAACACTTCCTTAGTCTCTTCTTCAAGTTCCTTTCCGACCTGTAGTACCTTGGATGTGTCAAATGGATCCACTGGGAAGGTTTCTAGCTCTTCCATTGGAGCGGTTTAAGATTGTGATTCAATCACCCTAGGATCTAGTTCTTCCAGGGATATTTCAGGTTTGGCTTCTGCCATGACAACGTCTAGCGTCGAAGGTGGCCCTTCTTCAGGGGCCTCTGACATTTCAGCATCCAATACCATGTTGATTCATGGTTCACCCTTTCTCAAAGAGTTGAGATAGCACTCTTTGGATCCCATCTGATCATCCTGGACAATGGCAATTCTACGTTATGTAGGAAACTTCATACCGAGGTGATGGATGGAAGTTACTACACATAACCCTTTCAGGGCCGACCTCCCAAAAACTCCGTGATAGGCAGATCGACGGTCAACGACTAGAAATTATATGAAGTGGTGTGCCACCTGGGATGGGCCCCCCATCTAACAACCAAAGTGATTTTACCCCTTGGAATGATACTATCTCCGGTGAACCCGTAAAAGGGCGAGGTCATTGGTGTTAGCTCATGATCTATCACCATTTTATCAAAAGTCGTACCGAATAGGATGTTGATCGAGCTGTCATTATCCACTAACATGCATTTCAGCCTATTGCAGGCAACCACGGCTCTGACTACCAGGGCTTCGCAGTGTGGAAAGTGAAAACATGTCGCGTCTTCCTTGGTGAATGTTATGGGCTCCATAGCCCTGCCACCTGCAGATTGGCTTACTTTATAGCTGGCCATTAGTGGACTCCTCGCCTCTCTGGCATAATTTTTTTGAGAATTTATTGATTCACCTCCTACATGGGGTCCTCCAATAAAAGTGTCAATTTCTCGGATGGGCTGTTGTCGTTAGAAGCAGCGGAGTCCTTCATGGGGCGCTGTCCGCTCTGGGGCCTCTCCATTTCTTCGTTTATATCATTACAGGACGAGTGTCGCCTCATCTCACCCCCTCTTGGAGAGATCCTTTGTGCATTGCCTTGGTAATGGTTATCCCTTATGTTACGAGGGTTACTTGCAGGCCGGTTCACACTTCTACACTCGCTTGTGTAATGACCATGGTGGCGATAGAAAGCACAATAAGGTTGCAGCTCTTCTAGGGACCTATCCCTAGGCCTACCACCTCGTCCTCTATTTCTAGAGGTTGAGGGTCGTCCGTGTTCCTAGTTGAGTTGCCAGTGTTGAGTCCCACATTTTCGTAAGCCAAAGTAGACACTTCGTTCAATTTGGCAGTGGCCAGCGCTTGCCCCGAAGTGGGAGCCACAGTGTGCCCGGCCTGAGTCCATTACTGGATCACTATTTAGGAGGTATGTCATCTGCCAATTTACCTCTGAGGCAGAGGGAGTCCCTGGGCGGCTCTATTTCTGTGGTCAATCATTTCCTCATTAACAATCTCAATCTTCATAATTTCCACCAACTCGTCATATGTGGAAGGATTCTTACTTCGGACTTCCCCCCAGAACAAGGTATTCATGTTCAATCCTCATTTCGGGATTGAAAGGGCTTCCTTGTCCGTGACTTGTTCGCAATAAGTTATTTCATTAGTAAAGCGAGCAAGGTAGTTCTTTGAGGTTTCTCCTGATGCTTGCCTCATGTCTTGCAAACACTGCATTGGAGCTTTTCCCTCTTTTCTTGAAGGGTATTGGTTTAGAAATGCCTTTTTCAGGTTTGGCCAGCTCCTTATACTAAGTGATACCAATATGCTATACCACACTTTAGCAGCTCCACCAAGAGTTAGATGGAAAGCCCTGCATTTCAAAGCTGGCGAGGCGCTTCTAAGGCTCATTTGCATTTTATACTTGTGGAGATGTTTCTCTGAGTCGTCCTTCCCTTTATATTTGGGAATCTTAGGAGGGATAAAGTTGTGGGGCATCGGAAAGGTGAGAAGCTCCCTAGAGAAGGGTAGGTTGTCATCATCATCATCAAGTTCATATGATCTGCACGGTTCGTCAGAATCGTTCCCGTCTGTTGCTGGATGAGGTAGAAGTTAGGCAGTTTTACCTCTGTTCCCCCAATCCACCATATTTTGCCTCTCGCACCTATTTCTAGGTGGAGTGGCTTGAATTTGGCTTTGTGCCTGCTCTTGTGGCGAGCTGTTTGGTATATGGGCTGGTTCCTATTTCTAGGCGCCCGTCCAATCTGATAAAAAAACACTAGCAGACCTCTGAGGTTGCTCTTCATATTCCGGATGGAAGTTGTCCTCTCTAGCAGGGGCACTGTCAGCCGAGCGGTTGTGTAGTTGGAAGTGTCCATTCCCACTTCTCTTTCAATAGGGACTTCCCCTCGAGGACTCGGGTGGGTTCCCCTACTAGATTCCTCCTCGATTCGTCTATATGCTGATTGATGAGGATTTTGTGGGGCTTGGAAACCACTTTAGTTCTGTACTTGCATGAGGAGTTCCTGTATGACAGCGTTTGAGTTGCGACGTTCCTCATGTTCGTGGCCATGCTAGCCACTTCAGCAGTTAGTTGGGCAGTTCTGTTGCCTTTGCGATATTGGTGGTGGGGCCGTTGATGTGTGATATTCCGAGAAATCTCTTTTTCTGAGATCTCTCTCGTTCTTCTTGACCCCTTCGTCGCTGGAGTTCATGGTTCGATATGAGGGTCTCTTCTCAGTAGCAGAACTTGATATACAGCCGGTCCTCTCAAGAACTGATCCTTTTTTCAAGTGAGAATATCAACCGGATATTTGAACAAGCTTTTGGTAGGAAGACCCGTAGTTTAAGTAAGTTTCCTACAGACGGCGTCAATCTGTTGACCTCGAAAAATGGCTCCGACAAAAGGCCAACAGAATAAGTCTTCGATTCAGCTCTTCCCTGTGCACGTAACACACCGTTAGTTACTCGTGGCCTTTCTCGGATGGGTTGGAAGCAGTTGCGAGCACTCTGACGGTCAAGTTAGTTCAAGTTCAACCAGAAATGATTCGCCGACAGTGGAACACTCGCCAAGAAATGGTTGATTTAAAATGTGATAAAAATATTGCTAATGTTGAGGGGAGAGAGTGATACTTCAGTTTGCAATGTAGTAGGAGAGCAAAAAATGGATTCTCCTCCTCCTCCTGGCCCAATGAGGGGATATTTATACTAAGGATAGGAAGATGAGAGTTGTTGGATAAGGAGACACGTGTCATCAGATCTTGGTGGCTCGTCCCATCTTAGTTGTCAGTCTGTCCTTCCTTAGGTTGGCTAGCATCGAATATTTCTGACTAAGGCAGTTGAATTGACCATTTGGATCCTACCACACATCACATCAATCAGTCAGGGATTTGACTTTAGAAAGATCTTTCTGCAAGAGATCTTTGTTGGGGTGAGGTAGGGCAGGAGCAGCGTTGTAGAAGCGAAGTGCAGGCCTTTACATCCGCGGTGGCTTGCAGATGAGTTTGGGTCTTCTGTTAGGCGTGTGCTCAATTCCTCCCTCACGCAACCACATCGGCCCATGCAATTAGCTCGTCCCATGTGCAATCACCTTAGTCACACATGGCGTGGTTTAGGTCACCTCTGCTGACACGTGGCGGATGAGATGGCGGGTCTGACAGGCCCGTAACAGCTTCAATAGAAAACTCTTCGCCTCTTAAATACGTAAACAACAAAGTAAGCACATTACCAACAAATTTGGATTTCAAAGGGTGATTCATTTTATCACAACATTCTATCCATCGATAAATCTATCAAAAGGTACAATTTAAACAATAAAGCGGATACGGGATATATGGCCTTTATACCAATTCTTACGGGACTAGGGATTTTCAAGAGTAGATATTAGCAAGTGCAAGGCAGGGTGAAGTAGGGCGAGAATTTAAGTCCTCGTTTAATGCCACGTTTACTTGATTTTTAATCATTGTTTTATTTTTTCAAAATAAAATTAATGAAAAACATAAAATTAAAATAATAATAATAATAGTCATGGTAGGGGATCATGTTCCCTCCCCCCAATGGTAGGGCAAAGTAAGGTCATTTTGCCATCCCTCGTCTTTCTTGAATAAGAGGGTGTTTGGTAGAGTGGGATTCAATACCGACTATATTTTTAATTTTAATTAGATTTTGAGCTACACCAAACACGCTCTTAATTTGGAAACTCGAAGGCACTTCGACCCGTAACCACCAAGAAAGCTTTAGTTCATCCCATTTATTTACATAATTTTTAATATTAAATTTGAACAAAATCGTATTATTCTCCACTTCATTAACTTAATAAGTTTTAATATCTTCTTAATTAAATTAACTATCATACGTACATGTCCGGAATTAATATAAAAGTCCAAAATTATTTAATTTTATAACAAACTTAATAGATTCAAATAATTATTAAATAATAAAAGTATACTAGTAGATTTTAGCATTTTTTATATTTTATATTATTCGGTTGACCATGTACAACTTTAATTTATCTCAGGATAACATAGGTACAACCAAATAATGCGTGGTAGCCTAATTCACCTTTACACCTCTAGATGGGTAAGTACATGTTTTGATACACTAGTTTGTAAATATGGATGACAAAAAAGTTCAATAGTTCGGAAAAAGTCCTAGTCGAGCTGGGCCCGGCTAGGGCTCGGTGTAACCGAGCCAAGGCCCGGGCCGCGCCCCATTTTGGGGTGCCATCTCGTGGCCCAGCCGAGCCCAAAATTAAAAAAAAAAATATATATATATATATATATATATATATATATTCTTATAAGCTGCCTTGCACAATTGCAAGGCAGCTTTGCAACAAAGCTGCCTGCAAAGGCAGCAAGCTACAATAAAAAAAAAATTCAAAAATTCGAGTCGACTCGGCCCGTTAAGGCTCGGTGCAAAAGCCCGGATCAAGTCTCATTTTTTTGACTGGGCTTTGTTCGGCTCGACTCAGGCTTAAAAAAGCTCGAGCCGAGCCCGAGCTTTTTTTTTTCGGCTCGGCTCGTTGCCATCCTTATTTGTAAACTCATTTTCAACAATGCAATCTCTTCAAAAAATAATTTTGCACCTAAACCTAATTTTTTTTTTACTTTTTAATCATACATTCTTAAATTGAAAAAAAAAAAAATCACTATTACAAAATATATTATATCAAAAGAAAGGGGCTCAAATATTGCTTAAACGGGGGAAGAAATAGCAATTAAAAAAAAAAAGACGAGGATGTATAAGATGATACACAAGCCATTTTTGTAACAAATTGCTCCGAGGGAGCATAAACAAAGAGATAGATTTATGAATGTATCTAAAGGCGACTTGTTTTAATAATACTTATCCTAACTATACTAAAAGAGAGTTTGCCACGTCATCGTCGTCAATACGACGTCGTTTTCTCCTTGAACAGATGTCGGCTTCTCGTCAACCAGCGTTTCACTCACCGCCTCTTCTCCCTTAAACCGCCATCTTCTCCCTTAAACACCTTAAACACCCACGTCTCTTCTCACTAACACCCACGTCTCTTCTCACTTTAGCACTTTAGCAGAAAGTTGAAGCTAATTTCCGAAAGTGGACGAGTTTAATTTCCTCGAAATCAGAATCCTACTTTTCAGCTAAAATCTCAACTTCTTATTATTCTTTACAATTTCAATTTTTATTATTCTTTACAATTTCAATTTTTATATATATTTATTGACTCCGTGTGGATTTATTGAGTCGCGGAGGGAGGCAGCCGTGTCTCCGTGTGGAACGGAGGCACGGTGCGTGCCTCCGTTCCACACGGAGGTAGCCCGTGCAACCGTGTCTCCGTGTGGAACGGAGGCACGGTGCGTGCCTCCGTTCCACACAGAGGTAGCCCGTGCCTCCGTGTGGAACGGAGGCACGGTGCCTGCCTCCGTTCCACACGGAGGCAGAAACTGAGCAGTAATGAACCCGACTTTGAATTTCGGCACGCGAGCTCGGAACTTGGGAATTTAATCGATAACTTTTTCCTTTTTCCGTTACATAGGATCCGACCATGTACTTAGGTTTAAAATTTGATTTGGTTTTGCTTAATACTTCATGCCTTACACCTATTTCGGGTCCTCCTATTTGTTCGTGGTTATTTTTATACATCCTGTTTTAAGTTATTTTGCAAATGCTATTGACCTTCATGAGGTTATCCAGCTATGCTGAAAGACACTGATAATTTATTTTGTGGATCTCCCGACGAGCTATTTCCTTTGGCTAGATCCTAAAGCGGTCATCTTTATCATTTTAGTCTGGAATAGGCTGCAGTGAATAATTTTGCCGTGTTTGGCATGATATCTTGCACCTAAACTCCATATTTGCCAAGTGATTCCATGAATTCAAATTTGTCTTTTTTAATTTCCTTGATTCTGAGTTCAGACTGTTAGAGCTCCTGTCTACCCGTCATTATTGATTTCATGGTGGCACTTTAATAGATCTTTATCATCCACGTTTATATGTTTTGATTTAAAAGTTATAATTAAATTCGCCTTTTTGAAATTGTTTCTGGTTTCTACAGTTACTACAACAAGTCAGGCAAAGATGGCATTGAAAATGTTGAGGGAAAATAGAGAGAGATTTGACCTGGTAATCAGTGATGTGCATATGCCAGACATGGATGGTTTTAAGCTTTTGGAGCTTGTTGGTCTTGAAATGGGCCTGCCTGTCATTAGTAAGTTTGAGTGACCTAATTGATCATGGATTGAATTTGCATTTAAAATTTTTGTCTTCTTTATCTTTTGGCATGAATACACAAGTGCACTGCTTTAGCTTCAATATCTCTTGCCATGTTTGACTTTGTCATCTAAGCCCAAGTGATTACTTTTTTTGTTTTCTTGTGAACATACATGATGACCAAAAATTAATGCGTTGAACTCATTTTGAATTTTCTTTTGCTGCTTTGAATTTGTCTCAGTGTTGTCCGCAAATAGTGATCCAAAGCTTGTGATGAAAGGGGTTTTTTTATACACAGATTTTTCAGTTGAAATCAACATTTAAAAGTCAGTACATCACATGAAAAAGTTCTTTATACACCCAGATTAAATTCCAGCGATTTTGTCCACTTACAATGAGAGTATGATCTGGGTCTAATTTGCTATGGCGAGTATATGTTCTACTGGATATTTAACAATACTTCTTTCTTTTTTAATCTTTTTAGGGAATCACGATTAACATTATTTAAAAGATGACCTTATACTTCTTATAAAATTTTTGTACGACTGTGATAAATTTATTTATTCTAGATGCAACAATATTTTTGATATGTTGTTATGCAACATATATACTTGTGAACATTCATTTCTTGAAATAGGCCAAAATCGTTGCAGAAGATGGTAGAAGTGATACGGAGGTGGGCGAACTTTGCATTAAAAGCCCTTCTCTATTCAAGGGATATTGGAAGCTTCCAGAGGTATTTTCAATTTTAAAGATAATCAAGTTGGTTGTCCACCACACGTAGTGAGTGCACTGAGTGGACCAAAGTCACCAAACTTTAATCTAAATTGACTAATTTAAAGCAAATGGCTTTGTTGGTACATTGTGCGAGTTGATGGTTATTTCTGTGATTTAGTGTGACTAAATGGTCTGAGATATTCTGCCCAAGAGGGTGAATTCTATTGTCCAAATAATCATTGATTTGTTGGCGAGATATATATCCCTTGAGTTCTATTTTGAAGAATATTGTTCTTCCCGCTAGGTGATTACTAGGCGAACTCTCCCTTGTTTTTGCGTTTCTATCTTTGATAGATGATGAGTTATTGTTGACGTGTCAAGAATATTGCATTCTTGATGTCGGTGTGAGCCTCAAGTTTTGACCAGGGAGGATATTATATTCCCATCATTGATTATAGAGGAAGTTTTTTGGTGGACTAGAGGCCCGTAATTCAATCAAGCCGAGCCTAGCCATTTTTAATGTCTTTACACATTATATTTGTTATGATTAGTCGCTATCCCATAATAGAGCAAAAATAACATGAAAAGGGAAAATTGAAAGCAAGAATGCATAATTTATAGTGGTTCATTCTCAATCGAGAGCTAGGTCCACTAAATGCTGCACACATCCAGTAGTATTTAATCACGTTAAGATTTATGCTAAATAATAAGGATACTTCCTGATACGTTAAAAACGAAAACTATGAATCTGAGTGTTGCGGAAATAGATCTCATAGGACTCTAAAGAGGTACTCTTATTCAATTACAGCATTTCTCAACATTCCAAAATTCAAGTTTATATGTGGTTGATGAGCAAGGTTAGATTAGGAGATTTTGACATTCATCTTAGAAGCTTGATTGCAGTTTCCATAAGCAATCACAAAATATTTTCCATCAGAAATATTTTGTTAGTTTCCTTCACTCCCGGTCTAACCCCACTGTTGTGGAGTTGTCTTCTTATGTCATTTTGTTTAGACACATGAATCCAAAATGCATATGTCTCAACAATAACCAAAAATTTGTCAACGCTATTACGTAGCCAACTATACTACAACACGTGCCTTGCACGTGCCCTCACTAGTTCTTTCTAAAAGAATGTATCTAACCTTATCTTATTTTAGTAATACTTACTTTTATTTGAAGGTCTCCTTTCAACGGTCCCTGTGTATTTTTTATTAAAAAAATTGACCATCTTCGTGATCTTCTCATTCTTCTTGAGCTTTGCCCACTACCCCAGCCATCCCCAATGCAACCTCAAGTGCCTTCCACTTACATGCTTCTTGGGAACTCGAGAGGATAGTTTCAACAGGGGCGGACGCAGACTTTAAAGTTATGGGACACAATCGAACTTGCAAAAAAGTTTGAAGAAATTTTACAATAAAAAATTTACGTCCAAAAAAAGTCATACCCAAAGTAATTTTGCATTCGAAAACTGTCATGGAATATGACTTTTTCTGTTGTAAAATTAAAAAAAAAAAATTGATGTCATATTCCATATAAAATTTCTTAGTAAAATGATGAAATTATATTGAGAAATTTGTAACATAAAAATAAATAATTTTAATAAAATAATTGATTTTTCTTTTAAAAAAATGTGAATTAGACGTTTATCTTTAAGACTCGCTTTTAAGGTATTTTTAACTATTTTTTTTTATATCTGTTTGAACCATTCGATATGCCCATAATTTAGTTTTCGAAATAAGCTTTGAAATGACATAAGCAATTTGTAAATTTGATTAGCGTACGATCGTCGGAGAATTTTTAAAATTAGGATGTTATCGAAATTCAAATTTATTATGATTTTGAGATTAAAATCAAATTTTTAGTAAATTCTGATAAAAGTTAAACAATTATGGATTTCAAGAAATATGTTATTAAAATTAATTGTTAATTTTGATTTAAATTAAAATTTCAATCGATTTTAAAAAAAATTCTCAAAAGTTGTGGCACGTGACGGGTCCGCCCCTGAGTTTGAATAAGTCAACCATTGTCTTTTTGGACCGTCTATTTTGGTCCCGTGGCGGACGGTGATTGGCATTCACTCGTCCTTTATACTTTATAGTCATAAATTAACTTGTACGTGTTCTACACAGGTGGCCCAATTATCAATTTGGAGCCCGATAAGCATGCCCGGTTCATTGTGGGCATGAACATATCTTTTCGTTAACTTGAATCGAAAGAAAGAAGACCAGATCTATTGTCAAAATTTGATTGATCAAAGATTTGTGTCCCCTGATGGTGCACGTGAGGTCCACCACATTTAATCAAATCCGTCCATCGAAATGTTCTCATCACACGTGTCACGCTAATATTCTTGCCCGACACTAAAGGGATTTGAATGACGAGGCGGAAATGAGTCTCGTTTTGAAAAATGAAATTTTGAATATCAATTTTTTATAAAATTTATGATTAAAAAGTTTTGATTTACGTATAAAATATTTTATTGTGTAAATATATTGTTAAAAGTGAGTATGATAATTAAAGAATTTTGAAATAGTGGTTGTCAGGGATTAGTCTAATTGTGATTTATAGAAATAAAAGAAATAAATGTAGACTTTGTAAAAGAAAGATAGTAGCGGTGATCCTATTTCGAGTCAAGTATATATGTTTAGGGTATAGTAGATTTTTCTTTTCACTTTATTCGAGGACAAAAAAATTATTCAAGTTCGAGGATAGTTAATACCAAAAGTGGACATTTGAGAGTTCTTTTATTGATTAGATACTTAATTTTGTTTGTTTTATAATTAATTTAGGAGAACATTGGAATTGCACAAGACACAAGTAATGATGAAATTGGATTGAATTGTACAAACTCTTGAAATGGAGATCAAACTAATCAAATTGAAAGTCGAAGAACTTGCCTTGCAATTAGCAAAGGACTTTGGCTCAACAGAGAAGATGATGTAGGGACCAAAACACACATATTGATAGATGATTCCCCTTGCGGATTAAATATACTATGCCCCTGTTTGGTGGGGAATAAAATCAGATCCTTAGTAGATTTTGATAAAAGTTAATAAAATGTGTGATCGAAAAGTTGTTGATTCCATAAAATATGTGGTTAAAATTAATTGTTGACTCTGTTATAGATCAATTTTATTTTATTTCCTACTAAATAGGGACTATATAGAACTAAGAAAGGCAATAAATAAGATGAAAACAAAATGATTATGATTAGGGATGTCAACGAGCCGAGTCGAGTCGGAAAAAGAAAGCTTGGGTTCGGCTCGAGCTTTTTTGGACTGAGCTTTTTTTGGCCCGAGCCGAGTCGAGTTGAGCAGAGCAGAGCAGAGCAAAGCCCGAGCTTTAGACCCGAGCCTAAACGGGCCGAGTTGAGCCCGAGCCGAGCCGGCTCGTGTTTTTTGAATTTTTTTTTAATAAAATTCTTAAAAGCTGTCTGCGCAAGGTAGCTTTCCTAAATTTTTTTTTTTTTTTTTTAATTGGCCAGCTCGCCGAGTTGAGGCCAAGTCAGCGAACTTTTTTGCCACCGCTAATTATGATCGATTAAATTTAATATTCTTTCTCCTCGCTACATGACATGTCCTTGCTACATTTAACACTATTCCGGTCGATACAATTTTATATCCATTTCAATACAACGAACACGTGGTATCATAATCAATGGATTATGGATCCACAAAAAAACAAGGATGAAATAAATGTAATTTTGTAACACTCAAATCTAGATACCTTAAATTTAGAAGTATTATCATTTTAATTTCTTTTAGAATCATAAATACGAAAAAATGATTAGATTTTTCTTTGATATAAGAAACATCAATGACTTTCAATTACGGAAAGAATTTTAGAAAACTTTTATATTTAATAAAAATATAAGAAAATTAAATTAAATATTAACTTTACTTACAAAACGAATTCATATTTAAATGTGTAAATATTGAATCTATCTTATCAAAAATAGTCGTTTCGAACCATTTTACTTTTATCATCTGAAATTGAGAAAATATAACACAGAATAAGTTAATGTTCAATAAGTAAACTTAATGTATATAATGCATGCTTATGAATCGTTTTAAAATAAACGATTTTTATTAATACGTGTCTTTTTTTTTTTCATTTTCTTTAAAAAAAACTTTAATATTAACATCGTGAGCTCATCTAGTGTACCGTTTAACTTGTCAAAATGCAATGGATCATTATTATTTGAAATTTGTTTCATTCTATCGATAGTGTCGTAAAACAATTAACATTAACATTAAACATTTAATATTAGTTGGATGTGTCGGTCCCTCATGCCCCATTTTTCACTCAAACCTTCGTGGCATAGACATACTCATCTTAACAAAAACATTCATGATACATATATTCTTAAAATATTCCTTGGCACCTTGACATTTGAAATTTTTTTATTTCTTGAAATTTCATGCATGCTTATGAATGCATTATCATGCATGAATATAAGTGTACGTTTATTTACTTCGAATTCTTAGCAATTTACTTTTTAAATAGTAAGTGAAGATGTCCCTGATCGGAACACAGTCAACGTGCCAATTATCCTAGGTCATTATCATTCATTTAAAAAGGATTTAAACGATATTTATTCCTAAAAATCAACACATATCATTATTTTATTAAGATAAAATATTTATTGTCATAAGTAGGGCTAAAAGTGTAAATAGAAAGTGTCCACAATTATATTGAAATTTAAAATTGGGATTTGTTGTTAAAGTGCACTATCAACTTCAACAAGTACTGACTGGTTCGAGAATGATCTCTATGTTCTTTGTAAGGGCTAACTCCAATAAGATCTCAATTAATTAAGTAGGTTCATACAACTTAAGTGATATCTGTACATGTAAAATAGAGAGATAAAATAGCTCTTTTTTTTTTTCTAAATTAATAGGACTACTAACTTCATAATTTTAAAGTCCAAACTAACACTCAATTTAGTAGATTAAACATAAACTAGTGCAAATGACAAAGAATATATCTTATATAAATGAAATACAAATTTTAGACAAAGTGCTTTGATTATACATAAATTTACAAGTCGGGCTAATACGCAAAAAAAATAATAATAAATACACAAGATTTTTTTTTATTTTTTATTTTTACACGTAAAAAAAAATTCTATTGAAAAAAATTTAATGGGTTATAGCCCAGTCCAGCCCCCTGCCAGATCCGTCCCTGAAATCGACCGTACTTCAGTCAAAATAATCAAGTTTGTGAAGACGATGTGTAAATCCAACATACAAGATGGAGCTTGGAACAAATTCAAGAATTATAGAATTTTAGGTATTCGCGCGCGTGCACACAAAATTTGCATGCCACACATACGCCTATACACATACAAATATGTACATGTATACATATACACGCATCGATACACCCACAATATACATACATCATAAGTACAAACATATCTGAATATATGTATGCAGACACCCACATATATGTATACTAGCCTATACATATACATACATATAGCAAATTATGCAACAAGCTCATGTGGATTAAACAAGAAGCTCATGTTGTCGAAGAATTTACATTAAGTTTACGTAAATAACATATAGCCTATGTTTGACACCCGTTTTGGGAGAAAAATTGATTTTTGAATAGTGATTGATGGAAGAATGTGTGGTTAAAAAGTAAGGAGAATTTTTGTATCTATGTGTAATATTATTTTATTAATAGAATGTGTGGTTGAAATGAAGAAAGAGAAAAAGAATGAGAATGAAAAAAAAAATGGGTGTCAAATATAGGCATAATAATATCGTCCAAAAAACATCTCTCTACAAAATTATAATCAACCACAATAACAATAAATTTATTAAGCTCCTGTTTGGTACATATTAAAATTTTCATTTTCATTTTTCTACTTATTTTCAACCATACACTTTTCATCACATCAATAACTTTTCATTCTTTTTTAACCACACATTCTCTATCAATCCACTATTCCAGAATACATTCTTTCAAAATAATGTGACTCAAACACACCCTAATTAAGTATTAAATATGATATTAGGGTAAACATCGTAATTATGCACAACAATTATATAAAGGGACATTCCACGTTACAAGTTTCCTAGAAGTACACAACTATTTTTGTGAATAACTTGCAAAAAAATGTTTTGTAATGCGCGACAGAACAGGAAAGAGAAAAATCTAACCATGCCTGGACTCATCAGAAATTTTTGTCTACCACGAATGAATTGCATTTTGTATGCTTCCTATCGCTTTTCAGTTTCAATATTGCTACTTCAACATGTTGTTGCCTTTCTGTAATAAAATCTTTATTGTGTACTCTATGTGCATTGGTTCTACTCTGCATATATTTATTGTACAAATTATTGAACTCTTAGGGCTCTCTTCGTAAGCTTCTTCCTCGACTCTGCACATTTGTTTCTAAAATTTAGCATTTGTTTGATCTACATTTTTTTAAAATACATTTTCTCCCTCTTTTTTTCAACCACACATTATTCAATAAAATAATATTACACGTAAATTCAAATTTTTTTCTTATTTTTTAACTACACATTCTTCATCAATCTACTATTTCAAAATACATTCTAATCCAAAAAAAAAAAAAATGCCCCTAATTCCTCTTTCTGATTCTACCATATAGTTTGAATCATAGAATCAAAGTTATAAAGAGTGTTTTTCATATGCTCTTTAGGAATCTTTTCAAGATAATCATGCCAGGTGCTCAAAAGTATTTATGATTGAGTTTGGTGGGGATTAAAATTAGATTTTTAGTAGATTGTGATAGAAATTTTTGAAATGTGTGGTTGAAAAGTTGTGGGACCCATGAAAGATGTGGTTAATATTGATTGTTTGACTTTGACTTAGATTAAAATCTGATTTTAATCCGAAACAAACATGGCCCATATTGAGAGATTTTAGGTCCTAAAGCATCGACACATATACAAGTGTTTGACAGACATGCCAACACATGATTTTTCGAAACATTCTAACATGATACGTAGTCGACATGTTATTAAATAACCAATTTTTTTAAAAAGTTATTTTTTAATTAAATATTTTAGAGTTTGGAGGGATTTTTGAGTTTTTCTTTCAATTTTCGCGTAGTGCAATTGGAAAGAAAGGAAATTTGTCTTCTTTTGCAAGTTTGATCTTTAATTGGTATAAAATGATAGTTATAGTGATTAAAAAGTTTGCCTCCTTTTAAAATTGAAAAAATCTTGTTTTTCAATTCACTTCTTAAAGTTAAGTTAATTTATGTTAAGATTTTTTTTAGTTCACTTGTTAAAGTTGAGTAAATTTAAACTATTCATTTACAAGACATTCCATACACACTTATTCACCATTCAACAAATTAGGTTTACGTTCTTCAACAATTACGGTCGTCTGCTTCAAATCTTCATCAATAAATTAGGGTTTAACATCTTCGAGTTTTATAGCCGTCCGACTAAAATTCATCTCAATAGCCAAAAGTTTGTTGTAGATCGTGCCTTATCGTCTCTTTCACTGAATGGACACGCCATCTTCAGCTCTTCTTTGCGAGAGACACACTGCAAGGGGCCTCCGTCACGCGTCGACAACATCTTAGAGATGACTAGGTATGCGACCGTGAAGTTGTGCTCCTTTTTTGATAGGGCTTTTGTACTGATGCCCGATAAGTGTCGAACACTGATCAGCTGACCCCGACAACGTGTTGGTGCTTCCTAGTTTTCCTTTAAGTTTTTACCTATAGGAATGAGATTTAGCTTCACCTAATTATTTAGAGCTTCAATATATTTTTTCTACTGAGACTTGACTTCGTTGAAATGTAAATGCTATTCCTAAACAACACCACATAACTATCGAGCACACTCGTGATGTTGGTCACTCGTTTCTAGAGGAGATTGAGAATCAAACACCTCAAAGATCGCATCGTCATTTATTATTCTTCATGGTACTCTCCCATTGTATGTAACAAGCTAATGTTGAAAAAAAAAAAAATTACATTAATTTACATAAATAAAAAATAATAGCATACAATAATGTCGTACCTAAATAACATATAATAATGTCGTCCATGGAAAACTCAAATGCCAAAATATAATTAGCCACAATAACGATAAACATATTAATTAAGAGGGTGTGTGGTAAAGATTAAAATCAGATTAAAATTGAAAATATAGTTGTTATTGTTGACTTTTATTAGACGGATGAGATTCAATAACGGTCATATTTTCAATTTTAATTGGATTTTAAGCCGTACCAAACAGGCTTTAAGTATTAAATATGATATCGTAATTACGTACAACAATAATATAAAGGGACATGTGATGTTACAAGTTTCTTGAAAAAAGCAGAACTACTTTTGTAAACAACCTGCAAAAATCTATTTTGTAATGC
The DNA here is from genome assembly GCA_019097785.1 of Fraxinus excelsior. Taxonomy (NCBI): domain Eukaryota; kingdom Viridiplantae; phylum Streptophyta; class Magnoliopsida; order Lamiales; family Oleaceae; genus Fraxinus; species Fraxinus excelsior. The sequence continues at coordinate 31,252,202 of CM032628.1, read as the reverse complement.
GTGACGGTACAAGCAAGAGAAAAAAACTAACAATGCTTGGAGAAATATAGATAAATTTCTTTTCACACTCATCAGAGACTTCTGCCTGATCTGAATGCATTACATTTGGTACGCTTCCTCATCGCCTTTCAATTTTAGTGTTGCTACTTCAACATGTTGTTGCCTTTCTGCAATAAGATCATTATCGTATGCCCCGTGTGCATCGATTCTCTTCTGCATATATTTGTTGTACAAATTATCGAACTCTTGGGCTTTCTTCGTAAGCTTCTTTCTGGACTTCGCACATTTACTTTTTAAATCGAACCCCTCTTTCCCATTCTGCCAAATAGTTTGAATCAGAGCATCAAAGTTACAAGTATTTTTCATATGTTCATTAGGAATCTTCTCGAGGTATTCATGATAGTGTGCACAAAGTGTCAATATCGGGAGATTATGGGTCCCATCGAAAAATGAAATTCTCTTCTTCTAAAAAGTATCAATACGAACACGAGTGTTCAACAAACACGCAGCCATGCGATTTTTCGAAAAAGTTCCAACATGATACGTCGTCGGCATGTTATTAACTAACTATTTTAAAATTTTAAAATTTTTTAATTTAATATTTTAAAGTATGAAGGGATTTTTTGAGATTTTCTTTCAATTCTTGTATAGTGCAATTGGAAAGAAAGGAGATTTGAGGTCTGTTGCAAGTTTGATTTTTAATTGGACAAAATGATAATTATAGTGGCACAAAGTTTGTCTCTCCATTTTTGGATTGAAAAAAAGCTCCATTTTGTTTTTGAATTGAGGGTAAAAGAGTAATTCACTTGTTAAAAAGTTAGTTATTTAGCTCATATTTGATGGATTTTTTTTCAACTCTTTTTTCTACCTATCATTTTCAACCACACATTTACACAATAAAATATTCGCACATAAACTCAAAACTTTTTACTCACAAATTTTTTTTTAAAAAAAATCACTATTCAAAATATTGTTTTTGTCAAATAATGGTCATCAAACAAGGGCTTGACTTGTTCATTTACAAGACATTCCAAACACGTATTCACTCTTCAACAAGCTAGGTTTAGTTCAACATTTACGGTCGCTTTTCTACCTGTTCAAATCTTCATCAATAAATTAAAGTTTAGCGATCGTGAGGAGAAGAACATACGAGAAATAGGAGTATGAGAAGATAAATAAAATACTCAAGAATATTTTGAAGTTTTTATTATAAAGATAAAATACCAATTCTCTTTTTGTCTCACCAAATTGATGCTCTCTAGCCCTTGTTTGGCGACCTCTATTTAAGAGAAACTATGTTTTCAATAGAGATGACAATGAGGCGGGTCTGTAGGACTGTTTTTTTTTTTTTTTTTCCAGTTAACTATTTTTTTTGTAATTTGTAATTTTTTTTTATTCTTCACGTGGCGGGTTCTGGGTGGGGCATCCCCGCCTCGCCATGTGACATGAGACGGGGTGGCGATTCCCGCCCCGCCAACCCGTTGGGGCTGATTTTTTTGCCTGCTCTAGTTTTAAATTTTAATTTTTGGGGAATGCATGATTAAAAAGTTAGTAAAAGTTTTGAGTTTACGTATGAAATATTTTATCATATGAATGTGTGATTAAAAATGAATATAAAAAACAAATTAAATAGAACGAAACAGCTTAATCAAATTGCTATATATGATGAGGCTCAAATTTGGCTCCCATTAAAACTGTAATTTATTTATTTTTCTCTTATCTAATCAACCACATATTTTCAATAAAATAATATTATACATAATTCAAAAAGTTTTTCTTTTTTTAATCATATATTTTTCAAAAATCATTATTTCAACCATTAAGCCTTTGTTTGAAACACGCATTCTTCTACGTAATTCAAAAAAATTTATGTTCATTCTTATATTCATTTTTAACCATGCATTCTTTAATAAAATAATATTTTTCATCACATTAGTAACTTTTTTTTTTTTTCAATCACACATTTTACATCAATCTATTATTCCAAAACACGTTCTTTCAAAATAATGTGGTTCAAAAACACCCTAAATTTCAAATGATGGAAGACAAACGGGGCTTGAGGTAAACCATCAACGACTACACGTGTCAAACTAAGCAGGGAGGATGGTGGTACAAAAACGACACCGACACACCATGTGAAACGGCAAGGGATTTGATAGACAGCATCCTCAATTCAAAAAAAGCGGGCCACACTCTCCTTTCTCATCTTCAACCAATAAAATATCTCACACCTATAACTGATGCCGCTAACAACCCCCTTTCAAATCGAGATTCAAATTTTTACCAGTCACATTAGGGTTTTTTAATAGCTTAATTCTTTTAATTAACCTTCCTGTAATTGCTGTAAATTTTGACGGTAATTTTCTCTATCTTCAATAATTTATTTCAATTTTTTAGAACTTTTCAGTGTACAGAAACGTATCACAGCCGTTGAAGTTCAAAGCTTCTCTCCGACGTCTTTACATTTTCATCTCCAAACTCTCTCATTCATCCATTTCAATCTGTTCATTTTAGAGAGAGAAAACGTGAGGATCGGACTGTGATCGTGAATCTTAGAGAGAGAAAATGAATGCTGTTGGAAGGCAGAGATCTGGTGCATCATCCACTGTGCAACACCAGCGGCAGTACTCCGATAACTTTATAGAATCATCATCTAACGGCCAATGGCTGCAATCAGCTGGTTTTCAGCACAAGCAGTCATCGAACAATGCAGTTCCTCCACTTCAGGTGCATTTTCATAATTTTGCGTTGCTTGTTGACCATATGTCTGATTATCTGTATTCTGCAATAGAAAATTTATGAATATTGATTTTTTTTTTCCTTTCAAAATTAGGATTTTGGATACTATAATGGAGGGGGTGAGGACTCGAGAATGTATAGGAGCGTGCAGGCGCAGAGGACTTACAGTGGAAGCAGCGATTTGTTTGCTGAGCCATTGATGCCGCCAGTAAATTCACGGCCAGGTAGTCAGAGGAGGAATGTGGAGGAACAAGCTTCACCAAATGAGTATAGCTCGGGGCTCTTGGATCTGCATTCTCTTGACACCGAGCTACTTACCTCGGTAGATATCTGATTTTGGCAATAAATTGTGCAAATGAATTACTAGAAGATTGGTGGTTTTTTTGTTTTTGTTTTTTTTTTGTCTCCTGAATTATTTGGTGTACTGTATGGCTTCTTAGTGGATTAAGTATTTGGATGTGCTGCTGAATTGATTTCTATTGGGTGTGATTACCCTTACAGTGGATTATCTCTTGTTCAAGCAAGTGAATTTGTATTGTATGTGAAATTCTACTTACTCCTTGTTGACTTCAGGTTTTAATTGCTTATTAGCCTAATTAATATGTGGCTTATTGATGATGCCTGATGATTTTTTCCCAACACGTTGTCTAGTTTAGAAAATTGGATTTATGGTAGCTAATAATATTCCCTATGCTAGTGCTCTCTAACTATAAGATTATGCTCAGAAAATTGATAGCACATTATTTATTAGACATTTTATAGGTCTCACGGCTTTAATTTGGTTTTGAAACATTTTGCCATACTCGTTCATTTTGTTATTTTAAAATCTTCCCCTGTTTTTTGTTTTCTTTTGTTGTATGTGGAAACTAGATGCCAGCTCCTGGTCTGTATAATGGCACCTCAATGCATTTTGCACAGGGAAGAAGTTTTGATGACTCCAATCCATACTTTGGAAACATTAAACAAACTGGCAAAGCTTGTGGTTTGCAGGAGAACACTGTTATGAAAAGCATTGCAGCTGACAATGTGAGGGCCAGCAATGTTGCAAAAATCAAAGTGGTGGTAAGTATGTTTTTCGTATTCTAATCAATCTGTTCTTATCTTTTTGTTTCTCAATTAGCCTGTAGCTACCCATAGCTACATTTCTTAATTTCTGATTTTATTACTAATCAGCATTACATATAATCTTTTAATCGGACTAACCTATATAAGTTTCATGAAATGAAATCTTTGCACCAAGAGGGAATTTTTTCCACTATAATGTCTTCCATGCTCTGGATTAATGATTTCAGGACTATAATGTTGCTTTTCCCTTGCATTCAATTATGATTGATTGGTTGCAGGTACGCAAAAGACCACTAAACAAAAAGGAATTGTCGAAGAACGAGGAAGATATCATTGAAACACAGTCTAACACTATAGTAGTCTATGAGACCAAACTTAAGGTCTGTAACAGTATTGTTTTCTGCTTATTTAATTTTTTTAAAAAGAAGATTGCTACCATAGGTCTCTTTAATGTCTCTTAGTTATAATTTGTGAAGTTATGCTTTACATTTTGTCAATAAGACGGCCTGTACTGTACCTTATAATAACACTGGCACCTGGATTGGTGGTTTTAAATCTAAGCCCCTGTTTGGTTTAACTAAAAATCATATTTATAATAGATTTTGATAGAAGTTGATGAAACATGTGGTTGAAATATTGATAAAAGTTGTAAGTTCCGTGGAATGTGTGGTTGAAAGTGAGTTTTAAAAAATGAGGGCCAAACAAAAAGATTGATTTCATTGACAATTATACCTTGTGCATTTCAGGAAATCTTTTCCTCCTGGTTATTTGCTTTTATTGTGACTGACTTTGAAATCAATTTCATCCCTCATTTTGTTACCTATTTCTTGATGCTGCATGTTGCTCACACATTAAGAGATTGATTTCTTTCACAATAAGAGAATAATGTTGATTCAAGTTATTAGTCAGAGACATACTTTTTATTGGGTCTGTTTGTCTTTCACTGTTCTCCAGTGAAAGCACTAGATAATGGATAATATTAACAAATTTATCCTCCCATATAGTAGTCTTGTGCCAAAAATTAAAGGGACAGGTAATAGTTATTTGGAATTCATTGTAGTCAGAATTTCTCTTGTGAAATAAACATCTTTGAATCCCAATTTCCCGCAGGTTGACTTGACAGAATATGTGGAGAAGCAAGAATTTGTCTTTGATGCCGTGTTGAATGAGGAAGTATCAAATGATGAGGTAATGAGCATGATCTAGAGTGGAAACCTTGTAAATTACTCTTGGTGTCTTGGCCTTGTTAATTGTTCTCAACATGTTACATATCTAGGTCTATCGAGAAACTGTGGAGCCCATTGTTCCAATAATTTTCCAACGCACCAAAGCTACTTGCTTCGCCTATGGGCAAACAGGTAATTGCTTATACATTAATCATCAGATAAGTTTGGTGTTCAAAGCTTGCTGTAGTTGTTTTGACTTATATATCTGTACTTCCAGTTTTGGTTTTTTTTCTCTACATACTCTGGTGGACCTGTTGCATGCTTGCTAAGCATATTTGAGTTCCTTAACTAAATTTTTCTTCAATTTTTATGAAATTACTTTCAAGTTTCCTCAAGGCGAGCCTCTTAAGAATATGGGGAAGAACATGCTTGATTACCTCATTCATGCAAAAGTGAAGCTTGGATTGAGATGTTTTAGGTCTTGCAGCTGCCCATGGACTTACCAGCGAAGCAAGGCAGGTCCCAAATAGAGCAAAAAATGTCATAGATGGGTAGAAAGAATCCAGACCTGAAAGACGGACTAGTATTTGGTGCTGTTATTGACAATGTATGCAGAAAATCGAGAAGTGATAGTGTTGGATAAATTTATTGTTAATCTGGTTTAACGAATTAGTTACTAATAATAATATTTTGATTGGTGGTCTGGAGAAATGAGCCGGGCTGTTAAAGCATGAGTCTGTAACCCTTTTACGGAAGGCATGCTCTAGGTGATTTAATTTACTAGGCCCTTGTTTGGGCCCCATTTTGGGGAAAAATGTATTATTGAATAGTGTTTTTTTTTTGGGGAGAATGTGTGATTAAAATGTAAGAAAAGGTTTTCGATTTACGCGTAAAATTATTTTATTGGAGAATGTGTGGTTGAAAATAAGTTTTGAAAAAAATGAATATTTGGAAAAATGGGGCTCAAACAAGCCCTAAATTTGATTGTCCTTCAAAGGCATTGCTAAATCAATAAAATGAACAAAACTCATGCTTGGTTATCTCAGGTTTTATATAGCCCCTGTTTGGTATACATTAATTTTCATTCTTCTACTCGTTTTTAATTACACATTCTTCAATAAAATAATATTTTCCATCACATCAATAACTCTTCCTTCTTTTTCAACCCCACATTCTCCGTCAATCTACTATTCCATAATACATTCTTCCAAAATAATGTGGCTCAAACACACTCATAATTTGAAGTGGAACAAAAGAAGGTGCTAAATCTGGGTCCATGCAGTATTAAAGGACTACTTTGTGCTTATGATTGGCTGATAAGTGATACCAGACCTATTTGAAAGAAATGCACTATAATGTTATTTTTTCTCTGTGCCATCCTATTTTGCTATAATATTAGGCCCATCTTATCTTGGATGGAGTGGGATGCTAGGATTTAAATAAACAAATTTACAAATTGCTCCTCATAGTATCAGTTTTTCTTCTTCCCATCGATATCATATTTGTATGTTCTTGTGACATCATGCCTCTCATTGTTTACTAATTTTTAACTAATCTATAAGCTTTGTCTAACTTTTTACTTTTTCCTTTTTTCTTCTGAAATTTATTCAGGAAGTGGAAAAACTTTTACAATGAAACCACTACCCCTCAAGGCTTCTAGGGATATCTTGAGGCTTATGCATCACACTTACAGGAATCAAGGGTTTCAATTGTTTGTAAGCTTCTTTGAGATATATGGAGGAAAATTATATGATTTACTCAGCGATAGGAAGTAAGATGTCCCACTAGGTTCTCTCTTCAATCATTCAGCCATTACTACTCACCATATGGATTTTCACGACCTTTCGTACTTTCTTTTTGTAGAAAGCTTTGCATGAGAGAGGACGGCAAGCAACAAGTTTGTATTGTAGGCTTGCAAGAGTACAAAGTATCAGATGTGGAGACAATTAAGGACCTTATCGAGAAAGGAAATGCAACAAGAAGTACAGGCACCACTGGTGCAAATGAGGAATCATCCCGTTCACATGCCATTCTTCAGCTTACCATTAAGAGGTCAGCTAATGGCAATGAATCCAAACCTGCTCGAGTTGTTGGCAAGCTCTCCTTTATAGACCTTGCTGGAAGTGAACGCGGTGCAGATACTACTGATAATGATAAGCAAACAAGGTATATACAACTTCATCATCTTCTTCTTCCTTAGTATTCTCTGGAAAAACATTCAATCTGGAAATCTGGTCTTAAACAGAAATCTAACAAATGCAGAGACGTATTTATTATGTTGTGTTTGAGGATGCTTAACATTTGCATTTTCATATGCAAGAAATTATTATTACCCAACTGTTGCCTATTGTTTGAGAAAAGAAACTATAATTATAGTGCCCATTAGTCTCTGATGTTATTTGATATGATTCCAACAATTTGCATTTTTAAAATAAGTTCTCAATTAATATGCAGAATGGAAGGAGCTGAGATTAACAAAAGTTTGCTTGCCTTGAAGGAATGCATTAGAGCTCTTGATAATGATCAAGGGCACATTCCATTTAGAGGCAGTAAATTAACTGAAGTCTTAAGGGATTCATTTGTTGGAAATTCTCGTACTGTGATGATTTCATGCGTTTCACCCAATGCGAGATCCTGTGAACATACATTAAACACATTAAGATATGCGGACAGGTAAGTCTGCTCTTTTGATGATATAAATCTTCTGTTGGGCAAATGGATCCTTTTCTTTATGATCTTATCTTCTTTCTTTGTAATTTTAGGGTGAAGAGCCTTTCGAAGGGGAACAACAACAAAAAAGATGTTTTCTCATCAACCTCAAATCTGAAGGAATCAACAACACAGCCCCTGTCATCAGTTTTACCGCCTGCATCAACATTTGAAGATGACGCCGGTGATTTGTGGCCTGAACAAACTGACAGGGAAGAATATGATGAAGAGTTATACGAGACGGAGAAGCCAGTATGGACAAAAAACTCAAAAGTTGAATCATACAGTTTTTCTAACATGGACGATAAAATGAGAGCCAACAGCCAGTCAAAGTGGAAGGAACCTCTTAAGTCTGATGTGAAATACTCGAACTCTGACTTAGACTTGAACTCTCTTTTGAAAGTAAGACCACTAGAAATCGCTTTTTAACAACAAATTGAGTCCAATCCAGGTTCTGACGTCTGTGACTCTTTGATTCTTTAGGAAGAGGAAGATCTCGTAAATGCTCATAGAAGACAAGTGGAGGAGACAATGGATATTGTTCGAGAGGTCAGTGATAATCTTATAGCATCTCTCAACACATTTGTCTTTTTTTCTCTTTTTATTTCCCTCGGTGATGGAATAGAAGAATATTAGTCAGATCAAAACCAACATATTACTGTCATATTACTCACACTGGTACGGCCATGAATCTAGATACCATCTTAGGTTAGCATTGGCAGCCTTATGATACTATTGAGTGTTCTCTTTTGTGTTTTGATGCTTTCCATACGAGTTCCCAAGTATATTCTGTGTTGATTTAGATGGATCATGTCTTCCATATGATTATGATGCAAATTACCAGCATTCATGGTAGAGAGTTTACCTGAATTATAGCCATCTCATTTTCTGTTAATTGATTTGAAAGTTAATTCCTTTAATAGATTCTACTACGTAGATTAGTGTTCTCATTTTTTTTTATTACAAGTTGTATTCTTAAGTCTACGGACCTTCATCAAATTTTTATTGTCCTTTTACAGGAGATGAATCTATTGGTCGAGGCAGATCAACCAGGGAATCAGCTAGATGATTATGTCACCAGATTGAATTCAATCTTATCCCAAAAGGCTGCCGGTATCTTACAGTTACAAAATCGCTTGGCTCATTTCCAAAGACGATTAAAGGAGCACAACGTTCTAGTATCTTCTGCTAATTAAGTGTCATAGGACAATACAAATAGAATTTGGTGTGATGCATATTGCTTGGGAATACTGATGTCATAACCAGGAAATTGTTTGTTGGATTGATGCAACTTTGTGAGTTACTGATGAGAGTACATTAAGCTAACAAGTTGAAATTTTAGGTCATCGTGCAAGTCTTCTGATGTATTTTGGCCTCGCTTAGGGGTTCGACTAAGGCCCCCATCTTAATTTCTTCCTCATCATCATCATCGTCATTTTTTTTAACAAATTACAGAAAATCATGCAGCTGATTCCATTTTAAAGCTTTGCAGCTATGTAATTCTTAATATCATTGAATGTTGTGAGATAGATATTTGCTTACAATATGAATGTCTCTCTGCTGCTTGTTTATGATTGAGCGTAAATATATGCTCATGCTTAAAGGCGAATCTATGGGCCTGTTTATCACCTTTCCAAAGGTAATTGGTTACGTTGACTTGCGAAAGGCCACTAAGGATTGGCTTAAGAATGAAAAACGTCTACTAAGGCCCATGGGATAAAGGTTTACAGATGTGAATAATGAATCGAAACATTCAATTGTCGACAGACAGCCGGAATGTCAATTGCAGACAAAGGATGGTCAAGCCTGGTTCCTAGGGTTAGGGCATATCTTATTATGAACCTAATCAGATTATAACTAAACTAGTTTATTTCTGAACATGAACTTTAGGCAGATAAAGCAGCTATAATAGCTATGCTTGTCAATCAAGTAGGTGATTTTGGATTAGCTCTTGAGAATTTATTTTTGCCCTTGGCTGGTTCATATGGAGTTAATTAAATCATTGTGTGCTAAACTTTATTTATGTTTACTACTTGCTCATTGAAATATAAACGGTTACTCATTGCTCAGTAGCTATTCATTAGTTTATCCATCTATCACTAAAGCCAATTCTGTCTATATAGTTGGACAAACATGTCTACGTGATGGATGATATGACATAAAATGTGAATAATATACACCATCAAAAAATATTAATTTGTAAATAAGTAAAAAACACTACAACAAAAAGGGTCTTTCACAACACATAAAAGACAATATTTGGTGATAATTGTTGCTAAAATGGTCTTTTTGGCAACATTTTAGCAGTGTTCTAAATAGCGTAAAGCGTTGCGTAGCGTCGAGATCGAGAATCAAGAATCATAAGCTAAAGCGTGTCAATGCGGAGAATAAGCGTCATAAAGCGTTTTGTACTTTTAATATTATTTTAAGTATAATAAATAGATTTTTATATTTAAAAAATAATTTTTTTATATAAAAATAAACATACACATTTACTATTAAGCATTAATTATACTGTTAATGGATTGGACAATAAGTATAGGATTTTCTTGAGGTCTTGCACTATTAAATTCATTGAGGAACTAATCTTAGACAAACAAATTTTGATAATCTCATAATAGCATATCATAGATTCATAATAGTAAAATGCCTTCATGGTATTGATAAGTTGAGGGTAAAATTGATCTCTTCTTGAACTTTGTAGGTGATGGGCCGGGTTTTAAGTGTAGTGGGATGTTGGGTTTACTAAGTTTGGGCTTATTAGAATGTTATTGTTAGGTGAGATCCATTAACTCTAAAGCGGGTTTAATCGCCCTTAATCTCGCTAAATCGCGCTTAATCTCGCTTTGTTCCGACTAATCACGCTAAATCGGTCAACAAAAAAAGTTGACCGCTATTTTACACGCATATCACAAAAGCGTCGCGTTTTTTCCACGCTACGCGCTATAGCGGCGCTTTTTCCCGCTATTTAGAACACTACATTTTAGTAAGTGAATGTTGCTATTGGTTACTAAATGAGTTTTGGCAACATTTTTTAGAAAAATGTTATGGTAGACACCTTTAACAACATTTATTGAGTATTGCGAAAAATTAGACTTTTAGCAACGTTTATTGAGTGTACTTTTCGCAACATTTGACAAACGTTGCTAAAAGTTTCAATAGCTTAACTTTCGCAACGTTTGACAAACGTTGCAAAAAATTGAGTATGTACAATTTTTCAGGCCATTTCAATTCCAATCCAACAACCCAAAATACCCAATCCATATAACAAGCAAACCTGAACCGACCCGTTTGGATTAAAAAATGAAAAAGATGTCTAAACAAATCCTTCATTCTCTCTTGCCCTAAATCCCAATCAATCCGGCAATCCTTCATCCTCCTCAACACAAATCACCAACACTAGTCCATAATCATCTCTCATTGAAGGAGATCCATATTCGGCTCCAGACCTGAAGGCTAAAACCATTGAAGGAGATTCCTAATCGGCATCTCAGTCTCGCCACAAAACCACAGAAGAAGACGGTTTCTCAGTTTCTCTGCCTTCCACCACCGACCTCCAGCGCCTCTCATCTATTTGGTTAGTCTTCGTTCTTTTTGATAATCCAGAATTTCTTGGTTTCAATATCTCATTGTAATGATTGCAGTGGTTCCTGAAATTAAGAGAAATGGGTAAAAAAAATGGGTTAGGAAGTAACACGAATGAGGAGAGGAGTATTAGGTAAGTGCAGTAGGATTAACGTTGTACACTGACTGGTTCAAGTTCAGTTTTATGGATGTATATGGATAATTTATTTTCATAGTTTTTGTCTTGCTAATTTATATGGTTCCTTTAGCCTTTTTTTGTGATGAATAGATCGGAGTTGTGCAAATACGTATTAAAGAACATGTTTGCTTCAGTTACTTTAATTTCTTAATCTTCTCAAGGCATATGTATCGACTCATGGGACCTCCTTTATGAATTTGGAGATATCGTGATTTATATTTTGTTATCTATCCATTTTTTGGCAATTTTGACAGCAAGTATAATAGTTTGAGTTGTTATATTTGTTAAGAGCTCTCACATAAAAGTAAGGAAGAGTTGACATTAGATGAGTACTAATTGTTGTTGAGAAAGCTTCCATAGTAAAAAAGCGCAATTAGTTGAAATCAGAACCCAAATCTTCTCAAAGTTCAAAAAAATTGCTTAAAATGCTAGATACTTCACTGATTGGAATAGAAAGGTAAAACAACTATAGGCATTAGGCAGTATATATTCTCATCTCATAACCAAGTACCCCCTCCCTCTCAAGGTATGCTCTTTTTACCTCAAGCATAGACGAAAAGTTGCCTATTAAAATTTATAGGTAAACAGAGGCTAATAGTGACCTCACACATGAGTAAATAAAAACTTTGTTTTCCTCCTTCACAAGTATCTGATTTTAAGGGTTGAAAGGGGTGGCCTATGTATGTGGTGCATTATGTGGATTAGAAGTTTTCAAACTGTTCAAAACGCAGAGGGAAAACATAAATATCATGAAATCAATCTTGTTATGTTATTCAAGAATTTTGTGCAGTCATTATCCCCTCTGTTATCCTTGCTAATTAAATTTCCTTGCCACGGGAAATATTGTTGGTTTCAGTCATCGGGGAAATTCTTAGAGGGTAGGTAAATTAGACAATATTGTATGGATGTGCTTTCAATAATTTATTTTTATCAGAAGCTGATAATATTATGCAAAACTGTAGAGTGTATCATCATATATTCTAAACTGTATGTTGATTTCAAACATGTTTTCGTACTTTGTTTTCATTATTGTGTTCATTGCTTTTAATTATTGATCTAGTTGAGTGTTTTGATAACCGTATTGAGGCTGGATTACAGTTCTCACAGAGAAAACCATAAACTTAAATAGGAGGTAGAAATATATTCTTATGCTTTGTGTGGTCACGTGTGAATTTCTTTTTTTAATGCAGTGTCATTATAGCTAATATAGAAATATAATGAATTCTCGTAGAGTAAATCTGATTTTCTTTTCGAGAGAGACTATTAATAGACTTGAAAAACTCAATTGTACGATTTTATATTGCCAAAACTCGAGAAACGAAAAAGAACCAGATTTATTGTATGTTGTCAAAACAAATTTCAATCTATCATGTGCCGTAAGCTTTATGTCTCATTGGATTCTTCGAAGTCAAGTTAGTTAATATTTTTTTAGTATAATTTAGCTCTTAATCAATCAATCAATTTGTGTTTGATTCTTATAATATTTGTGCTTGATTCCTATGACTTTATTGAGTAAGTAAGTTCCAAACTTTAAAAATTAAGACAGACTAAATAATTGGCCAAGGGACACTGGACTTGTCATTACTTTCCAGGTAGGATGATAATAAATATTTTGAATCCAAAACAATAAAATTATAGGATAACCAGAATCTATGATATGATGATATCTTAACACATTAGGCAACTCTTAATCGAGCCAACAATCTTAGGAAGGATGTACATGTAATTACTAGATTTGCATTGCAGAAAAAAAATCTAGATATCAAAGGGTTAAGAACTAGAGTATGGACTTATGAATATCTTAGGAAGGATGGAAAACCAATAAATGAAGTAGTTGCCGAGACTTTGGTATGTGTATTATTTCGCCGTTCGTAGTTAGAATAATATGTTGTATTATATCACTTGTTAGTATAAAATCTTCCTTACACGAGTGTAGAAAAAGATTGAAAATTGTGCTCAATCAATTTCTAATACATCAGCAGAAGATTCCATCCGCGATGATACTGTTGCTTTAGTGTTAGGTCCTGCACGTCATGGAAGAGTTCAGGGACTTGGATTTGGAGTTGCACCATCAAAAGTGGACGGACAAACTCAAAGTAATGGGAGAGTTAGAGAACTTGAAAGTCAATTACAAACTCGGTTGAAAAAGATGGGAGCACTAGAAGAACAGGTTGAAGCACTTCTTAGTTTAAGTCAACATGTTAGAACTTTTGACCATTATTTATACTGTGATAATATAACCTAATACATCCAAGTATATGTAGAATAACTTTTATAATCTTTGTATCATTTTTCAGAATCTAGAGGATAGGAATTCAAATGATTTTACTCTTCAGGTTTTTGTATCTTGCATCAATACAAGTTATTCAATATAAATTTTGATTGAAGTATACTAATAAAAAAAAAGATTCTCTATTTACTATGAATTTGTAGTCACACCAAGAAAGTGGTGTCCAAGGAGGTATTGCACGTGTGGAAAATGTTAGGTGTCAACTACTGCATTGGTACATGTTTGAGGAGGAATAAGTTGTAGTAGAAGGGATAATTGCAACAACAGACCTAAGTGTGAAGGTGCATCACTTGTCACTCGGAAAAGACTGTTGGAAGGTTTGGGTTGAGGAAGTGTATATGGATCAATTGACCTCATACAGACCTATAGATGGATTTTGAACTCTTCGTGAAGCCAAGGGAAGTACTGTTGCTTGGTCAAAGAGTAGTATTAGACTTCTTTGATGAAGGTATGTGAATCCATTTCCATTTCGGGGAATTGCATTTTTTCATTTTTAATGTTTATGAGCAACATATATGAAATGTAGAAGTAAGTTGTGGCTGAGAGTTGATATTTGTTGATATTATTTAGCTAGCATATTGTTGGATGTTGATGTTATTTAGCTAGCATATTGTAGAAGTAAGTTGTGGCTAATATTTGGTATTTGTTGATGTTCTTTAGCTAGCATGTTTTTGTTGGATGTTGATGTTTTTTAGTTAGCATATTGTTGGAAGTAAGTCGTGGCTGATAGTTGGTATTTGTTGATATTCTTTAGCTAGCATATTCTTTTGAAGGGCTGGTGTACCCTATTTTAAATTATATGAACCAGTTTGATGATATTGGCTATTGTTCAGGTAGTTTTAGTCTATATTACAGGGGAAATTCTGTCAAAGATTTCATAAAAGTTAGTCACAATTAGAAGATGTCAAAGTTGCCTTGTTGATGTTCTTTAGCTAGCATATTTTTGGATGTTGATGTTCTTTGGCTAGCATATTGTAGAAGTAAGTTGTGGTTGAGAGTTGATATTTTTTGACATTGCATATTGTTAGTAGAATACAAGGCATTTTTCATTTTATGACATTATCATGTCAAACAACAATTTATTGAAATTCATTATAGATACATAAACCAAAGATGATCAATCATGTATTTTTGAAGCATGAATACTTTTGATTTGCATGCTAATACCCTTATTGTTTTAGTCATATGTATGGAGTTAAATTATTTTTGGGATAGCTTGTGGTCACAGAAGCAAATTCAGATATGAATCCAATATTTTATAATACTTTGTTGGTCAATTGTGATTGCCATCTTTTTTAGTAGGGTAATGATGTTAACTTTCTTAGTATGCTAATGATGTTAACATATTGTATTGAATCATATCCACTATTTTTGTTTATTAGAATTATGTAAAATCTGATTACATATGATTAATTTGTAAGCATTTTGTTGTTTCAGTAATATAGGTTGGTTGGAAATCAAATATATTAATTATGCTAAAATTATAAAATAACTGTAAAATGACCTACGGCAACGTTTGCCAAACGTTGCCGAAGAAGGTTTAGAACTTATATGGCAACGTTTGCCAAACGTTGCAATAGAGGGATACAGCAACGTTTGGAAAACGTTGCGGTAGCCTCTACGACAACGTTTGCCAAACGTCGCAATAGAGGGTTACATCAACATTTGGCACACGTTGCGGTAGCCTCTACTATAACCTCTACACCAACGTTGTCGTATCCATCTACTCTACTACAACACATCGATTTGCAACATACGTCCCAAAGTTGTCGTATGTTGTTTTTGTTGTTATAAAATGTGTACAATGAAACCCATGTTTCTTTTCCATTCAAGCTCAAATTTTCCAATTTCAAATCACACTATACTTGTATTCAAAATCACATTCCTCACCAATTGAACAAATGTTCATTCAAAATCACATTCTTCCCCAAATTACATTCCTCTCCAATTCCAATTCTATGTGAGTTCTATCTGCATCTTGTGACAACTGAAATCTTCACTAATCACAGTTTACCCCAATATCCATCGCATATTTTTTTTCAGTTAAAAACATAGCCAAAGATAAATCGAAAAATTTAGCCACAAAACAGAGAAAGATTCTTGTCTTGATTATAAGGAACATGGGAGATTTAGGACATACATAAGTCGAAAAAAATAGTGGAAGAATCTCTTTTGAAGACCATGAAGGAGGGACTGCAAGGTAAATTATTTACAATAATTTTGATGAATTCTTCAATTTTATTATACATGTTGGAGATATGTCTTGAGTTTGTCGAATGAGTTAATTTATTCACAGAGAACATGTGACCGTTGCAATGTAAATAATAATTAGCACCGACTTTATTTTCACGAAGTTTATTTTTATCTGAAATGCTTGTTGAAGTTTGAAGATATTTTACCTAAAAAACATGGCCTTCCAATAAAGGAGTTTTGTAGATATTTTTTATTTTTTAAATGCTGACTTCTAAACCAATTTCCAAATATACACATTTAGAGTCTCCTATCTAATTTTCTTTGGAGAATAGCAATAACCCTAATTTTTGTTGCAATGCAAATGATACGGTTCAAGAAGAGGATGATATATTGATTGACTAATTCAAATAATGAGGTTAACGATGATGATTTCCATTTGAGATAAGTATCCATCCGAGCATATTGAGATTGGATTACATGCAAACCCTTCACTCGAACTTGAGGTTGGAGGTGAAGAAGAAAAATGTTCTAATGAGTTAGATTGTCCAAGCGAGGAGGAGCTACAAACAAATTATTCTTCCAGCGAAGAAAATATTTATCACTTCCTTGTGTATGATCCCGAAGAGGAGAAGTTCAGCCTACAACTTGAGGTTGGAAATGAATTTAAAAACATTGAGGAGTTCAGACAAGTGATTATGCTCAAAGAATAATACGGTAGTTGTAGTGTGGTTTTGGGATGTCGATTTCACAGGGAGATGGAAAAATGCTCAAAGAATAAAAAAGAATGAATTATCTTCTTCAATGTATAGTAAAATTCAATGTTTGAAATGTGAAATTAGAATAAAAAACTTAAGGTAGTGAAGCGTCAGAATTCTCTCAATTGGATTAGATCGATCACATCAATTATTCATTTTATAACTCAATTAGAGTATTTTCATCCCAATTTTCTAATCGGAGGATTTATTGTGAAAACCAATTTAATTCACAAATGTAATCCTAGAATCTAGACTTATGATATATTCACACAATTTTATTGGAACAAGATCAAAGATCAACCATATACATCAAGTATAAGACAATAATCAATCTACCAATAAAATAATATTGAGACTAAGATTCAACAATTATTTCAATCATTCAATAGAAAGAGCAGGACTAGATCTATAAAGGACTTGATAGAAGTTAAACCAATCTCAACAATAAGTAATTAAAATTAAAACTCAACAAATAGTTAATTTAACAATTGGAAATCATGACTGAATCCATGAAAAATCTTGCAAATGTTAAACTGATTTCAATGTAAATTAATGAAAAGAAAAATCTAAATACTAGAATTGTTCAACAATGAGAAGAGCAATTATACGAATAAATTGATGCTAAATCTCTGAATCAAACAAGTTCTTTCCTTGCTCCGCCTTGGTTTTTAGTTCCCTATGGATATGCTTGAGTCAAAGAGGAGAAGAACGGTGTATGAGGGCGTTCTCTGTTTTTTGGGACGTTCTAGGGCTTAAAAATCGAGAAAGAAGTTTCCATAAGATTTTGACATAAATTAGAAAACTGGAAATCGTGCCTCGAAAATAATCTATGAGACCGCATAGTTATAGGTGTTGCGGTCGCATGGAAGGCTGGAATTGGCTACTGAAAATCTCTGAAAGGTCTATGCAACTGCATAGAAATAACTCTATACGACCGCATAGCTTTAGAAGTTTTTCACCGAACAATTTTCAGTATTTTCGTTGTAACTTTATTTTTCGATGTCCGATTGAGATTATTCAAGATGAGTTGGAAATATAACTCAAAAGGGATAAAATTTTGATTCAGTTACCATCTTCAAATTCTATCGTTTTCCATGTCAAAAACTAGTCTCAATATGAGGCTGAAAATCAGTGCAAAACTTTTCAACTTGAAAGTTGATATGTGATAATGTTTTCACTATATTTCATCCATTTGACTCATTTCTTCATCCAATTGACCTCTAACACTCTCGAATATTCATCAAAAGATTAGAAACAAGTTTAGAATATTTTCATTTTAGTCCCTGAACTATCACTTTCCTCCACTTTGGTCATTTTTCGCTATTTTCTTCTAATTTCCATCGTATTCATCTATTTGCAGCCTAAATCAAAATACAAGTCTACTTAGAACATTTAGGCACCAATAAATCATCAAAATGCAATTATTTGTGAATGAAGAATGTGATAATTGAACTATTATCAGCAAGCTGTGAAGAATTATGGGATTGCTACTAGATGTAATTTGTGGTTTAGACTGAATTATGAGTTTAGAGCATACGCCATATGTAAATTAGGGTGCAAGTGGAAAATATGGGCTTCTTGAAATAAAAAGAAAGGTTGTGTGCAAATAAAGTCAGTAAATTTAGAGCATAGATGTGTAAATCCTTTTCTCTTAGTTTGAATGTGTGTATATCCATTGAGTTGCAGGGGTAGCTACAGATGGATGGGACTATGCTGTGGTACCTTCGATGCCAACTCCTAGAGTTGACGAAATTCCTCCTATTGCTTCAACCGGTAGGGAATAATGGAAAGATTTTGTTCAAGAACTTGTTCCCTAAGCTAATTCCATTTTATGTTCTTTCCTCATAATGAGTTTGGTGCAGAACTTACATAAGTATTGAATGTCTAGTGCCATCCATTAGCACGGTCTATTTCTTCATTTCACTTCTCAATTACAAACCTCACAATTAACTCCAAAACTATTACTGTAACGTAAGAAAATTTAAGAAATTATAAAATTCAAGACTACTTTATTATTAACAAATCAAAGTTCTCTTCAAGTTCTCATAAGTAAATACTAATAATTGAGGATCAAACACCAACCACCACCTACACCTTCAAAAGACCAAGACCAACATAACTAAAATACATAATTTTCCCTAAGACCTTCAAAAAATAAACAACCTACAACTAAAATACAAAATTTTGTTACATAATCTTCACTTAAAACATAAAAATACCAATGACATTGCAAATTAGCAATACCCCCAAACCCACTTGATATATCTTCATCAATCTGCCCATCCTAAGCTCTCTCTATTTCATATCATTGGACCTGCTTAGTAGCCCATTCATTATAGTCTTGTATCGTGGAAGAAGAGGCGGGTCGATCCAAGCAAAGTAGTCGGAAGCATCTGAATATCTATAGTATCTACATTACAAAAATCATCTTTCTGAATTATTCTATGTCCATGAAGTCTTTCTTAAGGTCATCCGACCACAATGACACAAGCCTTGTTCACGATTCTGAGATGTGGATGAAGATAATTCCATGACAAATTGAATATAATGTTCTTTCCAGGGTTAGATTTGAATTGGGGATTTCACTTCTGCAATTGAGATGGACGTCACGATTGTTTTAGAAGGGAGAAGAATAATACGCTTTTCTTAAATGACTTAAAATTGTAAATCAACTAACATCATTTTTATCCTATGTGTGGTTTACTAACATCGTGTATTGCCACATAATTTCTTCGTCCACCACGTAGAAATTTTTGTCCCGCTATATAGATGAAATTGGCTTTAGTGATTGATGTGTAAGCTAATGAATAGCTCAGTGCGCATTGAGTGACCATTTATATTTTAGTGAGCAAATAGTAACCATGGTTAAAGTTTAGTAGGTAGTGATTTAATTAACTTGTTCATATGAGGAGATTTTCAACTATACATGAGTACTCGTGATCACATTTATGGCATGTTTGGACACGACGTTTAAACTAGATTAAGAAAGTATGGCATGTGAAATGTTGTTGTGCCATTGTGAAGCATGGAATCAGATCAAAACATAAATAGATGAATTTATCTCTATTGATTGTCACAAGTAGGCTTGTGGTTGAATAATGTTATTTAGCACTAGTTTATGTTTCATTTACATGTTATTAATTTATAGATCTTAAATGTAAGGACACAAGCCTCATTTAAAATGATCCATCACATGAAAAACTCATAAATTGGCGTTGTAATGTAGTGATGTTTTATAACATTGTTCTCTATATTTTTGAGTATAAGTTTGCATAAACTTCAATAGAAAGGTTCCCGATAAAGTAGTGGCACGATTTGTGATGTGAAACTAATCAAGAATTGATCTTGGGAATCCACGAACATGATGAAACCAACCCAAGAAAGCTAGAAATTATGTCGCACAAAGATCAACCCGACCCGTTGTTCAACCCATATCAAGAGCCGAGATTATGCGTAAGAAATCCAACCCGTTGATTACCCAAAACAAGAACCGTGAAATGAAAACGTCACAAAATGATTGCGAAACCTTTTGATAAGTTCAAGTTAGAACTTTAAACTACTAAGAACATAGAGGAATAAAACTCTCAAATTTAATTTAATTCTCTCAAAAATAATCGAAGTCTTGACTACAATGAATAATTATAGATCCTATTTATATGAAACAATGAAAGATCATAATTTAGCCAGATAATCTCGTGCTTAATTCAAATAGATCATAAAAGATGCTAAAAAGATGGTATTTAAGTCAAACTAGGAAACTACCAAAAAAGATAAAATTCTCGCCAAATTTTTATACTATTTTCCATCAATTTGTTCTCAGCATGTTTCTATGTGACCGTAAGTCCAAAAGTACCATATGCTCATGAAGCCTTGTGCAGAATTTCTTGAAGATTCTGAATTGTAGTGATCGAAAATCTGACATTCGAGCTGAAAGTTATACTCATTTTAATCTATGATACTCGTTTTCTTTCCAAATATCTTCCAAACTTTGAATCCAACTCGTTTCGACTCCCGAGCCCTTCACGAAACTTGAACCTTAGATTGTCAACTTCACCCATCTAAACTTCATTACTTGAACCATTGGCTCGTTTGACCCGACCAAGTGATTGCATGTCCCGGATCATATCAATTGGCTTGACATGCTCAAAATGTGGAAAACATTGTATTAATTGTACTAAATTTAATTTTTATTGATTCATTTTTTGAACGTATGGAAATTGCTTGACAAACGAATCTTTTTTTTCTCAAAAAAGTTATTAATTATCTCGTTTAAACTTACTTTTAAATTTCTTGATGTATTATTAAAAACACAATTAAAAAATTCTCTACATAAATGACGCAATAATTATACTTCCCCCAATTCAAATCAAACAACTTATAACTCTTGGATATAATTTATGCATCAACCTCCAGTTACAAGGACACTTTCGCCATTTCAACTTTCTTTTCCCACGCTTTGTTTCTTCATTCTGCGTAAACTCTATTGAGCCCTGCAACTCAATCTTGAAGAGAGACAAATATTTGTACATGTATATAGTGATAGATAGAGTTATATGGATAGAGAAGGGTTCTGTATTCAAATCTTGGAAAATTTTCTATGGATTTCACAGGAAAATTAAGCTTTCTTGTATTTTTACTCTGTGTTCTGTTCTCTTTGAAGAACCAACATGCAGAAACCAATAAGGGTTCATTTCTAAGGGCTCTATCAAGAATCAAGATGAGAATGAAGCTATCAGAAACTCATTCTTATAATTCTCTTCATGGATCGCTCAGATATGATTACTACAACGAATCTTGTCCATTAGTCGAGAAAATCATTAGAACAACTGTTCACAGACTCTTCAATGTGCAGCGCAATGTTTGTTGGAATTTGGTTCAAAGAATAAAAATAAATTTAGTTAAGTATGGAAAAGTGACTTTCGTGTCAACTTTGCTCAAATATTCAAATTCGGTCTAATTATCAAATTATAAATATCAATAGACTAACTTATTCTACTCGTCGAGTAGATCGTTGGTATATTTGGAATCTCAAAACAATTTCCATATGAATGAGAAATTATTGTCCAAATTTGGATAGAAATTAGGAAACACGGGCTGGAAAAATGGCTAACTCTATAGCTCGCCTATCGCTTGAACGAGCGATGAGATTTTCGAGAATGAGCGATGAGATTGTCGAGCGACAATCTAGTGATGAGTGAGCGAGAGAGGCTCTAATGAAAAGGTGTAACTCTTGATTGAGCGAGAGTCCATCGATAGGCTAGCGACGCAAGGGATGCTTCCCTTCGTGAATGTTGGTAAGTTTGAGACGTGACACTTCACTCAAAACCCTTTGTATTCTATATATATGATCCTTTTAACGTCCATTATCTATCCCATATCATTTTTTCATTGAGCGTTACATCAAAATTCTTGCAAAACACTCTCCAAAAGTCATTCCAAAACCATTTTTCTTGTACAGAGAAATTTTCATTCCAAGTTCGTTGAATAGCCAACTTCATAGCTCGCCTATTGCTCGAGTGATAGTCTAGTGATAGGCCAGCGAGAGAGACCATGATAAAAATGTGTCACTGTCACTCAACCAGAGGCACGCTAGCGACAACAAGGGATGTTTTCCTTCGTGAATGTTGCTAAGTTTGGGAAGCGACACTTTACTCAAAACCCTTCATCTCTATATATAAGACCATTTGGATGTCCATTACGCATCCCATATCATTTTTGCATTGATCATTACATCAAAACTCTTGCAAAACACTTTCCAAAAGTCATTTCAAAATCATTTTTCTTGTAGAGGAAAATAGTAGTTCCAAATTCGTTGTTACTTGTGATTTGAAGTGCTTTAACCATAAGTTGTATTCATTGTATCTTGGGAGACAAGTGCCGTATTCCGTTAGCACCGTTGCGGGACTATAATGTTTTAAAGAAAAAGTGTTTTCACTTGTCTTGAATTTCAATTTTCGCTTTATATTATTTTTCTTTACTTTCTTTCTTTCTTTTTTCCTAGAATTTACTCGCGCTCCCATGAATTAAATATTTTCTTTGTCTAAACAACCATTTACATATACATATGCTCTAACAATGTTGCCCCTGCATTATTGAGGTTGCTTTTCCATGATTGCTTTGTGGAGGTGACTTTTCTTGCGGTGATTCCTTTTGGATTTCTATGTTTCACTATGAATTTATTGTTGAAATGATTTACTTTTTCTAATTTTGTTTTGTTAGGTTAATGATGCCTATAACAATATATTTCAGAAGAGATATCAATACTTTGTTGTTGTGAAACCAACCACCGAATTGAGATGTTGAAATTATATGACACAATAATAAAGTATTTGATCAAGCAAAAGAATATTAGGACAAGAATATGACAGATGAATTAAGAGATTTTGTTAATTCAAGAATAATGGAGAAAATAAAAAATTACAATGAATCCTATAATTCTAATAATCTATTTTCTCACACTTATAAAATTGTAAAGAAGATCCTAATTGATAAGTGTGGTTTCTACACTTATCCGAGACCCCAAATCATGATATTTTATTATATTTCCGATAAAACTTTACCTAATTTATGTTATATTATATTTGTAAGTAAAACTTTAAGTTTAATGAAAAATTGGAGAAAAGAATCCAAAAGTGACGAAAAATGGCAAAATATGTGTCTTGATGCAACACAATAAAGTGGTTGCTTACGCATCAAGACAATTGAAATCACATGAGCAAAACTATTCTACGCGTGACTTAGAACTTATTGCGGTAGTCCATGCACTAAAAAATTGGAGGCACTACCTTTATGGAGGTAAGCGCATCTTCACTCAGAAAGAGTTGAACATGAGACAGAAAAGATGGCTTGAGTTGGTAAAAGATTATAGTTGCAACATTCACTACCACACAGAAGGCAAATGTTGTGGCAGACCCCTTGAGTCATAAAGTGACAAGTTAAGTGGCGGTTTTGACCATGCAAGAGCTATTATGGAAGGAGTTCGAGAGATTAAGTCTCGAAGTGATCACAGCACTACCAAGTGCTATTGCTTAGATGGCAGCATTTTGACTCGGCCAACACTTTGTGATAGGATTAAGGACCATCAGAAAGTCGGTCAGTCGTTTGAATTCATTAAATTAGAAATTGGTACAAAGAAGAGAAAGGATTTTACAATGGACAAGGACAAGATCCTATATTATCAAGGACGCTTGTGCGTACCTGACTTCGAGGATTTGAAAAGGGAATATTAGAAGAGTTCAGCACATCCAGGAGGTATAAAGATGTACCGAGACCTTAAGGCGGTATTTTGGAAGAAAGGTTCGAAGAAGGATATAGCTGAGTTTGTTGAAAGGTGTTTAGTATGTCAACAAGTGAAGGCCGAACACCAAAGACCGTTAGGGTTACTTGAACCATTATAAGTTTTGGAGTGAAAATGGGAGCATGTAACGATGGGCTTTGTGGTCGGTTTTCCAAAGTCAACAAGGGGTAATGAAGATAATTGGTTCATTTTGGATTGACTCACCAAATCAACTCGTTTCTTGCCGGTTCGAATGATATTCTCTATGGATATGTAAATGAGATAGTAAGGTTACATGGTGTACCCATTTCAATTGTATCAGATAGAGATCCAAGGTTCACATTGAACTTCTGAAAAAGCTTACACCAAGCTATGAGAACACAACTAAAATTTAGTACAACTTTTTCACTCAGACAGATGGTTAGTCTGAGTGAACGATTCAAGCACCGTAAGATATGGTTCGAACATGTTTCCCATATGTGGAGGACATTAGGAGAAACGTTTACTCTTGATTGAGTTCATATACAACAACTATCACACCTCTATTGGCATGGCACCATATGAGGCTTTGTATGGGAGGAAGCGTAGATCACTACTTCATTGAAATGAGATTAGTGATCGAAAGATTTTGGGTCTAGAGATTATTGAATAGACATTGCAGGCTATTGAGAAAATTTGACCTAGTTCAAAAATTGCCCAGGATATGTAGAAAAGTTATGCTGACAGAAGAAGGGATTGAAATTTTCAGTAGATTACAAAGTATTTCTCAAGGTGGCACCAATGAAATGAGTGTTACATTTTGGCAATAATGGAAATTTGCAACCAAGGTTCATTGAAATCTTACAACGTATTGGAAATGTTGCATATCAAATGGCTTTACTCCTAGACCTTTCGACTGTGCATGAAGTCTTCCACGTGTCAATGCTTCGAAAGTACGTTCCTAATCCAACTTATGTGCTCAACCATCAGTCCATTGAGTTACAATGTGGTTTAAGCTACGAGGAAGTGTCAATTAGAATCATTAATCCGAAATTTCATTAATCCCCTTAGTAAAAGTACAATGACACAATCACTCAGTCGAAGAGGCAACTTGGGAGAGAGAAGTAGAGATGCGAGCTAAGTATCAACAACTCTTCAACGAATTTCAAAGTAAATTTCGAGAATGAAACTTGTTGTTAGGGGGTAGATTGTAATACCGTGCCTATGGCGTAATCTTATTTAGGTTTGGCTCGTTATAAAAAAATAGATACGATTAATATTGTGGCCCAATCAATTAAAAGAAACTCCACTATGTGAAATTTTAACCCACACCTTTTTGTTTTATTTTTCTTTTTTGGCTTAGGCCAAAGTGGTTAAAATCTTATTTAAATTTAACTAAATAATGAAGATAATGTTTTAATTTTATTTCTTTTAATTATATTGAAATTTTAATTGATTGAGACAAAATCAAATTCCCATTAAAATAATACTTTAATTTTATCTATGTTTTATTTAATATTAAAAGATAATTGAGATAATGTTTTCAATGTTATCTCTTTCAATTAAAATTGAAATATTAAATCATAAAGATAATATTTTGATTTTATTTCTACTTTATTTAATTTTAGAAATCAAGGAGATATATATTTTTTTAATTTATTATCTTATCCCATTAGCCGAAATATGGTTGAGATGATCATAAGATTCTATCACTTTTAAGATTCAAAACTCAATTGAATTAGAACTCTCAAAGCATGGTGGCCCCTAAAAATATGTATCATATGTTCACTTTTCAAGTACATTTATTTCTCTGTGAAATACACATAAATACAAATATTGTATAATATTTAGTACGTGGGTTAGGAGTTAAAGTCAAAAATATATTCCAATATTTCTCTTATCATTTTCACAAGATATAGTAACTGTATAAGTATTTTTATGGGATTATATGCGTACGTTTGGTTTTTGAAACACTGATTATGAGGTCATTTGTGTATGTTCTAAGTTTGGACCAGAGTACAATAGTTCTACGCATGAAAATTCCATACTACCTATATTTGTTATAGATTTTTGTGTCTCACTATGTATGTATGAAGTTCCTTAAATCATGTACAATATTTATCCATGTACTTATATACTTAGGGTGTGTTTGAGCTACACTATTTTGGAAAAATGTATTCTGAAATAGTAAATTGATGGAGAATATGTGGTTGAAAAAGAAGGAAAAGTTATTGATGTGATGGAAAATATTATTTTATTGAAAAATGTGTGGTCGAAAATAAGTAGAAAAATAGAATGAAAAATATAATGTGTACCAAACATGAGCTTATTGAGATTTGATCTCACCCCCTCCTTATACCCCTTTTAGGAAATTGATGGTTCGTGGAAATCAAGACATGAGAGGACTAGCTAAGTGGCAATTGAAAGGAGACCTACTGTGCACATACTTTACTTTTATTTACATCTCTAGAAGATTTATTTATTTGATGTCAAAACTTGATTGTATTTAATAAAATTTTAAGTTGTAGAAAAATTGTTTTTATTTTTATTTTTTTTCATGTTTAAGATAAAGATTTAGTGGCACTCGAATCCTAGAACTTGGGTCGTCACAGCTGGGGCATTGCATCTCAAGATAAAATTGACTCCAAAGCTTTCGAAGAGCGTCTAGGCTCCCCGATCTTGACACTGGGGCACCCAACATCTGCCCAAAAATCCTTATCTTATATTATGACTTATTTAAAGTCCTTTTTCAATCGAAACTCCAATCTCAATGAAATTTGGATCAGACTCAAACATTTTTGCAGAGAATGAATCATATATTACAACTGGAAATGCTACGCGAATTATTTTCAAATAAGGCATTAGAATTAATTTTATTTCGATTCCTATATTGCCTTGCAATAATTCGAAGTGTACAACTTTCATTTATAATATTCGTAATGATACTCATATTTATGTTTTAACGTGATATTTAAGACTAATATTTATAGTTTAACTTGTTCGATATATGTCATTTTCTTTGTTAGTTGAACCGTGGTTTTAAACCAATCCAAATTGAAAAAATGGTTTGCTTGGGTTTGAAAAGAAAATTCAATCCACTTTAAGTGATTTGATTTGAAAATTTGCTTCAAATTTGTTCACCCCTTAGTAATACTTGAATCTATCTAATCTTATGTAACTAGAAATGGAAATGTGATGAAATGAAATCTATAAAAGGGGAAATCTCCAAATCGAATCGTGTTCACTTTTCGCAACGTTCGGCAAACGTTGCTAAAAGTGACTTTTCGCAACGTTTGCCAAACGTTGCGAAAAATAAAACTTTCCGCAACGTTTGATAAACATTGCAAAAAGGGTCTATTGCAACATTTTTTTTAAAACGTTGCTAAAACTCATTTATATTAACCAATGACAACATTCACTTACTAAAATGTTGTCAAAAGACTCTTTTAGCAACATTTATCATCAAATGTTGTCTTTTATATGTTGCGAAATACCATTTTTGTTGTAGTGTATGATTATTTTGTTTGTTATTATATGAATGGTACAAAAAACAGAAAAGCAAAGTAAAAATCATTAGGCAAAAGAAAAGTAACACCATGTGATTTTGGACTAAAAATTAACCATGGTTGAAGTCACATGGAATATTTGTTCTGTTAGGAATTTATTTTCTTCTCCTTAAATTCTACTTTTCAAAGTTAAATATTAATTTTTACTACACATCTTGTAGAATCAACAAGTATTACCCATTATCAACTATATATATATATATATATTTTTTTAAAAAGTACAATTATAATAACAAAAAATGAAACTCAAACAGAGGCATCAATATTATTTTTTTACTACAGGCACGTGTCTTGTCTAGAGTGCTGTGTGTCAAAGAAAAATGTTCTTACGGTGGATCTTTGAACTTAGCTTATAGTGCACATTATCTTGACTTACATGACGTTTTAGTGACTTATTTGTATCTTGATTCTTGAGGAGGAAGACTCGTATGATTGGTGAAACCTAACTCTTATCAAAAGTAACATTATAAATTTATTGGCATATCAACTATTTTTTATTTTTTATTTTGGTTATACTAATCAATTGTTAGCAATAGTGACAACTACCCAATGATTTAATTCACAATGATTGTTATTTACTCTTTTTAATTAAAACCAGAACGTAATGTAGGAAGATACAAGTAGTTATAGATAACTTTTGTGATGCATTTCTTAGGATTAGTCTCAAGTTGGTTGCTATTCTTAAGAAGTGTTTATGACAGGTTTGAACAAAAGAGAAGATCAACACGGCCCTGCCGCCATTCCCTCGTATAGTCGCCGACATCCACCCTCGTAGTTATTGGCATCCATATAATTTCAACGGAGGAAAGATAGAATCTAAAGAGATCGTCGATGACTACTTCAACTGCGAATTGATCGTTGACAACTAATCATGTTCTTCATAGGCGATTGAACAATGTTGGTGTAATTTAAATCTATTTTGTAAAATTGAAAATTGAAAAACAGCCCATGATGTGATTTATAGAATACTCATCAGAGCAAATAACTTTAATTCTCACAATCAAAATATGGTTAATTGAATTTGTAACCAGTTCGAAGAACTGAGGATGGAGATATTAATAGCATGGGAGAAAAATCCTTGAATTTGTGACTTGTTACCTATGCACTTTGACATACAGTTATATTTAACTTGTGACCCTATGGACATTGATTTTTGACCAATTTTAATTGATGTGTGACCAAATAAATTAATCAGTAACTTGTGGGCATTGATCGGTGCCTATCATAGTGACGTGTAAACATTGATATGTGACTTACGCACTGTGACAATTGATCTGTGACCTATACAATATGACATGTTACGGTCGGTAAATCGCACTTTGCTCAGTTCATCGCTGCCGTTGAACTCATAAAGAAGAAAAAAATGGGTAGAGAGAGAGATCGAGCACTATCGCCGGTACTGATGAAAATAATGGATAGAGAGAGACCGTGGGAGAGAGTAATTTTCATTGAATACTTGATTTTTGCTCAATTAAATTTCATACCCTATTTAAGAATAGAAATCTTTAGAACCCTGTTGAGATGTAATTTCCACAATCAATAATCAAGATTATGGAGCAAGAAGTAAAGGCAAATAACAAGAATTCAAGAATCAAAAAGGGCAATATTCAAGATTAAAGATTAAGAAGCCAACATGAAGAGATTGCATTTGATCTTCAAGATTCAAGATTCGAAATCAAGATCTAGTAATAAAGAATAATTTCCAATAAATTAAGGCATGTTCCACATTTAATGATTTTCTTGGTAATTTGACATTTTGATTGGAGAATGTTGGCAACAAAATAATTAGATTTCCAAGTTCTTAAGATTTAACATTTTAATAAAATTTAACAAGTGGTATCAGAGTCAACTCCTTATTAATTCATTGAGAATCGAGAAATAACTTTAGAAATGAAATTCGTACTTTGGATCCTTCAATTTTGAGATACGAATTTTGGCCCTAAATTTCAAATTTAGGTTTTTAGGAATTTTTTATTTCAGAAATTTTTGGATCAAACACTTTCAGTTAAAATTATTCAATATAAATGGTGTCTCTTGATTTCGATCGACAGTGCATTGGACATGATTTACTCTTTAATATTTTTCTTTCTCTCATAATCTAGAACAAATTAAGAAAAAAGCCTATCAAGCATGCCATTATCATTTTGTATTATAATTTTGTGATTTACAAATCCACTTTTCTTGAAAGAGACTATTCATTTGGGATTTCTACTCACATATTACTGTTCCATATGTGGAAAAAAAAATTTGCCGTCTTTATTGACTTAATTGATAAAATACCAGTAATTATAAAAAAAAATAAAATAAAAAATCTGCAAACCAACTCAGTGACACAATAACAATGGGACTAATTGGTATATATTTTCTTCAGCCGTCAACTGCAGTTGATATTTATAAATATCTTCTCCATGTACGTATTGGAGAAATCCTCAATTACAGTTGATATTTTATAAATATCATGTATTGGAGAAGCAAAACAATTCCTGGTAGATCTTTTAATTTATTCTTCCTCTCAAATCTTCTAACTTCTCACTCTTTCTCTCTCGCAAGCAAAACGATCTCCATCAGGTAAGGTTCATATTATAATTGTAATGGTGATATCATTTCATTGGAGTGCATAATTTGGTTGTTTACTCATTCTCCTAAACCTTCTACCGAGCGCTGATGTAATTTGGATTTTTGTTTAGCCTGATGATTTCAACTACCTCAGTTTCTATGTTTAAATTTCACATGACATCCCACTTCAGGTTATCTCTTCACTGTAATCAAATTTTAGAATAAATCTTGGATATCAATAGTTTTTTTTGAAAAAACCTACTTCAGTTTATATAACAGAATTAGGTTTGCCTATGCATGTCTTATATAGTGTGATAATTGTCGTAGTTCTAGGCAATTTGGGAGAAGCTTCAGTTGCAGGACGGATACTGGTAAGTTTTTAATGCTGATTAAATCTTCCAATCTTTATGCTTTTTACACTTTATTATTTAATGGATTTTAACTATGCTTTGGGATTAGATTCTAATGTAAATATTACGAGGTTGATGATTTCAGTGTTAGTACAAAATCGGATGTCCAGTGAATTATTGTTAGCACGTAAAAAAAAACAAAAAAATTGAAGATTATAATATAAAAATAAATAAATAAATAAATTTGAAAGCTCTGCACTTGTGCGAAGAACTCCCCACGAGAGGCGCTGCCCCCTCGACCCCCGTGACCCCAGCGACCTGACCTTTCAGGTCGGTCCCCGTCGGGGATGTTGCCCCCTCGACCTCTACCTTTTTTTTCAATTTTATCATGTTGCCTCTGAATATCTGATTTCTTCTTGGGTAAGGCACCGTCTATTGTACATATACCCGCAATTGTTGATTTTACATCCTTACTTTGCTCCTGACGGAGGTCAAAAGGCAAACGACAACTTTTCCTATACATTTTGCCCACAACATCAAATCCAAATTCGCTACGTCAATTTCCTACCGACTCCTAGGATTTGTTTACAAAAATCTCTTCGCTGAGCTCACAAAAAGAAAAAAATCCATTTGTTGAGCACAAAAGCAATTGAATCTGAAAAAAAAAAAATCCTTCTTATAACCTTGGTACAAAATTGAGAGATATATTACAGTTTGCAAACCTCCCTCCGATCGCCAACAACAAACTCAAAGGTAAAGAGAGCGACAACAAATATTTCGCACTGGGCGCACTGATCATAGCAAAAGAATAGCTCATCCTATGTCCTGTACATATGTTCTAATATTCTTGGCATGCGGGACTTTTCCCAACAACCTCCAGCTCAAGAGTCGATTGCACCTGACCTACATAACAATGAGTGGAAATTCAAAGCCAAAAGAATTCACAGTAAGTTTCATAATTGTAGGTAAGGTCGAGGGGTAGGTTGGAGATAATATGTTCTTTCTTATTGGATATTTGATAAATGAGGATTATTGGATTAAGCTTAAATATGCCTCCATCCTACTATCGTCTTTGGTTGTTCTCATGGACTAAAATAACTATCCTTTTTTAATATTGGGTGACTTTATGTGGTAGAATTGCATTAAATATTTTTAGTTCCAAATTTACCATTAACATTAGTGTTCATGGAAATTCATTTTAGGTATTTTTGGTAAATTTATTATTAAAACGGGGGATGTAATTGTCTTTTCAATTCTCAGTATAATAAATGTTATCTGTCAAACAATTGTCCTTTGATAAATTTCAGTGCAACCGGGGTTTTAATGACAATTTTCATTTCTTCTCATATTTGAAATATCTTCTCCAAAGTTCATTCATTCTCTTGTAATACAATCTCTTATCTAATCTTAGCATTCAAGACGCTAATATTACCTTCAATAGAACATAACCCATGTATTGTACGTGGCAAAAACTAGTTTTAAGACAAATGTAGTGACTTACACACACAATATTATAATACAATATATATACTTGGATAAAGATTTAATTAATGCATGAGAAAGTGGTGGCATTTTTTTGGAAGGTGTGAGCAATTGATTTTCAATTAGGGTCGTTTGTTTTAAATATGGAATTTGGGTGGAAAGAAGACGAATTGCATGGAATTGAATTGTCAAGAACTTGTTTTATTGGGAATTGTCAATTAATTATATTTAATTGATATAATTTTTCACCTGAAAAATGTTGAAATTTTCTATCTTTGGAGTTCGTTTGGCTTTGTTTTTCATGAAATTGTCAATTAAAGAGATAAAATTTCTTATAATTGGGGATAGAATTTGTTTGGATTGCCAAAAAAAATTGGAAAATTTTTGGTCTTCATTTGACTTTGTTTTACGTGAAAATTGTTAATTTAAGGGATAATTTTTTATTTTTTTTTACAATTGGGGATAGATTTTGTTTCTGTTGCCCGAGAGAGAGAGAGAGAGAGAACCAAAAACCACCTAAAAGGTGGTAATTGAAATTCAACTAAAACCAAGAAAATGAGCAAAGGTAGAAAATCAATTCTTGAGGGAAAAAAAAAGTGTCATCAAACATGGCAAAAGTAGGAAATGGAATTTCAATTTCATTTTCCATGGAAAAAAAGACCTATCAAATAGGCCCTTGGATGAAAATCAAGAATTCCAAGCGGGTTATCGTTGGCTGCAGTTGCATGCGCTGCAACGTTGCAGTGCTGTCTTGCCATTTATTATTTTTTTCTTTTTTTTTTGAAAAAAATATATAAAAAGGAAGGCAATCAAATTTAAAGCTTGGTACAAAAATTTCTTTCGGATTACTAATATTCTAAAATAGATTAATTGAAATAATATATTATCAAAGTAACATCTCTTGTCTAAATTGATTTATTTGGAATATTAGGATGGTTGTGTGTATATAATTCATGTGGGGGATAAGGTATTAAGGTTAAGGATTTTGTCTTTGAAGAAGAATACGTATATATCCTTTCTATTGCAATTGACAATGATCAAGATCACGAATAAATTATTGCTCCAAATCTTGTTCAAAAAATCACTTCATCTTCTTCTTCCACTCAACCCAACCCAAACCATTGTGATTTCAGACAAGTTACAAAGGGAAGCGCAAACAAGTACTGCATCAACAAGGATAATTGTCCGCAATTTTTTTTTCTAACATGGAGATTTGTGTAAGTATTGCATCGATGAAATTAATGGTTTTATTTCTGTAAAAGAAAAGTTCGAAGCTTTCTTCCTGAGACATGTGAAGTGTTATTTTTTTAATTGGATTTTGGCTATAAGATTCACCTCAAGTTAGTTTATGTATCTGAGATGTGTCTATTTTGGATAAAATAACTATTAATTCGCCAAAAGTTCATATATTTCCAATCATTTAATTTGATAAAGCTTAAGATTTGAATTGGCAATCTGCATCTATAGGAAAGGGGTATTTTACTTTCAGGATTTGGTAATTTTCCTACTCTATTTTATATGATTTAAATTTGTTGTTTTTTCGGTGCTGCAGCTATGTTGTAACCAGTTAACAGGGAATATACCAAAAGAGATGGGGTTCTTAAAAAGGTTGAGTGTTCTTGCACTGAAAACAATAGATTAAATGGGCAAATTTCTGAATGCTTGAGAAATTTGGGATGTTGGAAAATTCTAACATATTTGGGGCCACACGTAACATATTAAAATGTGAGGTGCTATTATTTAAAGTATATTATTCAATTAAAGTGATCCACTAAAGATAAAATTTGACTAATGAGTTTTTAGAATAGTGATTGATGTGAGAATGTGTGGTGGAAAAGTGATGAAAAGTTTTTGATTTGTATGTAATATTATTTTATTTGGAGAATATGTGGTTAAAATGAAGAATGAAAATGAGAAAGAGAAATAGAAATTAACGGGTGTCAAACGGGGGCTAGGTTTCATGGAATTAAAGTGTAGAGACCAGAAGTATATTTTAAATTGTTGAGGGGTCGATTTGAAACAAATGAAAGATAATGAATGGTCATTATTTTATGAATATATGGGTTATGGTCCTCATTTGAGTGTGTTCTTCAAGAATCTCTACATCTCCATCAATAGAGAGAAAAATTCAAGAGGATACCACAAATCACTTTGGAAGATCGTGATCCATTCAATCAAGAAATCATACATCTATGGATCGAGGTATGCTTCCACTTTAATTTCATTGTTCTCATCGATTTCAACATGGATGGTTTTTTATATATATGAAAAGGATTTGATAATGTTTTGGATCGATAATTCTTTTCTATTTTTCCATCAAGTGAGTGAAGTTCACAAATCAAATTGGAAGATCGATATTCATTCAAGCAAAGAATCATACATCTATGGATTGAGGTATGTTTTATTTTCTATTGATTTCTTGGATTTCAACATGGAGTTTAAGATTAGGGTTTATATGAGAAAATGAAATTGATTATAGAATATGGATTGAATCTATAATCCCTTATGTATTTTCTATCATGGGAGGCTTCAAGAGCCTTTATTTGAGCTCCAATCGGCTGTCTGGTCCAATTCCCGTTAGATTGTCTGAAATCATAGATGGGATGGGTGGGGATTTTTAATTATTTATTTGGGACTCATTTGTAATTTTTTTGAAAAAACTGGAACTATGGTAGCAATTAATTCTTTATATTTTTATTTTATTTTCTTTTTGTTTTATTTGAATATGAAGGTATATTTTTCATTTCACAACTTTTTATTGAGAAAATGAATGAAAATGATGTTTTCCGCAATGAAGGGTGTGAATAGGGACGAAAATGAAAAAAATGAAAAGTAAAGACGTTTTGTACAAATAACTTCAAACATATTGATGTTTTGTGCTAATAACTTTTTAACACAAAATAAATAAATAAAACGGTGGTTATTATTTTGTTTTAGAAAATTTTACATGATTTCTGAATTTTATTTGTTTTAAATTAATTATTGAGTTTTTATTTTATTTTAAATTCATCAATCCGTCTATATTAGACTATTAGTTGATTTGACAAGGTGACTGATTATTAAATAATTACAACATTAACATATAATAACTCAAAAATACAATTTCTAGCATACACAAGTACAATTAATGTACATTAAACCTTCCAACATACTTAGTTCAAATTACATGGATTAACTTATATAAGTAACACATATGTGTAAAGTGTCACTAATTATTTGTAAGTAGGACTACAAACCTTAAATTTGTGAGAAAGAACACAATAAATATCATTGTTAATAAGTGTATTCATCTACTTAAGAAAATCAAACCATTTAAAGAACATTAGAACCTATAAAGGAAAACTCATTTTGTATAGATATTTTATTTTCTCCCCCTAACTTTGAGCAAATTTTTTTTTTCATGTCTTTCAATATTTTAAGCTCATTATTATTTTTCACACCTTAAGTGCATATTCTTCTCCTTTAAGCGACTAAAATGACTCATGTAGCGAATTTTAACACGGTTAACTCAAGTCAGTTGACCATAGGCACCAAGTTATGAGAAATCCCACAAGTTTAATGGCTCGAGTTAAATAGGCTCCAAAGAAAAATATAAGATATTGAACTTTTATTACCAGGGATAGACTTAAGTTTAGATCTAATAAATAAGGTCAATTCATGTTCAAAATCATATTACTAACATGTGATTGACATCCCTAATCTCACACAGGCGGTTGAGTTCCACTAACAATATCATAGTATATGTAGTGCAAATTGTACATAAAGTCACATATATTAAGTACTTCATAATAACCTAAGCCAACAATGAAAACTATGTTACAACTCATCAATTAAATTCATACTTGATCACAACAAACAAAGTCAAGTATATTATATATTATGCTGTAAAAATAATTTTTCGCATCTTTATTTTTCAATGTTCTATTTTTTATTGTTTTTGTTTTTTTTTTTAATTTTAAAGCATGAATGCACCAAATACACAAAAACAAATGTCAACACACAAAAATAATAAAAAAAATATGCACGGGATTTCTTCATAAAAAACAAATAAATAAATAAATATGATATATGCGTAAATCAATGTCACTTAATGATTACTTAAATAGGTACAAAGATACCAATAGCCTTCCTGAGAGATTTGAATCATATACCATCTAATGGTTTGGTAAATATGTCAGTTAATTGGTTCTCTGTAGAGATGTACTCAAGAGTTACAACACGGCTCTCTACAAGCCCTCGAATAAAATGATGTCGTATATCAATATGTTTGGTTCGAGAGTGTTGAACGGGATTTTTGGAAATATTAATGACACTAGTGTTATCACAAAACACAATCATAGTACCATGTTCAACTCAATAATTACTCAGCATCTGCTTCATCCAAAGCATTGAGTATATCAACTTCCTGCAACTATATATTCGGCCTCTGCTATAGACAATGATATACAATTTTGTTCCTTTCTCATCCAAACTACAAGATTAGTACCAGCATAAAAACAGCATCCGAAAGTACTTTTTCGATCATCGGCATTTTCAGCCCAATCGACATCTAAAAATAGCCAGCAAGGTCAAGATTATAATCCCGAGAGTACATGATTCCATAATCTATGGTTCAATTGATATATTTAATGATATGTCTCATGGCGCTTAGGTGGGATTCTTTATGATCAACCTGAAATCGCGCACATACCCCAACAATAAAGGCCGTGTCATGTCTACTTGCAGTTAGATAAAGTAAACTACCTATCATACTCATGTATAGTGTATGATCAATACTCTTACATGTAAGATCATGACCCAACTTGGCACTAGTGCCCATTGGGGTTCTAGTGTGTTTCTTGTTGTCGAGTCCAAAACACTTGACAAGGTCTTTTGCATACTTCAATTGAGATATGAACAACCCATCATCAATTTGTCTTACTTGAAAACCAAGAAAGTAATTTAATTCTCCAACCATATTCATCCCAAATTCTTGCTCCATGTATTCAGCGAATTCATAGTTGGAATTAGAAAGAACTCTATAACAATTATCAAAAGTTCTTACACCTTCGAGGACAACGTTACCGTTGAATCATACACAGTACACCTTTTCTGGACAAAACTAACCTCAAAATCAGCGTCACATATTTGACTAATGCTAAACAAGTTGGACTTTAAACCTTTTATGTAAAACACATTTGAGATAGTAGGTAACCTAGATATATTAAAAGTACATTTACCTAGGATAGGTACAATAGCCCCATCTCCAAAAGTAATCATACCGCCATTCTAATCATCAAGAGTAGAGAACAAGGCTTTAATACCACACATGTCTAGAACATGCACTGTTAAGATACCACATAAAGTTATTTTGAGCTTTAAGTGCAACGTGGGCAACATAGCAATTCAATTGTTCATTAGACATCGGAAGATCGTTTTTCTTAATCAAAACCTTCTTAGAAGTAGATGTAATCCTAATTGGTTGAGTCATCATCTCAGTTAAGTGGACAACCTGATTAGCGAGGAAGTTAACCTTGCTCGAGATATCTCGACTCCTATTTATAGTATCAAGTTTATGACACATAGGTCTTGTGTGTCCTAGTGTACCACAATTGTGACAAGTGGGAATAAACCTAGGTTCAAACCTACGCGACGGTTGTCGTTGATTATATGACGATCGGTCATATGTTATCTAGTAGGCCTCGATCTTAAAACATTCTTGCCCCTAAGTTCAGAATTAACAGCATTCCTAACTTTGTTGGTGGTTGGGACAAACGTGGTCTTGGATGTACTAGCAGTAGTATTACCATTTTGAACGTATCCTAGACAGTGTCTATTTCCACCAGGCTTGTTCATCACTAACTCTCTCTCTCTCTCTCTCTCTCTCATTAACCTTGTTTAGTAAGGAATTATTGACCTTTTTGATTTTAAAACTCTTCTCAAATAGCTGTCAATAAGACTCATGAATATCGGTCTCATCCTCAAAGTTCTCACCATTTTAATCATTTTCCATATTTTCACTTTCCTTATCAGATTCAATTTTAGCTATAGACATGAAAGCCATAAAGTTTTGTTCATCCTCACCACCAGAGGTATCACTCTGAACACTCGAATCTGATTCATCATCAGTCGGAGTCACTATTATTGCCTTACCCTTTCCTTTATTCAAATTCTTCTTAAAGTTAGGACATTCATTCCTATAGTGACCAAAACCCTGACACTCATGGCATCTAACTGACTGGGTTTTCTTACTAGAAGTCCTAGGATTATTCTTATCACGCTTATCTTTCGAGAATCTACTAGGGATACAATTTCTCATTTCTTGAGGTTTTCTCATATTCATCATCGCTTTCTGGAATTTCTTATCCATGACATATTAGATTTTTCTCATTCTTGTTCAGATATGTATAGTAACTTGAGATCCATTGCGTATAGCGATGGCAAAATGGCTTGTCGGCTCGTGGCTTGGTTGGGCCGAGCCCCATTTTAAGACGTCAGCTCGAGCCCAGTCGGCCCATGAGCCTAAAATAAATTGCATGCTACTTCTTTTTTTAAAAGAAATAGAGAGAAAGAAAAACTTGCCCCCCACTTTTTTTTTTAATTTCAGCTATAATTTTTTAATATGTTAATATTTAGTTATTATTAATAATACGTATAAATTACACAAATTTAAATTCTTTAAAAAGCGTTTTAGATTTTCCACGAATTTAAAGAAAATCGAGTGAAAAGCATATAAAAAGAACTAATGAGCACGATAATTGACATAAAAAATATGTGCAGAAGAGAACCAATGCAGACAACATAGTGGAAGAGGATCGCATTGCAAAAGGGGAAAACATGTCGAAGCTGCAGAACTGAAGGCGATGAGGATGCCTACCAAATGCAATGTGTTCTAGTCAGATTAAAGCCTATGATGAGTCTAAAGAGAAACTTGTCAGTACTTATCCATGAAATATTAAAATTTTTCAATCTTATTCGGATATGTATAGCAACTTGAGGTCCATTGAGTATAGCGATGGCAAAATAGCTCATCTGCTCGTGGCTCGGTTGGGCTGAGCCCCATTTTGAGACGTCGGCTTGAGCTGGGTCGGCCCATGAAACTAAAAAAAATTGCATGTCACTTCTTTTTTTCTAAAAAAAAGAGAGAAAAAGAAAAACTTGCTTACCACTTTTTTTTTAAATTTCAGCTGTAGTTTTTTTATATGTTAATATTTGGTTATTATTTATAATACGTATAAATTGCACAAATATTAAATTCTTTAAAAAAAATTAGATTTGTCACGAAGTTAAAAAAAATCGAGTCGGCTCAGCTCGCTAAGGCCCTAGCCGAAATCTCGAGTCGAGCTTAAATTTTTTGGTCGAGCTTTTGCTCGGCTCGGGTCAGGCCAAAAAATGCTCGAAGTATTTTTACTCGAGCCGAGCCCAAGCAAAAAGTTTCAGCTCGTTAACACTCCTAATCACGTATTTACAAAATTGAAATCAGAACGATGAAAACCCTAGCTGTAATGCACGTCATGTTCTGCCTGTCTGAATTTGGATTTATGTGCATATTGTCATTGACCTCTAAAATTCATCCTTTTTTACATTTAGCTTGCTATGCTATCACTTTTGCAATTGTACTAGCCTGAACATGATATATGTTGATGATTCTTTCATTAATAGCACATAGTGATGATTTCCTTCTATCGTTATAAATATCCTTAGTGCCATAGCTACCTAGCCAGACACATAAGTTATGAATTTCAAGGTACATACTTCCATTAAAGGACAAAGAAATTGTAGTACACGAAGAACAACACATACATACACACACACACAAAGTGGGAATGAAAGGAAAAACACGGCTTCATATGTGCAAATAATGAATTATACTTTCACTTTTACAGCTTTCGATGGCATAGACTCCTCATTGAACTATAAACCATTGAACCTTAAAAATATTCTCTGTTTATTTACCACTTAATGACGTACTATGTTTGTCTCCTAATATCTATTTCCATTAAGAATAGTTTGTGGTTTGTTTTTTATGCTACAAGCAGCTGAGCAAATGAAACTTGAAAACTAGAAAAATGTTGCTTTGTTGAATAAGTTTATGAAGAAACATGGCTCAAATACAGATGTCTTAGAGAGGATAAATGCAGAAGTTAATCATCTGCATACCAGATGCAACGTTGACATGTAATCCATGGACTTCAAGGTTTCAGAAATTAATAATTTGTGTGATGGTCAGGTATATCCGAAATTTGTTGCCCTTGTTGATGCGTAAGTACTATGCCGCTATGAGAAATACTTTGTGATGTCTAGCCGTTGTTGAGGATCTGTAACTTGCTTCCATTACC
The DNA here is from genome assembly GCA_019097785.1 of Fraxinus excelsior. Taxonomy (NCBI): domain Eukaryota; kingdom Viridiplantae; phylum Streptophyta; class Magnoliopsida; order Lamiales; family Oleaceae; genus Fraxinus; species Fraxinus excelsior. Next base: position 31,211,995 of record CM032628.1, on the reverse strand, counting down.
ATTGGTTGTAAACGAAATAATTAATGCGGCATATACCATGATTGCTTCATTAAACACATTAAGTATTCTAATATGATACCAAGAATTTCTCTTGATTCTATTGCCATTTGTTGTAAACAAAATAATTGATGTGGCATATACCATGACCGTTTTATTAAACACTTAAACTCTAAGTATTCTAATATGATACCATGGATCTCTCTTTCTTCTATTACCATTTGTTGTAAAGAAAATAATTAATGCGGTATATACCATCATTGCTTCATTGAACACATAAACTCTATGTATTCTAATATGATACCACGAGTTTCTCTTGCTTATCTTCATGTGCATGAACTTCCAGGTTTCATTGTTCTTACTACCCCAAAAATCAGTTAGCCTATGTGTCAATGTCAGCCTAAAAATCTATATTAAGCTTTTGTAATGGATCATGAGATGGCTACAATGTGGGAAATGATGGGAATTTACCACGAAGAACAATACAGGGTAGTGCGAGCTCTTGGGCATTGGGACATGTCTCAATCTCCATCAGAAATGAGCGACCTCCACCAAAACCGCGCTCGACGGTTGTATAATGTTGTTTAAGAGTGGCATACTCATTTCAATGAGTTTATGTCACAACAAGAAGAGTATGTTGAAGCGGTCAATGAATAGATGAAGCTAAGCCTCATTCATGTTGGTAAGTACTTCGCGGGACCCAACATCCCCCTATATAGACACTCTTGCACATCTGGCATACTTATCTGATGAAGATTCCGGATGAGTACATTAAAGATGCCATAAGTAACATTGCTGATATTATTCAGAGTACATGGCTGAATAAGAAAGTTGCATTAAATCTTAAAAATAAATGTGCAAAGTCGAAGGAAATGAGTATAAAAAGAACTGATGAGCACAATAATTGGAATTAAAAATATGTACAGAAGAGTACCAATGCACGCAGCATAGTGGAAGAAGATCGCATGGCAGAAAGGGGGAAAAATGTTGAAGCTGCAGAACTGAAATTCCAAGGCCATGATGATGCCTACCAAATGCAATGTGTTCTGGTCAGATTACAGTCTATTATCATCTGGAAGAGAAATTTGTCGGTACTTATCCATGAAATATTAGATTTTTTTCATTCTTGTTCGGATATGTATAGCAACTTGAGGTCTATTGCGTATAGCGATGGCAAAATGGCTCGTCGGCTCGAGGCTTGGTTGGGTCGAGCCCAATTTTGAGGCGTCGGCTCGAGCCGGGTCGGCCCATGAGCCTAAAAAAATTACATGCCACTTCTTTTTTTCTGAAAAAAGAGAGAGAAAAAAACTTGCCCACCACTTTTTTTTTTAATTTCAGCAGTAATTTATTTATATGTTAATATTTAGTTATTATTTATAATACATATAAATTGCACAAATTTTAAATTCTTTTAAAAAAATTAAATTTGCCACGAATTTTAAAAAAATCGAGAGAAAAGTATATAAAAAAACTGATGAGCACAATAATTGGCATAAAAAATGTGTAGAAGATAACCAATACAGGCAGCGTAGTGGAAGAGGATCGCATTGCAGAAATGGGGAAACATGTTGAAGCTACATAACTGAAATTCCAAGGCGATGAGGATGCATACCAAATGCAATGTGTTCTGGTCAGATTAAAGTCTATGATGAGCCCGAAGAGAAATTTGTCGTTACATATCCATGAAATATTAGATTTTTTCCATTATTCATCGGATATGTATAGCAACTTGAGGTCCATCACGTATAGCGATGGCAAAATGGCTCGTCGGCTCGTGGCTCGGTTCGGCCGACGAGCCATTTTGAGATGTTGGCTCAAGCTGGGTCGGCCCACGTGCTTAAAAAAAATTACATGCCACTTCTTTTTCCTTAAAAAAAAAGAATGAAAGAAAAACTTGTCTACCAGTTTTTTTTAATTCCAACTTTAATTTTTTTTCATGTTAATATTTAGTTATTATTTATAATACGTATAAATTCCATAAATTTTAAATTCTTTAAAAAAGTTTTAGATTTATCACAAATTTAAAAAAAAATCGAGGGAAAATCATATAAAAAGAACTGATGAGCACGATAATTGACATAAAAATATGTGCAGAAGAGAACCAACACAGGCTGCGTAGTAGAAGATCACATTGCAGAAAGGGGGAAACTTGTTGAAGCTACAGAACTGAAATTCCAAGGCAATGAGGATGCATACCAAATGCAATGTGTTCTGGTCAGATTAAAGTCTATGATGAGCCTGAAGAGAAATTTGTCGATACTTATCCATGAAATATTAGATTGTTTTCATTCTTGATCGGATATGTATAGCAACTTGAGGTCTGTCGCGTATAGTGATGGCAAAATTGCTCGTCGACTCGTGGCTCGGTTGGGCTGATCCTCATTTTAAGACATCGGCTCCTGATCCTCATTTTAAGACGTCGGCTCGAGCCATGTTGTCCACGAACCTAAAAAAATTTGGATGCCACATCTTCTTTTGTTAAAAAAAAAAAGACGGAAAGAAAAACTTGTGTACCACTTTTTTTTTTAATTTCAGCTATAATTTTTTTTTTAAATGTTTATATTTAGTTATTATTTATAATACGTATAAATTGAATAATTTTAAATTCTTTAAAAAAAGTTTTAGATTTGTTCCGAATTTAAAAAATAATTGAGGGAAAGCATATAAAAAGAACCGATGAGCACGATAGTTGGCATAAAAAATATGTGCAGAAGTGAACCAATACAAGCAGCGTAGAGAAAGAGGATCACATTGCAGAAAGGGAGAAACATGTTGAAGCTGCAGAACTGAAATTCTAAGGCGATGAGGATGCATACCAAATGCAATGTGTTCTGATCAAATTAGTCTATGATGAGCCTGAAGAGAAATTCATTGGTACTTACCGATGAAATATTAGAATTTTTTCATTCTTGATTGGATATCTATAGCAACTTGTGGTCCATCGCGTATAGCGATGGCAAAATGGCTCATGGCTCGGTTGGGCCGATCCCCATTTTGAGATGTCGGCTCGAGCGGGTCGGCCCATGTGCCTAAAGAAATTGCATGCCACTTCTTTTTTCTTAAAAAAAGAAAGAAAGAAAGAAAAACTTGCCTACCAGTTTTTTTTTTAATTCCAACTGTAATTTTTTTCCATGTTAATATTTAGTTATTATTTATAATACATACAAATTGCACAAATTTTAAATTCTTTAAAAAAAGTTTTAGATTTTTCATGAATTTAAAAAATAATCGAGGGAAAAGCGTATAAAAAGAACTGATGAGCACAATAATTGGCATAAAAAATATGTGCGGAAGAGAACCAATGCAAGTAGCATATTGGAAGAGGATCGCATTCCAGAAATTGGGAAACGTGTTGAAGCTGCAGGACTGGAATTCCAAGGCGATGAGGATGCATACCAAATGCAATCTGTTTTTATCAGATTAAAGTCTATGATGAGCCTGAAGAGAAATTTGTCGGTACATATACATGAAATATTAGATTTTTCATTCTTGATCGGTTTCGTATAGCAACTTGAGGTCTATTGTGTATATCGATGGGAAAATGGCTCGTCGGCTCGTTGCTCAGTTGGGCCGATCCCCATTTTGAGACGTCGGCTCAAGCCGGGTTGGCCTACAAAAAGAAAGAAAGAAAAATTTGCCCACCACTTTTTTTTTATTTCAGCAATAATTTTTTATATGTTAATATTTAGTTATTATTTATAATACGTATAAATTGCACAAATTTTAAATTGTTTAAAAAAGTTTTAGATTTATCACGAATTTAAAAAAATCAATCGAGTGAAAAACGTATAAAAAGAACTAATGAGCACGATAATTGACATAAAAATATGTGCAAAAGAGAACCCATGCAGGCAGCGTAGTGAAGAGGATCGCATTGCAGAAAGGGGGAAACATGTTGAAACCGCATAACTGAAATTCCAAGGCGATGAGGATGCATACCAAATGCAATGTGTTCTGGTCAGATTAAAGTCTATGATGAGCCTGAAGAGAAATTTGTCGGTAATTATCCATGAAATATTAGATTTTTTTCATTCTTGATCGGATATGTATAGCAACTTGAGGTCTGTCGCGTATAGCGATGGCAAAATTGCTCATCGGCTCGTGGCTCGGTTGGGCCGATCCTCATTTTAAGACGTCGGCTCGAGCCATGTTGGCCCACGAAGCTAAAAAAATTTGCATGCCACATCTTTTTTTCTAAAAAAAAAAAAAGACAGAAAGAAAAACTTGCGTACCACTTTTTTTATTTTTTTATTTCAGCTGTAATTTCTTTAAATGTTTATATTTAGTTATTATTTATAATACGTATAAATTGCACAAATTTTAAATTCTTTAAAAAAAGTTTTAGATTTTGTTCCGAATTTAAAAAATAATCGAGGGAAAGCATATAAAAAGAACCGATGAGCACGATAATTGGCATAAAAAATATGTGCAGAAGTGAACCAATACAGGCAGCGTAGAGAAAGAGGATCACATTGCAGAAAGGGAGAAACATGTTGAAGCTGCAGAACTGAAATTCTAAGGCGATGAGGATGCATACCAAATGCAATGTGTTCTGATCAAATTAGTCTATGATGAGCCTGAAGAGAAATTCATTGGTACTTATCGATGAAATATTAGAATTTTTTCATTCTTGATTGGATATCTATAGCAACTTGTGGTCCATCGCGTATAGCAATGGCAAAATGGCTCGTGGCTTGGTTGGGCCGATCCCCATTTTGAGATGTCAGCTCGAGCTGGGTCAGCCCACGTGCCAAAAAAAAAATTGCATGCCACTTCTTTTTTCTTAAAAAAAAGGAAAGAAAGAAAAACTTGCCTACCAGTTTTTTTTAATTCCAACTGTAATTTTTTTACATGTTAATATTTATTTATTATTTATAATACTATAAATTGCACAAATTTTAAATTCTTTAAAAAAAATTTAGATTTTTCACGAATTTAAAAAATAATCGAGGGAAAAGCGTATAAAAAGAAATGATTAGCACGATAATTGGTATAAAAAATATGTGCGGAAGATAAACAATGCAAGCAGCATAGTGGAAGAGGATCGTATTGCAGAAACTGGGAAACGTGTTGAAGCTGCAGAACTGAAATTCAAAGGCGATGAGGATGCATACCAAATACAATGTGTTCTGGTTAGATTAAAGTCTATGGTGAGCCTGAAGAGAAATTTGTCGGTACTTATCCACGAAATAATAGATTTTTTTCATTCTTGATCGGATATGTATAGCAACTTAAGGTCTGTCGCGTATAGCGATGGCAAAATTGCTCGTGGCTCGGTTGGGTCCGATCCTCATTTTAAAACGTCGGCTCGAGCCATGTTGGCCCACGAACCTAAAAAATTTCCATGACACATCTTTTTTCCTAAAAAAGAAAGACGGAAAGAAAAACTTGCACACCACTTCTCTTTTTTTTTTCTAATTTCAGCTGTAATTTTTTTAAATGTTTATTTTTAGTTATTATTTATAATACGTATAAATTGTACAAATTTTAAATTCTTTATAAAAAGTTTTAGATTTTTCACAAATTTAAAAAATAATCCAGTGAAAGCGTATAAAAAGAACTGATGAGCACGATAATTGGCATAAAAATATGTGCAGAGGAGAACTAATGCAGGCAAAGCACTGGAAGAGGATCGCATTGCAGAAAGGGGAAAACATGTTGAAGCTGCAGAACTGAAATTCCAAGGCGATGAGGTTGCCTACCAAATGCAATGTGTTTTGGTCAGATTAAAGTCTATGATAAGCTTGAAGAGAAATTTATAGGTACTTATCCATGCAATGTTATATTTTTCCCATTCTTGTTCGGATATGTATAGCAACTTGAGGCCCATCGCGTATAGCGATGGCAAAATGGCTCGTCGACTCGTGGCTCGATTGGGCCGAGCCCCATTTTGAGACATTGCTCAAGCCGGGTCAGCCCATTTAAAAAAGAGATGCAACGAGAGATCGAAAAGTCAAGTCAAGAGAAGAGATTCATCGCGGGATTCAAGTTTAAAGCAAATATTGAAAGCGGAAGAAGACCTTAGTGCAAGAGTTGATTCATTTCCATATCTTTATTCAATTAATGCAGTGATGTACTCAAAGATGTTTATTAGTTTTTCTTTTTACATTATGCGTAACTAAACTTTAGATTATGGCAAAAAATGTAGTCTTTTGTGATCCTTGATTCTTTTATTCAAAGATTTCTGTAATATATTCTTTTTTGTATTGATTTTGTTATGAGATTAATAATTTAGATTATCTTGCCAATAATTTGATGATTACTTGAATTTCTTACGAATCGAGAGGTGATTTTTAGGCTTAGATCGTATAATAAAATCCGGTAAAGTACTATAACGTCTAGAGATACATATACTAATTATTGCGATCGTTATAGAAATTCTTATAACTATATTTCGTTTAACTAAGGATAATTCGCATAGAGATATGAAATTGAATTAGTTAAATAGGTTTAATGAGAACTCGATAAAGGTAAATTGATTATAATATAAGGATTTGATCGAGCACTACATTATGTTAGAATCTTGAAGTAAGAGTCCAAGATGATCATTAGATGAACTTGTTTTGCCCTAAGAATCTTGTTAGTAATTTTATAACTTCGAGATAATGAAGGTTCCTTTCTAAGAGTTGAATAGAAGTTGGGAGGGAGGGGTGAGGGGATAGATCTTGAACCAATGTCAACATGAAGGAAAATGTTATCTGATCTTCAAAGCCGTCTCCAATTTCCATAATTTACTCAAATGTTGGAGCATGAATTGCATAATGCCCCAATTATGGTTGGAAAATGGTTTTTTTTAAGCTTACTTTTGGCACAATTTTAGGTGGGACCCGTTGGTTCAATTTGGAATATCAAAGTTGATTCGTTTTCTCCTCCATGAGAATATCGATATCATATATTTACTTGTCAAAAATGATAAACGGGGTGAATGAGAATTGGAGTTCGAAGTGGACCATTGGAAGATTGTTTATGTTGGAAGGAAAATTATATTTAAGTTTAACCCACATAGAAAGTCGATGAAAGTAATGACCACTTTATATATGGTTACATTTGGGAAGTGTGTAATCATGTGTAGAGCATAAAAACTCTCTCCACGGTTGCGCGCTGACGGGGTGCAAATCAAGAACCAAAAATTGTATATCGAACCTTGAACTTGGCGCATAGACGAATATTGGACCGAATGAAGCAAAAATTAGCCATTCAGGAGTGTTCACGTTTTGCTAATTTTTGCTTTTTCTAAATGGCTTTTTAGCTTCTAAAAATGTTGAAACTCCAATAATTATTGCCAGTATAGCTTTTTGTAACTGAACTTTTAGCTTCTCAAACTGTTGAAACTCCAAGTTTATAATTGAGCTCGTTTTTCCATTATTCAACACCAGAAAAATTACTCTCCTGCATGATTTTCGGTTCTCTTCTGTATCATTTCTAGTTCCAGTTCTCAGAAAATTCTCATTTTCGTCTAAGTCTTGGTAGTGCTATTTTGACACAAATTCATCCGTCGGAGTAGAAATTAAAGTGCTCAGATTTTACCAATTCTTCCGTTGTATCTTGGGAGACAGAGATCTGAACTAAACATCATTCATCAAGCACTTACGGTGAGGAGGAGAATCTATTTTAATGAAACTGTGTACACACGGGCCTCGGTTTGCAGATTTATTTCTGCAGTTTTCATTCTCTATTTGTTTAAATAAAATTTATATTATTCTATATTCTTGTAACAATTACTATTTTCAATTTTATTGGCACACCATTAACTTTCAAGATCCTTAAAAAAGGTTCTTCACTGCCAAATTCTGTAGTCCAGTAAGTGCAAAAATGTGTTAGTTTTTGTGGCTTCAGGTAACATGATAGCAAGTCAAGGCATCAGAATTTATATTATAGATTTGCTCTGGTCGGGTCTTGGTGACCTTTTTGATGCCATGGATGGGCAATAACCATTTTAGATTTGCTATGGGAATGGCACCGAGTTACTTGCACAAGTTTTATGTTGTTTGGTTGCAGAAAACTTGTAGTTCTGCACAGCCTTCACACTAATTGCCCAATTGAGTTTTCAATAAGTTCATTCTATCACAGTTCAATTCTTTCTCCCGAGGGAGAGTGAAGGGTGTGGGGGTCGTAAATTTGATATACAATTTAAATGAATTATTTTGCTAACAACATATGCTTTTAATTCTTTCTAACAATTGTTTAGGAGACTAGCTTGCTACAAAAGTTGAAATTTGGAGGTCCGATTATTAGGAAAAGTGAACAGAGATTCAAGTGCTTTTTGAGTATAGAATGAAAAGTGAAATTTGTTCCTTAGATCAAAATTCATTGTAAAAACACTGAGACATATTTAATATAGTGATGGCA